>JZKD02S2184005.1:133551-160808 GCA_000966675.3 Picea glauca
ACAGGTCTTCAGTCGGTTCCAAGAGTTCAAAGCTCTTGTGGAGAACCAGACAGGGAAGAAAATCAGAGTCCTAAGATCAGACAATGGGGGTGAGTATACCTCCAAGGAGTTCATGTATTTTTGTGCTGGAGAGGGCATCAGGAGGGAGTTGACTATTCCTTACAACCCGCAACAGAATGGGGTTGTAGAGAGGAAGAACATGTCCATTGTTGGGGCTATCAGAGCCATGCTACATGATCAGGGGTCGCCACTATTCCTATGGGCTGAGGCATGCTACATTGCAGTCTATCTATTGAACATGAGTCCTCACAGGGCTGTGGGGAGCATGACTCATGAGGAGGCTTTCTTTGGGAAGAAGCCTGAGGTGGGGCACTTTTGGATTTTTGGGTGCATCACTTATTCATATGTCCCTTCTGAGAAGAGGAAAAAGCTGGAGCCCATGGCAGAGAGAGGGATCTTTGTTGGGTATAGTGAGACTTCAAAGGCTTTCTGTATTTACCTTCCTTCCTTGAGAAATACTGTCTTGAGGAGGGATGCCAAATTTGAGGAGGACGGAGCCTTTAGGAAGTCTAGAGGGACAAAGAGAGGTGAGCAGTCTTCACCTCATATTTGAGTGAGCCCACAACAGACTATAGTGAAACAGAGTTCGGGGCCACCAACTTCGGTGACGACAAGTTCACAGGTGACAAGGCCACAGAGTTCAGGTTTGTAGGCTACTAGTCAATAGGTTTTAGGATCAGGTACTTCAGGGTCTACTATAGGATCATCGTCTTCAGTAGATGAGGTTGAGCAGTGAGAGTCCCCTCCACAAGACACTACTTCAGAGAGGAGGAAGCCCAAGTGGCTTCAAGACACTTTGAGGGATGCATAGGGTTCAATGGAGAATCCCAGACAGGCAGTGAGGGAGAGTAAAATTCCCAAGAGGTTTTGCAACTACATCGTGATGGTGAGCAGTATTCGGGAGTCTGAGCCTTCCACTTTTGAGGAGGCCTCTAGTAGACAGGTATGGAGAGATTCCATGATGGAAGAGTACAATTCCATCATGAAGAACGATGTCTGGGAAGTTGTTACTAGACCTGAGGGGAAGTCAGTGGTGACTTCCAGATGGCTCTACAAGCTAAAACATGCTGCGGATGGCAGCATTGAGAAGTACAAAGCTTGTTTTGTGGCTCGGTGGTTTTCACAGGTTGAGGGAGTTAACTATGATGAGACCTGTGCACTGGTTTCTAGATACACTTTGATCAAGGTAGTGATCTCCATTGCAACAGAGATGGGTTGGAAGATCCACCAGATGGATGTGAAGACCGCATTTCTGAATGGTCTTATAGAGGAGGAGGTGTATATTGAGCAATCATTGGGCTTTGAGGTGCATGGGAGAGAATCTCATGTGAGTAGACTGAAGAAGGCATTGTATGGACTGAAACAAGCTCCCAGAGCTTGGTATTCAAGGATAGATGCCTATTTGCAGCAGTTGGGTTTTGAGAAGAGTGAGGCGAATCCCAACCTATACTTCATTGTGGTTGGAGAGGATCCTCTCATTATTCTTCTTTATGTGGATGATCTTTTCATTACAGGGGCAGAGAGACTCATCAACAGCTGCGAGGAGAGCCTTGCTTCAGAGTTCGAGATGACTGGTATCAGACTGATGCATTACTTTTTGGGATTGCAGGTTTGGAAGGATCCTGGACACATCTTCCTGGGACAAGGGAAGTATGTGTGTGATATTCTGAGCAGATTTCAGATGGGAGATAGCAGGCCCATGAACACTCCCATGATTACCAACTGGAAGAAGATTCATGCTTCTGATTCACAGTTGGTGGATTCCACTTTGTATCGTCAGTTGATCGGGTCATTGATGTATTTGGTCAATACCAGGCCAGATATTTGTTTTGTTGTTAACACGCTTAGTCAGTTCATGGTGGATCCTAGGAGAGTGCACTGGGTGGTAGCAAAACATGTGCTCATGTATCTTTGTGGTACGGTAGATTATGGTTTGGACTATCATAGAGGAGATGGAGTTCGTCTGGTTGGCTATACAGACTCAGATTGGGCAAGATGTGTCAGTGACAGGAAAAACACTTCAGGGTGCTACTTCGGATTGGGATCATTAGTTGTGTCTTGGTTTAGTCGGAAGAAAAAGTCAGTGGCTTTGAGTTCGGCAGAGGCTGAGTATATGGCAGATAGTCAGGCTAGTTGTGAGGCCCTTTGGCTTCGCAAGATGCTAGTGGGATTGTTCGGTGTGCAGTTGAGGCCTATTGCGATTTACTGTGATAATCAGAGATGCATCAAACTCTCGGAGAATCTAGTTTTTCATGACCGGTCTAAGCATATCAAGATTTGGTATCACTTCATCCATGATTATGTTCAAAGAGGAGCTGTGGAGCTACAATACATATCTACAGATGAGCAGGTTGTAGACATACTCACCAAGGCATTGAACATGAGCAAGTTTGTATTTTTCAGGGACAAGCTTTGAGTGGTGAGTAACACTTTCCTCGGTATGAGGGAGTGTTAATTTTTTAATTAAAATAAAGTACCAAGGCAAGTGTTTCTCTTCCCCAGGCGCCTAAGGGGGAGAAAGTGCCTAATGTGGGTCCTAGTCAAATTAATTTGTGAGATGCAAATTAAAAGATAAATTTATGACTAATGTGAGGGTGAGTGAAGAGACACCTAATCTCATCGACTCATCTAATCTAATATCAACCGTTAGATTAGAAAACCCCTCACCTTCCCTCATGAGGTCGATTAGGGAAAGAGGGCACACCCATTCTTGGGTTGTTCATCCATTTTCTTGTTGAGAGAGCAAGAGAGAAAAGGGAGGAGGTTGAGCTGGAGAAGATAGAGGCAGCATTTTCAGAGTTGGGTGTGCATCCCAAGGCAGCAAGCTAGAACGGATATCAAGACAAGGTACAACCATTAATGCAGGCCATACGGTACATATTTCTAGAGGTCATACAACCATTTTTCATGCACAGAAATTGAGGGAGACAACGGAATAATTTCTGAGGAGTTTGGCATGCATCCCAAGGCTACCGTACAACCATTTATTAGCACAAAAATCGAGGTAACCGCTGCAATTATATTCTGAGTTCATTTCCATACAGTCCGTGTAGTTTGGCACAAATTTTGAGGGCCGTACAACACGACTTTCAAGGAGCTGTTCATGCTGGGTTTTTCGTACAATCTTAGTAGAGTTTTGGCATGAATTTCGAGACAGTCCGTATAGTAGTAATTGCTGAGACAACTGTACAGTTGTATGGATTTCTGGGACAGAAATTGAGGAGCATTTTCCAGGACAGTTCAGAAGGATTTTTTGTGAAAGAAAGTCCAGATAAGTTTGTGTAAATTTCTGAAGATGAATATGCTGTAAAATAAATTTCTCAGAAGCTCAATAATAATAAAAATCCCTCTCTCACTGGTTTTCCCCTTGTGGGTTTTTCTAGGGTCAAAGTTAGACCAAAAAATCTCTGTCTATAAATTTTCTAAGTTTTGCATACTGCTGATATTTTATTTCTACGTTGAAAACGATGTTCAAAATCCTCATGTTTCATTTCAGAAGTTTATTTTTTGCTAAATTTTTATATGCTAAAACTGTGCTGAAACTGGGTTTGGGCATTTAACTTTGGCTGAAAAATCAGCGAGACTGAAACAAGGTTGGGGTCTAAAATTTTAACATATAGAAGAATGTTACAATGATACAAGAGGGGATCTCAAACACTACATGAAACTTATTAAAATAATACAAATAGGTAAGGCAATTCATCTTCCAAGATTGCCTATCTTCTCCACACACCTCAACCTGCGTCACAACTGCAAGCCTGCCTCTTGCATGTCTTTTTCATATGTTTGGTCACTAAGCCAACTTGGGTGACTTGGAATGTTAATTTCCATAACATAGCATCGTAGATACCTTCATTGACTCTTGCTTGCCTTATTCTTTAGCCTTCATTGTCAAATAGTTGATGCCTTAGCTCGTCTAATTCGCCTCATACTTATACGTTCCTTGTTTGCTCACTTGGAAATGTGCATCACATGAAGTGGCTTGGGCCAACTTGATTGTCATACACGTTGGTCCAATTGAGTCATGCCAAGATCATCTCCTCACCTTGTCTCCTAGGTCGTCCGCACCCAAAGCATTCGTTTGGAAAGTTGTATTAGTCCTACACCCCAAATCATCCAACTGTTTGTGCTTCCTTCATTTTCAATTCATGGATACAACTCCTCTTCGGTCCATACATCTGGATCACATGCCAAAGGTTCCCATAATTGTCCCATATAAAGTCACGAGGATGGTCACCACTCCATCCTTCACTTATTTGAGCACATCCAACCGTCTCGTCTTTCCTCTTCGATGCTCCATGCCCAACATGGAAATGTGCTCTATGCCATCCATAACAAAGGTCTTACATGTACCTTGTGAATAATTTTACATGGGAATAGGCATGGTTGGAATTTCAAACTGAAACAACTTGTTGAATTTTATGGTTTTGACAACTCCACCACCCATTTTCATAGTTTCATCAAAATATGTTGACGATCATGAAAAATTATTTAACATACTTGACGGGAAAATCGCCTCGTGATGGACAATTTTCTCATCAAATTCCATCCCTGGGCATAGGCTAAAGGGAGAACGATTTAGCCCTTTTACATTTTCCTTTTTCTAACATCCTCTTATTCTAGCTATCCATATTATGGTAGCTCCATTCCTCCAAATGACGTCAACCCACCTACCGTCTCCACTTTTTTTCAAGTGATGAGGTTGATGTGGATGTTTGTCCATTCAATTAAGTGAATAGTTCCCTCCGTGATCATTTCAAATTTTTGTTTTACCTCCCATAGTCGACTATCTTATCCCTGTTCTCTGGTTGGATGCCCATTCACTTGAATTAACATTGAATTCACCCTAGTGCTGAGCTTATTGAATCCATATATGTAACTTGATCTTCCACAATAATTTAAATAGATGATTATTCAAAGTGTGAGGTAGCACTTTCCAATTGCAACTAGGACTACCAAGATTGGGTTGCGTTGTAACTAACCAAGGGTGTAGGAAGATAAGTAAGAAGGAAGAAAGGTTATGGAATCTCAATGACATTTTTAGCTCTAGTTTGATAATGAATTGAATGAAAAGTTATGTCAGTTTACTTAAGTTCAGTGAAAGAGAATGTAATTTGGATTGGTTTCAAGTCGGTGGTACACTTGTGGTATCTATTACCCCCTCACATCTAAGGATAACTAGAGGATACATTTTTCTCCATGATCCACATCTTAGACAATGAATTTGATGATGTTATTTAAGACTCTCCACATACAACAACCCGTAGATGCCTCCCATCCATGCTCAACTCAGCTCACTAATATGATATGGTGCATTCATATACTCAGGTACATCGTTCCGACACTTCATATCGAGTGATGATGTTAATACTCAGGGCATGAAAATGGTGATCATGGTTTGTTTTGGATAATGGATCATGATGTTTTCAAGTTATGCTTTTTACCTTGTCTCTCCTTGGTGATTATTATCATTTTCTAGTCAAGCGTTATCATGCCTATGAAAATTTGTACTACTAAGGGGCCTTAATGGAGGGTAATGTGTCTGTACCCCTACCATGAATTACATATTACATATATTACCTATTCATTTTCCTTTCCTTTGGGATGGTTGTTACATGTACTCCAAAAAGGCCCATGCTTCATAATCCCATGAGAATAAGGGGCTAGAAAGCATGAGGTTGATGCAACTTTATAAAAAAATATATAGAAAGAGAAAAATCCCCAATTCAAAATGCGGGGAAAAGAAACAAATAACAAAAGAAAAACATTAAAAACCAAGAAAATAAAGAATCATGATCTCCATCCCCTCACTAAGAGGCCATCACCCCAATTCCTATGAAATGAATGCATACCTTACAAAATGACTTAGCAAATGAAATTTTAAAAGCCAAAAGAGGTCAAAGATATAAAGAAAAAGGAAAGTTGGAGTTTGGAAAGACATAGTGCCGAGGGAAGGGTATTTCATTTCCTAAGCGCTCCCTCTACAAAGGCACTCATGAGAATGAATACTATACATGGCCTTGCATGTAAATCACATCCACCCCGTGAAGTAGACCCCAAATCCATACCATGATCATTGCACATACCCCTTGGAGGGTTTCCTTGGGACATACCTCTTGGTCTGGGTGTTACGGAAATATTCCCTTGTGGATAGGTGAACTTTCCCTTGGATTACAGACCCCTCTACCAAGATAGAAAATTACATTTGGACATTACAATTCCTATAGATTCATTTTGTCCATCGAAAAAGAGAGGAGGGGAAATATGATGTACCTCATTTAAAACGTTTTTTCCAAGTTGCTCCAATCCGTGAGCTCCAAACAATACCTACAATGGACAAAAATAAACAAATGCCTATCTACTACTCTAATGGATTAGAAAAAATCAATTTATCTATGTAGATTAAGATAACCATAGACAAGCACATGTAAACACATTATTGAGGGAAATAGGGAAATTATATTATTGAGAACTTCAAAAGGAAACTTACAATATTCAGATGATGTTGTAGCAACCTCTCCAAGTCCTCCTCATTCAACCCTTTCTCAAAAGATCCACAATCAAAATAACGATGCTTTTTTTATTTCTCTTCCTTTTCACCATGGAAATGCCTCCATTTATAGGGTTTGAGAGGATTAACCACCTTGAGTATATTTGAAATTAGTTGAGGATATGGCTCCAATAGTTGTGATATATTCCTTAGATGCATCCTTGGAGTCATAGTCGAGCCAAAATAACCCCATCCATCCATAATCGAGTTTATAGGAAAGTGGGATTTCCTCCAATATTCCCTCAACCAACTCAACGCTCCCTTAAAGTGGACAACAAAGAATTGTAGTGCTCCCCCTGAGATGGACAGGGAGAATTAACACTCCCTAAGTAGGAGCATGGGAGTGCTGATCTTCCAAAAAATCACCAAGATGAGTAATTCCCTAGTAAAAATGCTTGTTCCGACTGCATATGATGGGGCTTCTTCTTCTAACATGTTTTAGGGGTTGTAGCAATTGTTTTCACGGTGTCGTTTGAGATGTGACACTTAGCAAAAGAGAACGTGACACTTATGACACTTGTGCTAATAAAAGTGTGATACTTGTGACACTTACGACAGTTGCGACAATGAAAGTGTGATACTTGACACACTGCCGAAGTGAGGAATTTTGATGTGTAACAAATTTCCTCCCAAAGTGTGAAGTCTAAAGAGGAATGTTGATGGCCGAAACACTTTGTAGATTCTTTGAAGCAAGGGTATGGAGTTGGAGAACCTAGTAGAAACTGCAGACAACCATCAAACACGGTTAATATGTGTTCCATCCCCGAGGTAGGTATATCTATGCTTGGAATACAAATAACTCAAAGAACGTTCACCAATAAATACATTGCAGATCCATGATGATATTGACTAAGGATATGGCAACCAAATGTATAATGTGGATCCATCACTCCATGACCTGACTTGATCGTATCGATGAAAGAATACATAGTGGAGCTACGATGTGATAAGAACATAGAAACTGACCAATACAAAGTGGATCTATGTTAAAACATGTATATCAGTAGGATAATCGCCATTGCAACCTACATAACGTGTATATGTAGATGAATACTCAACCCAGGGTCTTCGTCCTGATCCTATAACAGTACGATTATGTCCATGTGAATAGATGATTTGATGTTGAACATGACAAAAACCACTTGATTACCAGTCATTGAGGTATATCGTTAACAAGTGCGAGAGAAATCACCATTGATGTCAATTACTCTCAAGGTACTTTAAAATACAATCCAGCGAATGTGAATAATGAGATGAAGTCGAACACTTGTTGAATCAATCAGTCAGGGGTCATTAATGCATATCCACTGTCAAATGCGAGGAGGTATGCCATTGAGGCATGTAGGTCCCAAGTTAATGATTTGTTCCTAAGTCTATTTCCCAGATAATTTGCTAAAGTCGACAGGAAAATACTCGTCGAAGGAGGACATTGATGTATCCCTCATCAATCGACATGAAACTCGTCATGAGAAAGTGATAAGATATAGTAGATAAAAATGGAATGAAATGGGTATGGGAACTGGTAATATTGTAGATGGATGAATTTTTAGGTGAAGAGTTTCCTTGAACACTGAGGCAAGACATAAGAGTTGGTAGCATAGACTCAAAGTGGACCAAAACATAATGCAGTGAGCGCTGGGGCATTCTTTGGATGGGTCAAAGGAGTAGAAAAAATCATAGGATTGGTTTGGTGCAGAGGCTAATGGATCATCCAAGTGTATGGTAAGGTGAAAACAAGTGTCGTGTTCAAGGAAGATGTTGGCACAAGGGTAGAACCAGGGTTCAACGCTCAAGAGAGCACCAAAAATCCCTAACTACTAGCCCTTTTGGCAACACCTGTGAAGCAGATGAAGTCTCACCCGAGGTAGAGGTAGGGGTGGTTGCAAGACTCAGGTGTTTGCAACCTTAGATGGGACACAGATCTGTGATTCTAACACTTAATAAATCACTTATCACAGTTGGTTCTTTAATATGCAGTCAACATCCACTTCGCTGATAACACAGGGCTTCGCACCATTCACAGTCATCTAACATATCAAGCACTTAGCATCAGTAAACTACATCATATCTAACAGATCAGGAACTAAGCCTATTCATGTGTATCAGATCTAACATCCTACATAACATTATCACTTTAAGCATAAGGAGATATATTCAGTCATCTCATAGCACTTAGAAAAATAGGAACATAAACACATTGAGACAAGCACAAAGCAACACAACATAGTATTTATGTGGTTCACCCCCACCCTGGGGCTACGTCCACTAATTATTCTTCGTTATTATCGTCTTCAATCGGTTACAATCATAGAGCCATCAAAACCCTACTGCGCACAGGACATAAGATTTTCATAGCTCGCTAGATCCTTCTTCCTTATGTTACAACACAAAGCCTTTTCCAACTTCCTACAATGACTTTCACTTAGCCCTGCAAGTCTCATATAGGAACAAAGCACTTATAGACCTTACTTGCACTTAGCATACATCACATAGAGGCTGATCTATCCTCTAGCTCACTAGATTAATATTTATACACACAAAATATGCCTAAGCATGGGTAAAACCCATGGGCCAATATCCTAATCCTGTTACATATTACCAAAAACCCAAAATGGACCCAAACGTGGGCTGAGATCCCATCATCTCCACTCTGTCTTGCGCTCCTCCTTCGACGGCTGTCGAAGTCCCAAAATAGGTCAATATGACCAAGAAACTCCCAAAACTTGGTCAAGGGCCAACATGCCCCCAACACTCACCTTTAATTCGTCCCGAGTCACTCTGGTCTGAGCAATTCTGCCTTGAATGCTTCAACTTGCTGTAGTGCTATGGCCTCTTGCTCAGTGAACTCCTGGATCACTGCATCGTTCACTGGCCCTTCTAAGCGTTGTTTTGCGGTGATGATGATCTGTTCTAGTTTGACTCCTTGGATTTCAACTTCAGTGAACAGTTGGCATGCCTTTTCTTGCACTGGTCGAAGTTGTTGAGTGACTTCCATTACTTACTCTGAATCATGTGGATCTATTGCTGGGCGGTGCATTTTTCTTGAGACTGCTTCATTCTTTCCACTGGTGACAAGGCCTTCAGTTGCACCTGTAACGTATCGGCGTATTGCTTTGCTTCTTGGAGCTGCGACTCTAATGCCTATAACTCTGGATTCTCCATGAGTTTCTCGTAAGTCTGGGCTTTCAGTTACTCTGCTGCTTTCATTCCAAGGCAAGATCTTTTAATCTGCCAACTGCGCTATGGGCAGTTGCTTCCCTTAGGTCTCTTACCTCCTGTGGAGTTTCAGGTACAACGCAGAGCTCTAGATCTGCGATGCACTGATGTAGCTTCTGGATCACGTATTTGAGTTGTGCCACCTACTTTGGTATTCTTTCTTCGTTCTGCACCTCAATGACTGTCACAGAGTGAAGTGCTCTGTTGACTACTTCATTTACCTCCAGTTCCTCCGCCAACAATTGTTCCTTTCCTTGCTATCGCTGTGCTTTTTCATCATTCCATTTTTCTTGGAGAGAACTCTTTTCTTGTTCTGCAACATTGCGTTGTTCTACAAGTACTCCATGTACTTGTGTCAAACCCTAATGGCTTGCTCTGCTTCATCTTGTGATTTTCAAAGTCAAGCCTCGATTGAATCCGCGATTCAGTGGAGTTGAGTTGGCTCATCTCCTTCTTCTGGTGTTCCGACTGACAGGGGTGCAATGGAGACTGCACGCCTCAACTGAAGTGCTTGCTGCACTCCTTGGAGCTCTATCTCAATCTGATTGTACATCCCCTCCTGCCTGGATTCCTGCTTCTCTACAATCTCTACAGAAGCATCGTTCAATGCAACAATTATGAAGTTAAAGTCATCCAGGGTGAGGACAATCTCGAACTTGGTCTTGGTTTCTTTCGTTTTCTTTCTAGACGAAGGCTTCTGGGGGGACACCTTTCTTTTCTTTGAGGGGTCCTCCTCATCCTTATGCGATGTTTCCTCGCCGATCTCTTTGCCAACACCTCCTTGCTCTGGTGACATAGACGCAGTCTTCACGTATGTGCTGTCTACATCCTAAAATTCTTCGGGCTTCTTTGTTTTACTAGGTCCAGGTGTATCCTACACAACTTTTGGACTGTCTACATCAGACAATTCCATAGGGTTGGCTAGCATAAGGAGGTCCACTGACCATTTATTGGTGATTTCCTCTAAATCTTCCTCCATAAGCTTGTAATAGGACTGCAACTGCTACTTATGGCCATATGCGCGTGCTGTTATATAAATGAAGTGACGGTCCGCGCTGAACTTCATTAGGGGATGAAACCTATAGAGGGTATTTGGGGTCATACGAGGCTCATACTGGATGGATACTTTCAATTGGTTGTAGTAAGTGTGGAAGACGACATTTGATTGCCATTACTTGTTCATATTGTTCAAGTACCATAGGGTATTGAACTTCGTGGACAATGGTTCAAAGGGTTCGATGTCCGGGAAGGTCGCACCTTCCGACATCTCCCATGCAATGAATGTGATCAGTATGAGAAGCCAGCTGAAGTGGAACTCATATTCTTGGTATTGTGCTTCCCTGTAGTCCAGTTCCAACTGGTTTGACAGGTATTGTTCCCAACTCATCTGAAGTCCTTATGTGCACTTCCCTGCGAGGTCAACGACGAATCCAGTCACTTGGGTGGGACGGTTCTTGCGAACTAGATTTCCTATGATCAACGAACATGCAAGGTGCACTGTGCCGCTCTCGATAGAGGATACCTTGTAGCGTCACGTGCCCTTCTCGACATCACCATAAGTCTCTTTGATCCTCTACGCTAATGCTTGGTTTGAGGTCTTTCTAGGGTAAAAATCCTGTGGGTCGGAGCCTTGCGTGCTAAGCCTGATGATCCGATTGATCAAGGTCAGATCCATAGTGATGCAACGGTTCAACCAGAAGTATAATCCATGGTAACTTGATAGCAACAATTTGACACAACCGTTCACTGCCTGGTGCCTTCTGAAGTGTGGGATCTTCATTACATTGAGTAGTGTGGACTGTGCGAGGTTCTGGGTCCATGACTGTGGGATAATCTTGGATTTCTTGCCTTTAGTCTTGGTCAAATACTTATGCAGGGCGAGCATGCTGTAAGCCTTTCTATCACCGAGGTTGAAGTCATTAAACTTCAATGCTGCGAGCTTATCCTAGTCGACACGAACTGCATGCACCCCTTTGGGGAGGTACGCAGTGATGAAAGCATTCTCAAAATCCCTGGGCATGCTGTCTATGTTCACTACGCCGCTCAGAGGAGGTATATATGCATGTAAGATGCTCAGAATCAACTTGGCATTCGTGAGATCCTCTCTATGCTTCGTTCTTGTCTCTGTCGTGATTTTGGAAATTCTTGCTCCGTGAGTATTCGATGGAGAAGATTGGACTCCTCCTGTCGATGATGCTTGCACACCTGCAGACATCCTTCTTTCCGACATAATTTTCTCGGTCTTGAGATCAAAGAGTACTTCCTTCATAGATTCTTCAAGTGTGATAAGCTCCTCGGACATACATGCTTGGGGTTAATGAGATCGGGTTCACGAAGTAATGTAGACATGACAATAAGATGGAAATAAAGAGTGTAATGATCACTAGACAATCTTAATCAAGGTTGCGAGCTCAAATTATCGATTTGGAAAAAGTGTTCTTCGTGCATGGCGCGATGTGCTAAATAGGTGAGTCAATAATGGTTGGCTCACAACGGTCATGACCCTCCATTAACTCTTGTTCGATCCGTTATGGCGTGACCCAATGCTCCGATGATGCCTCTTTATTGATTTTCTGGCCGTTCGGAGCAAAATTCAAAGGGATATATCCGTCCAACGACTACATTTCTTTGTTATGGCGAAGTACTCTATGTCGTTGTTCTGATATCTCGTCGAAGCTCCAATTCTGCAATTTTTCTTTTTGCAAGGTCTCTTCTAGAACCTACTGTAACCTTTCAGTATTATCCCTTTTATTTCTTAACTTTCTAGCCTTCTTTCCAGTGAGATTCATCTTGGTAACGATTTTATCATTTTGAGTATTTTCTTCTTTGGTCTTAGTTACTTCGTATTGTTGGAATTTTTTCCTAGGGTTCCTGTGTAATACTTAGTCCTTGTATGGGATACATAATTCAATCTTTTGGGGATCCTCTAGTGTTATCTTAGCCTCGAAATCCAAGTTTCTAGTATTAAATATCTGCGATTTTCTCTTCTGTTTCTCAATCAAGTGCACGATACTTTTGGTCATAAAGTATTTTAACTCTTTCTTCTTCTGTTCCAAAACTTCTTCTTCCTCCTTTCATCTGGCTTGATCTTTATCAATCTAAGGTTTTCCTATTAGCATGGTAAACGAGGCTCTGTATTAAATTTTTTTAATAATCTCAAAGTCTTCTTCTGTCAAAGCTCCATTGACAGTCATAGGTATCCAGGTGAGCCTGCCACGTAGGTTTACTATCTTTCCTCTGAATAAACTTATTCCTCCTAGGGAAGGGATCATAGCAGGCCTTCCTATAGCTTCCCAGGTTCTTTCTGGCATAATATTCATCTGTGTTTCTTCATCTAGGACACAGTCAATGTCAAAGTTCCCTATTCTTGCTTCAATGCATTCCTTCTCTTTTAATATCTCTGATAAGCTGACATGTTGGTGGTCATTCAGGGTCTCTTTCACTTGTATCAATAACTTCTCTGATTCCTGCTGGGGTTCTTGATCCGGATTATTTTCGGCACGAAATGAGAGCGGAGATATAATAAATAAATGCACAGAGATATTGCATATATCCAATAATATAACATAAATATATCAGAGATGCAACCATAAACACAGAGATACAGTAATACACGATTTATATTAATGAAATAAATGTACAGAGATTGTAAAAATATAGAGTGAAAGACTCGCTAGAATGGTGGCATCTTATCTCTGAGAAGAGATGTCATGGCTACTCGCATTCACAAGAAGATGATTATAATGAGGCTCTGAAGGCCTTTTTACAATAAACAAGAATTCCAAAAACCCTTGACATCCAAAAACCTAACCCTAGGAGATGAAGTGCCAAAAGTCATGTGGGCCTCGTTTGGGTAAGTTGGTGCATCAACTTCTCAGGGTCGTAACTTTTGCATACGATCTTCATTTTAGGCGTATGATAGCTCGTTGGAAAGGTATCATCGAGGAGATTCATTTTGGGGCCTCAATAATTCGTTTGGATATAATTGAGTTGGGTCAATCCCAAAAAACCTTCATTTAGGCCCTCAAAATGGCCTCGAAAGTTAAAACTTGCTAAAAATAGTAAATTGCCAAAATTGCCAAAAAACTATTTTGAGCCAATTGGAAAAGGTGGGTGGCCACCGATATCCACCTAGATCAATCCTCCCTCTTTAGGAAGAAATGGTCTCCATTGCGTTGAGTTACCGGGGGAGAGGGAAAAGTGTTTCTTGAATCTGCATCTTGGTGAGCTACTTGTCTTGCTGGAGACGTCGCGCTGCTTAGTTTGTGGAAGTGTGTCATGAACTTGTTGAGGTTGAGGCTATTAAAAAAGTCGAGATACATGAGAGGACGGTGTGCAGAAGGAATCTTTGCATTTTTCTGCATCCTTGTCGACCTGCTTCTGTTGGATAGAAGGTGTTTGGGGCGAGGCTGTAGTGGTTGCAGTGTCCTTCTGTTCTCCTTCTGAACAGATTGTGAAGAAGCTAAATTTTGTAGTATGAGATACTACCTTGCGACACTTTTTAAGTGGAACAGTAGTCATAAGTACCTCTCGTATTCTATAGAGATGACCCCCTAGAAAAACAATGACACTACGGGGTTGAGACTCATAAACAACATGGCGCTTCCACATATATGGTTGGCCCAAGAGAAAATCACAGACATCCAGTGGGGAAACATCACATAATACCTCATCCTTTAAGGGCTAGATGTCGTATGGAAATCGACACTGTTGGCTGACACGAAGATCTCGTCCTTGGCGAAGCCACCCGATGTTCTATGGTTGTAGGTGTGGTGTTGTTGACAATCCCAACTGTTTGACGACCTCTGTTGAGATGAGGTTCTTCTGGCTTCTGCTATCAACAATAAAATGCAGCAGGGTCCCCTTCACCCACATCTGTGAATGAAAACAGTGCTCCCCCTCTTTAGGATCTGTTGGTTCTTCTGGTTGAATTGTTGCGGTCGCGACAATAGTAGTGGGGTCTGCGTCAATGATCTGTCCTTTACCTGTATTTTCAGAATCAGATTCTGAATCAGGGTTTGGCTCCTTGTCTTTGATCTTGACCACCAATGATTGTTTTGAGTGACATTCATCGTTGTTGTGCCAAGGGATTTTGTGGAAATCACACCATTTTCCAGTGTCCTTCTTTGTCTTCCCGTGACCCTTCTTTTCCTGTGGCTTGGACTGGTTTTCAGGAGACTGTCTATTAGGGATGTCTTTGTCATACTTTGGTTGTTGCGGATTTTCAAACCCAAACTCCCATTTGTTTTGGTGCTTAAATTTCTTCTCGATTTTAATAGCATATCGATAAGCAACACCGAGTGATGAGATATCCATAATACCCATTTCATTTTGGATGTATCTGTGTAGAGCCCCACGATATTTCAGAACCAAATGTCGTTTGGAGTCTTTGATACCCAGCTTGGTGCACAAGGTATGGAAGGTATTGGTGAACTCCAGAACTGCTTGGGCCCTCTCTTGCCGTAGTGTGGTCCATCTCATGTACTAGTCCTCATAGTTTCCAACAGGATAATACTGTTCCTTTACCGCATCCACAAAAAATCCCAAGTGGGATCAACCCCATATATTCCAAACTCCTCTATGGAACTTTGCTCCCAGTAAGTTTCCCACCAATGTTTGACATGAGGGAGAGATTTAAGGAGTGTGAAGGTGATCTTTTCTCTGTCGGAAAAATTGTGAACAGAGAAATAACCTTCTAGCAGAGTTAACCATTTTTCTAGGGCTTCTGCATCTATTTGTCCTTCAAATACAGGAATATCAAAATTAACTTGTACCTTGAAAGGCGAGGTGCTTCCAAAGTGGCCACTTGATGAATATGTGCATATTTCTATCGGCAGGCGTTGAAGGATGTGGGAAAAATTCTCCATCATTTCGTCCCTCTGTCGCGTGAGAGCTTGCTCAAGCAATAGACTGATATGATGGTCTGATGGTCTGGTCCGTCGTTTTTTTTTTCTTCTGCCATTGAGGGTTTTCTTGGGTGTGTGAGAGAGATTTTCTTCAAGAGAGACAAGCTCGAGACCCAAATTTATATACTCATACCTCATCAGGGACATGCACTGAAAAAAATGATCAAGAACAACCTACTCTGATACCATTGATCCGGATTATTTTCGGCACGAAATGAGAGCGGAGATATAATAAATAAATGCATAGAGATATCGCGTATATCCAATAATATAACATAAATATATCAGAGATGCAACCATAAACAAATATATATAGTAATACACGATTTCTATTAATGAAAGATATGTACAAAGACTGTAAAAATACAGAGTGAAAGACTCGCTAGAATGGTGGCAACTTATCTCTGAGAAGAGATGTGACGGCTACTTGCATTCGCAAGAATATGATTACAATGAGGATCTGAAGGCATTTTTACAATAAACAGGAATGCGAAAAACCCTCGACATCCAAAAACCTAACCCTACGAGATGAAGCGCCAAAAGTCATGTGGGACCGGTTTGGGTAAGTTGGTGCATCAACTTCTCGGGGTCGTAACTTTTGCATATGATCTTCATTTTAGGCGTATGATAGCCCATTGGAAAGCTATCATCGAGGAGATTCATTTTGGGGCCTTGATCATGTATTTAGCTATTATTGTGTTGGGTTGATCTTGAAAAACCTTCATTTAGGCCCTCAAAATGGCCCTAGAAGTTAAAACCTGCTAAAAATAGTAAATTGCCAAAATTGCCAGAAAACTGTTTTGAGCCAGTTGGAAAAAGTGGGTGGCCACCGATATCCACCTAGATCAGTTCTTCCTTTTTTGGATCTGCCTTAGGGTTTCCTTGATTCAGATTCAATCCTTCAATCTTAGTGATCATTCTAGGGAAATCCAACACTTCATGGTCCATGGCTTTGTAACAAAGACAACTAGGTCTTCTGCCAAGGCATTCCTTAGCAATATGTCCTGGTCTTCTGCAATTGTAACAGAGGATTAATCCTCTCTTTCTATTAAATGATCCCCAGATTTTTCTGTACTCCACACTAGGATCATGGTAGAAAACCTGCAACAAATTCTTTCTAGGATCATGCATCCATTTATTAGTCCAAACATTCTTTCTATGAATAGGTATAACTTATCTTTCATTATTCTTATAAGATCTATACATATCAAACCTTCATTCATCTATTAACACCCTAGCTTTAAAACTAGGACAAAGCCTATCAGATGTACCTAGATCCATACTCTAGAAACAAAACAAATTCCACCTTTCTTACTTTTACAAAGAAAAAATCTTTCAGATCTAAGAAATTTTAACTATTCTTACCTTTAACAGAGCACAAAGCCTATAGATATTACCTCTTTCAATCAGAACTTCTCTCTTTTACCTTTCTTGGATCACAAATCTTTCAGATCCTACTTCTTTTCTACACATCTGACCTCCTTTCTTTCAGATTTGGCCTTCTCTCCTCAGATCGGGCTTCTTTCTCTCAGATATAAGCTTCTTTATTTAGTACAAAGATTTACAGATCAAGTAGAATACTATGCACTAGGGCACAGATCTACGCACAAAGATTTCACAGTTTCAGGATGAATCTTTGCACAGAGCTTCCTCTTTCTCAGTTCCCAACAATCATAGTTTCAGGTCCTGGCAATGGAACCATTTGTTGGGACAGGGGCAGACCTGGGGTTCAATGCTCAAGAGCGCACCAAAAAATCCCTAACTACTGACCCTATCGACAACACCTGCGAAGAAGATGAAGTCTCACCTGAGGTAGAGGCAGGGGTGGTTGCAAGACTTAGGTGTTTGCAACCTTAGCTGGGACACAGATCTATGATTCTAACACTTAATAAAGCACTTAACACATTTGGTTCTTTAATATGTAGTCAATATCCACTTCGCTAATAACACAGGGCTTCGCACCATTCACAGTCATCTAACATATTCAAGAACTTAGCATCGGTAAACTACATCAGATCTAATAGATCAGGCACTAAGCCTATTCATGTGTATCATATCTAACATCCTACATATCATTAGAAATTTAAGCATAAGCATATCTATTCAGTCATATCATAGCACTTAGCAAAATGGGAACATAAACACATTGAGACAAGCACAAATCAACACAACACAATATTTACGTGGTTCACCCCCACCCTGGGGCCACATCCACCAATTCTTCTTCTCTATTAGCATATTCAATCAGTTACAAGCACAGAGCCATCAAAACCCTACTGAGCACAAGACAAAAGATTTGCGCAGCTCGCTAGATCCTTCTTCTTTGCATTATAACACAAAGCCTTTTCCAACTTCCTACAATGACTTGCACTTATCCCTGCAAGTCTCATATAGGCACAAAGCACTTACATACCTTACTTGCACTTAGCATACATCACATAGATGTCGATCTATCCTATAGCTCACTAGCTTAATATTTATACATACAAAATAGGCCTAATAATGGGCAAAACCCATGGGCCAATATCCCAATCTCGTTACATATTCCCCAAAACCCAAAATGGACCCAAAAGTGGGCCGAGATCCCGTGATCTTTGCTCCATCTTGCGCTCCTTCGATGACTGTCGAAGTCCCAAAATAGGTCAATATGACCAAGAAACTCCCAAAACTTGGTCAAGGGCCAACATGATACCATAATATATGCCTTAAAAGATCTCAAGAAACTCAACCCACTTCCTTCAATTTCCCCCCCATCCAGATAGATGAGTACATCTTTTTTGTTTAACGAGCTTGAGGAGGGTAACACATGATCGATATAACTCACCTTCGATAAGTTCCTCTTCCTTTATTTAATGAAATGAATTGTTCGTCCCCAGATGGGCCCTTCAATGTGTAGTTTTGTGAGTCTAGAGAAGGAAAACCTAGTTGTTTTTCATGTTTAGGGAGTTTGAAAATAACTTGAAGAAAACTCCAAGGATCTTTTTTTTTCGTAATTTTAGTCTCCGAGGTCCGAAAAAGTATAAAATAATATGACAGAGAACTCTTCTATCTGAGATTGGCTAGAGCATTTCTTTTTCATAGTTAGTCTGCTGGGACCGAAAAAGGGGTAATCTACCACCAAATAGACGACTCTTCATATTTTAATGAGCTCAAAGTATGACGAACTTTTCTCAATAGAGTCATAAGGTCATCAAAAAGTCTGTGCTCCATATTTTCCTGCGTAATCAAGTCATTATGGGCAAAATATGTCAGTAGTTCCTTAAAAATCGACAATAATTTAGGAAAAAATGCAAAAATAAACATTATTAATGTGAAAAAAGGGTGTAAATGACTCTATTTGGAAATAGTAAAAAGTCAATTAGGGAAAAAACAAGTCATTTTCACCTTTTATTTTACAATTTTCCCTTTCTTCTTGAGTTTTCCCTCTTTGGGAGTGTTTTTTATGACGTTGATTGTGGGAGCTATGGTAGACCATTTTCTATTTCGTCAGGACTAGTTTGGTAATCTGATCCTTCTCATCCATTTGCATGTTTTCTTTTTTATTTTCAACCTTTATTTCATGAGTTTGGGCTCTCTAGGAAGCCCTAGAGAACCGAACAGGATCGATGCTCCCTTAAGCAATCAAGGGGGGCACTGTTCGAGATTTAAGCACCCTCGTATGCCTTCTAGGGGAGCGCTAGCGCTCGTTTTTTTCTTTCCAGGGAGTGTTGGGTGCAAAAGTTGTTTTTTTTTTTAGTTTTTTAGCTGTGAACAAGCAATTTCCTTTTGTGAAAACTTGGCTAATGTGATTATTTTGTGAATTTGTAGGTTTGCATCGACCAATATGATTGAATGGAAGGAATGAGAACATGAATTCAACGATATGGCCGCCTTACAAGACCCTCAAATAATGAAAAATCTACAAAACTGTTGTTTGCTGAAGTATTTCAAGCTATAAAATATGAGAAAAGAAGTTCTTTTTCTCGAGTATCTGATTGGTCTATGGGATAACAATGAGAAAGAATTTCAGATAGGATATAATATGCTTGAGATCGACATTGAGATCGACACCAGTCTATGCCACTGCCAACAAATGCATATGTTGCCTAGTATTGTGTGTCAGGATCAAGCTTAGTAGGGGGAAGAATCATCATCAAATATCTGATGGACCTATCTCTACGATTCATTCCATTTTCTATCACTAAACTGGCGGGAAGCACCAATGTCCATATTGCTTCCAAATATCAGATATCCTATGCTATTTAGTGCTTGGAGCCCATGATTTTTAACTAGAGTGCAGGTTTCTTGAGAAACATCAAAGATAAAATATCTAAGTGTAGAACATACAGACATAAGCAATTTGGATACAGATCTTTCTTGGCTTCATTATTTTTGGATTTAGTACCACATATGCAACCATAGGTTGCATTGATAGCATGCCCCATATTCTAGCCCTAGATGGAGAGGTGGACGAGTCTCTCGCCTAAGTTGGGGAATGAACCCTCAACCTTTCATTTTACCGCTGACTTATTTGCATGGTGGAGAAGGAAACTTGTGGTGATAGAGGATTTCCCTTATGCCAGAGTTGAATTTAGGGGCAGTGCAGATTTAGTGCTCCCCGAAGAGGAATAATTGGATGCGTCAGTTAAAATACGAAAGATCATGACCTTGCAACAATGTTTTTTGTTTTATATATATATATATATATATATATATATATTTGTTGTACAATGAGGGATATAAATCATTTTTTTTTCATCATGCATATAGAGGCATGTCACGTCCGGTGGGGATTCCATCATTAGGACGTCATGGTGATGTTCAGGTAGTAGTGGGGGTTAGTGTTAGAGTAGGAAGACTCCGTGAGGTGGAGAGGAACCTCTGTGGATTGACCTTCCTTTCATGAGGATACAAGATGTACCCTTTCATCTTCAAAGGTACATATTCAGGGTGTCGGAGGGCCTCATTCATCTGGTGCGACGAGTGGCCAGAGCGGTTGTGTGATAGGTTGAGCACAATGTACTGCAGGAAGATGAGTAGAGTCTACTAACACAAAAGTCTTTTATGACGATGTCATGGGAATAATGGCCCACATTTTTTCCCTTCAATGTATTATTTGGATGATGTATTTTGACACACTGTTTCTACTTTATATACAGACACATATATATATGAGTTTTTTCATGGCTACTTATGTTTTTTAAATTATGTGATGTTGTTATTTACATGCTTTATGTTCTAAATGATTATCTATGTGTAATGTACTAATCCAACATATAATTTTCTAACGAGTCCGTAATAGTATTAAATTCTCTCGATATATGTCTATATTCTAAAATTCAAAAGATCTTTTGAGACGACGAACCCTTAGAATGAGACATAGCAAAACGAGATTACAAATGTATATTCACGATTAATTTGACGGACCACGAGTTTAGAATCAAGATTGATAATAAATTGAGATATACCTAAAGAAGAAGCTTTGGTTAAAAGTCCAATGACGACATGATATTCTACAACGTTATTGGTTGTAGATCCGAGGAAAATTCCTTTTGAACTCACTAACTCGCCAGAGTGGTAGATGAACCAAGTTGCATAAGCGATGTTCTGGGTATGTCAACTAGCACCATCTGAAAATCCAAAATAGATAGGAAGGGATGATGAAATATGCACACAAAGCAATGTATAAGCAGCGTTTAAAGAGTGGGGAAAAACTCGTGTACGCAAAAGAAAAGACACACCAAACCAAAACATATATAGTACAATATTGTACAAAGAACACATGTGAGATATTCTATGCATAGTAATTCTTTAGGTAAATTCCATTTCGGGGCTCACCGAGAGATAATCCATTGCAATCCACTAACTCATAAGTTCCTCTCTGTAGCACATGCTTCATGATGTATGGCCCATGCCACATAGGTTATAACTTACCTGCACCAAGTTAGTCATGTTCTTGGTCATAGACCAAGACTAGATACCCTTATGCGAAAGCACGAGGTTGAACAGAATTTTCATATTGAGTCTTGATGCATTTTTGATATGTCTTGTTAATGAGAGAGGCAACACGATGGGTTTCATCCAACTTCGTTAGATATTAAAACCGTTCTTCTTCAACAGAAGTATGGGGTAGGAGTTCTAAGGTGATTTTAAAGGATGGAATATCGCATTCAATCGAAAACACTACTTCCAACCCCTACTTCCAACCCATAAACCAACTGAAAGAGTGTAAATTCAGTGGAGGTTTTAACTGAAGTCTAATAAGCATAGAGTGTAGAAAAGAGATGCAAATGCCAAGAGGTTTTTTTTCACCCCCACCATGCATTGAAGAATGGTCTTCATGACTTTGTTGATGGCCTCACTTGTCCATTTTACTGAGGATAGTAAGGGGATGAGTTTTCATGACGAAAACCCAACTTGGTGTGAAATTCACCCATCATCTAGTTTTGGAAATGAGATCCATGATTAGTTACAATCTCTTGTGAGATTCTGAAGCGAGAGATGATGTTATTGAACATGAAGAGTGTGATAGTTTGTCCATCATTAATAAATGTAGGCATAGCCTCAGCCCATTTGGTGAAATAATCGACTGTGATGATAATATAACCATGCCTCTGGATGAGGTAGAATTCCATTGAATGAAATCAATACCCCATTTTTCAAAGGGGTCGATGGCGACAATTGGATGGAGTGGAGATCGGTGGGTTTGTGATTTCTTCTAAAATATTTGACAGGGTGGGAATTTTTTAACGACCTCAATGCAGTCTTTGAATATGGAAGGGCAAAAATAACTGACATGTAAGAGTTTTTGGGTTGTAGGCATCCCATAAAGATGACCTCCAAAAAATCCAAGGTGACAGTCATTTAAAACTTACTCAGTCTATTCATGAGTTAAGAAAAGTCATAGTGTAATGTCAATACCTTGTTCACCTTGTCAGTGGAATTCCCGGTGGGCACAACATCGATCCACTTGGTGAAATAGTTAGTGGCAGTGAGAATCCACTTGTGCTTCCCACTAGAGGATAGATTTATCTCACCTATGAAGTCTAACTGCCATTGCTGAAATGGATCACTGGCAGTGTAGGTTTTAGGGGTAGTGATAGTAACTTTTGTTTCCTTGCAAATTTTTGACATTCATTGCAGTCCCTAGCAGTAGTAAATATATCAGAGAAAAGGTTGGTCCAGTAGTACCCTGCCCTTAGGATCTTGAGAGTTGTGGCCTTCCAATGTTGGTGTCCTCCACATACTCCTCTGTGCATTTATGTTGTAACTTGTTTGGGTTCATTTTCATCCAGGAATTTTAACAGGATTCCAACAGGATCCCTCCAATACAAGTTCTAGTTTGAAATGAAGAATTTGATAGCCTTCAATTTGAGAGACCTGACCTTTGTCTTCTCGACATCTGGTGGACATTCAAGATGTTGCAGAAAATAAATGATGGGTGCATCTGATTGGGTGAAGATTTGATGTAATTATAGCACCTTATAATTTGATTCTGATAACAACTTGGTAAGTCCTTGTCCCTTAATAAGATTGGTGGGTTTTATGTGCAAGTCATACTCCAATAGTTTGATAATCCACTTCCCTCTTTTCCCCTCACTGTCTGGTTGGACCAAAATCTCTTTGACACTGCTGCTAGGAACAAAGGTTGTTATGATACACTGTAACACATATACCCTAAAGGTCTTAAGTTCTTTGACCAACACATAAGCCTTCTTTTCTAATATATCATACTTCAACTCAAAATCTCAGAGGGCTTTGCTAAAAAAGGCTATGGGTTTTTCATGCCCTTCTCCATTTTTCTGCAGTAGTACAACACCAATGGTTTCCTCGAAAGTGAAAGAGAAGATGAATAAATATTTTGCATAGTCAGGGATGGATAATATAGGGGCTTCAACTAAAGCCTTCTTGATCCATTGGAATTTTGACTTTGCCTCTAGTGGCCATTTTATCACATCATCTTTCTTTAACATGTTAGTGATAGACTTCGGGATTTTGGAGAAATTTGGCACAAAGCGCCTTAGGAAGTTTATCTTGTCAATGAAAGATTGGATAACCTTTTTATTTCTAGGGATTTTGATCTCTTGAATGGCACAAAATTTCTTTAGATAAATTTTTATACCTCCTGCTGATATGATGTGGCCCAGGAGCTTCCCTTCTGGCATGTAAAAGTGGGACTTCCTAGGATTTAGAGATATTTTGTACTTCCCGCATTTCCGAAAAACCTGTTCCAGATGCTGCAAATGTTCATCGTTGGACTTGGAGAAAATGGTGATGTCATCCAAATATATAACCATAGATTTGTCTTTTTCCCCCACGAAAGCTATGTCCATGGCCCTCTGAAAGGTGTCCCCTGCGTTCATCAGCCCGAAAGGCATATTGTCATACATGAATGTTCCCCATGGGGTGTGTTGTCGTCCTAATGCACACTTGCTAATGTGAGCTAAGTCCAACTCACTTAGTGTGCCCTCGGAGACACAATGTCTAAGTTCCAAGTCCACACTGTCACCTTGACTGGAACTTCTTCCTTCTAGGCTTAATCCTAGGGAAGCCAAGGGGGGTTGTCCCTAGTTGCTAAGTTAATCTTAAAGTAAATTTTCTAGGAGTTAGTTTTAATTGTTTAAAGGCTAAGGGGAAAACTAGCCTATGATGACAAGCAGCAATGCAAGTGCAAGTCTAAGTCTAAATGAAAAGCAGCCCTTTCCCTAAGTCAACTAAGGACTAGTGCCTAAGGTTGGGCAAATGGGGTCAACTACGTTTGAGGGTGGTTCAATTACAAAATATTTTCAAATAAACCAGTTTAGACTATCCCAAACCAAGAATTAAAGTTACTTATGAAAGAATTAAAAGTGTTTGCAATGTTTACAACATATACAAGATATACAAAAATATACAAAGATACAAGAAATGTAAGTGTTCACAAATTGCCAAGCATGCCCCAATAGCACTTACTCTATTGGACTGCATTCACTGGCTACAATCACACAAGCACTCAAGAATCAAGAGAAGTAATGCCTCCCCAAGTGGGATGCTCAAAACTTCCTTGAATCACACCACAACAATTGATAAATAAAATCTTTAATGTTTTAACCAAATGATCACTTAAGCACAATAAACATTTACCATCAAGTTGCACATAAGATAAACAAGATAAGATTATCACCAATGATGTTTGCCTATCGATACATCTGCTTCCCCCAAAACATACACAAGTGATCTATGCAACTAAGTGTAATTTTTTAACGATTTTATTTCCCACCCCCTAGACTAAGTGTGTGTCTCAAACTTCCTCCTCCCTTGGCCAAATGGATTCTCGGTGCTCAAGATAGTAGGATACGAGTCCCTACCTTAGCTTCCAAGGTCAGCCCACACAGTAAGAAGTAGTCCAGCCGCGGGATCTCCCCAACGAAACCACGGGACGGTCCCCCGCCACTACCGCCTGGACTATCCCTCAAACCCGTTTTAGATGGTGGAGGCAGATGAATGAGACCCCTAAAATGTTCCTAAGTGTTATTAGGACCCTCGGGCAGGTCTTTAGGTGTGTTGGGTGTATTTTTGATGAGTTTTAGACCCTTAAATTTTAGCTTTTTAGCGTATGGACGTGAGCAAATGTATGAGGAATCGAATGCTTGCAAAGTGTGACTAAACCACCATTAACATGTAAAGAAAAGAGGAAATCGTATCACAATGTTTAAACCATCAAAGTAAACATCACATGAAAGGAACTTTAAAGATAATGAACCATAAACCATGAACCATTTACATGTAATGATACTAGTAACTGAAATGATAGATAAAACTTAAGCACTTGAAAGATATAAACCATGAGCATGTAACCAATGAAGTGAGAAGTGCGTGCAATGATGTCAAAGTGTGAGAGCCTAAAGAATGAGTTAGGCCATGAGCATAAAGGTGTTGAACATGTACAAGATTATATCATATATGCAAAGCGTGCCTTAGAATGAAATTAAAATGTGAATGCTTGAAACCAAGATGTGAGCTCTAAAACACTTAAACCATAACCATTAACCCATAAGCATTTAAATCATATGTGTGCAAGACGTGAGTGCTAAACCATAAGCAAGGCCGTGAGCAATATGAGTGATTAATCCATGATAAGACGTGAGCTCAAAAAGATGTTAAACATATACAACATTAAACCATAAACCAAAGATATGTGATGTGCTTAACCTAGCATCAAGGCGTGAGCATTAATGTGTAAGTGTTTAACCAAGTATAGGCCGTGAGCTCCAAGTGTGCAATAGATTAGGCTGTGACCTCAAATGTGCAACAACAAGTGATCTAAAAGTTAACCATTACCACATTATATGTTATGCTAAGCTTAAAAGGATTAAAGAGCTTGGAAGGATATGAGACTTAGCAAATGAGATATCCCTAGAATATTATCACTTCAAATGCACTCTAAGATTTAGCCAAATAACTTGTGAGCAAAAGATCTAAAGCATTAAAACCATATCTAAGTTATCTAACCATTCAACATGAAATGTAAAAGCATATGAAATATCATGAAGAAATAAACTTGTGAAGGAGAACTTATCTAAGATATATCAACTACTAAGCATGAAGATCACCACAAGTTAATTTTGTTTAAAGCCAAGGCGATTTTGGGGATGACTCGCCCAAGGTGCCGGCAAGTGATGCTATTTTTTATGATTAGGGTTTTATTCTTAAAACAAGGATGAATCAAAACTTGAAAAAAAGGAAACACCACTACAATGGCCAAGGTGGTGGCAATG
Organism: Picea glauca; assembly: GCA_000966675.3. NCBI lineage: Eukaryota > Viridiplantae > Streptophyta > Pinopsida > Pinales > Pinaceae > Picea > Picea glauca. The sequence continues at coordinate 160,020 of JZKD02S2184005.1, forward strand.
CCTTCCAATGTTGGCCAAGGAGGGTAGCTTTGGCTATTAACAAATTAATGAATGAAAGAGCAACTAATCTAATAATTATATGAAAAAAAGAATAACTTAGGTTAGATTATAAACAACTAATCTAGATTAGATTTATTCTTTTAGGATCCCAAAAGTGAAAAAAAGTTGCAGAAAATTAGAAAAAGTGAGTGAAAGAGAAGGAGAAATGATACCCAAACCAAACAAAAATGTTTGGGAAGCCTCCTAGGTGTTTCCCAGCAGCATGTACCTTCAAATATATCGCTGTCCTGCAAAAAACATCAAGCAAAAGCTTGATGGAAATGCTGCAAAAACACCAAAATAAGTTACATAAATTTCTGTGTATACATAGAAATTTCCAGCAAACAAAAATGATATATATAATTGATTTTTGACCTATCTAAGACTAGTAAATAAGCTGAAAAGTATATGGAAATGGATGCATAAATTTATATGGCAAAAGAAAGAGATAAAGAGTGTATGAAAGCTTCAAGGGTAAAATCCTCTTCGATAGTTATCCCAATGAAACCTTTGGGATGACCTGCAAAACTTAGAGCAAATATGAATATGGCATAGATAGTTATCTTAAACAATCATAGGAAGAAATACTTGCAATCCTAAGTTATCCAAGATGAACATAAACTAGCAAGTGATAGTCTTTAACTAGTTTACCTAAGCAAAATACTTTGAACTCAAGATCTATTTACCATAAACACATCAACAAAAAGTAAGCAATATCACCTCATATGTATGGAGCATAAAGAATACTCA
>JZKD02S2184005.1:171240-183892 GCA_000966675.3 Picea glauca
ATGACAGGTTCTCGTGGTGCTACCAGTTGAATGGTCTGTTGTGCTCAAGACCATACCTCCCTAGCTAGGAGGGAGTGTTAATATTATGGTAGCTTCGGGAGGTATGAACCTCTATGATGATCTATGAAGAGATTAGAATCCTCCGGAAGGAAGGAAAGAATTGAAGGAAACCCTAGACAGGTTGTCGGCTGAACAAATATATTTATATTGAATTTATTGATGCCCAGAAAGATAATTCGTCCCAGTTAGACTGGCTAGGTCGGCCCCAGTTAGACTGGCCAGTCCACTATAAATACAGAGCGCTAGCTTCATTATTACACACTCTTAGAATTGCAGAGCCAGTTGTGCGCACTGCAGTTGGCAGTTTTGTGCGCAGGTCTCTGGGGAAAGTGGTGCGCTAGTTTTGGGTGGGATCATCTGTTCAGTTTTGTTTCTATTGTTTTGCTTGGTGCATTTAGCCTCTCTTGGCTATATATTGCAGCCAGAATTCTCTTCTCCATCAAGGTCAAGGTGGTCGGAGGGTGGCTTAAGGCTTGTGGTTGGGAGACGAGGGTATCGTTGTGGTTAAACGAGCACAATCCTTTATATTCTAACAGACAGAAGAGGTTCAAGCCAAAGTGACAGTGTGGGCTTTGAACCTAGGAATTGTGCCTCCAAGGAAACACTAAGTGAGCAGGACTTAGCTCATGTTTGCAAGTGTGTATAAGGACGACAACATATTTTGCATCATTTCCAGGGATAAGTCATTTATCCTTGGTCAAAATGACTTAACTTATTTTTTTAAGAACTAAACAATAAAAACTTTAGTCCATAAAGCTCATTGAACTTTCATTGGTTAGCTTTGTGTGGTTCCTTTCCAAATGGCGACTCCATTGAAAAAATCTAGCAAGTATAATACTAGGAGCACTTCACAAGGAGTGATTTATTCTTTTCCTGAACCTGAAAAGGTTTATAGGAGGAGGCTAAATCGCCTTGCTCCTAGAAGTCTACTTGAAATTATTGGGGAAGAAGCACTCACTGATATCCAATACTTGTTCCAAACTAATAATCAACAAACTATTAATAATCCCACTAATACTCCTAACGTAACCATGAGTATCTTTTTGAGACCTTTTAACTTTGCAACAATCCAAGGTGCCCCTCATGCAGTTCTTGAAAAGGCAATAGAAAAGCTACCTATCTTCCATGGAAATAATGCAATCAGTGCTAAGTCTCACATTTCGAGTTTCCATATGTCTGTGGAGAAGTATTGTAGAGGTCATAGTGAGGAAGATGTAAAGATGACTTTGTTTGTGTATGCACTTGAAGGAGATGTTGTTGAATGTATTACTGATTTTGATCCAGCTAAGTTTAGCACCATTGATTCAATATTGGATGAGTTTAGGAAGAGATGGGGTGATAAAAAAAAACATAGGTTCCAACTTGTTTCTCTTACCACTAGTCATAAAAAATAAAATGAAACCGTGGGAGAATTTAACACTAAGTTCAATAGCTTGGTGAAGAGCCTTCATAATTTTTTATGATTAAATATTTCTAATGATCCGGGGTTGATAACTCCACGGAAGCATCAATCGACCTCGGAAATTTTAAAAGGGAAAGTATTAACAAACGCATAGTGTAACAATGACAATCACAAGAATCTAATAATTTACGTGAAAAAGGGATTATACAAGAGAACCCGGTTAATTTCTTGTATTTAAAACAAAGCATGATACATTCAAAACACTATCGATATTTAGTATTAAAGGTTCCCACCAATCACATACAAATAAGCCACGCTGACATTGTGAGCAACTGGCCCAGTGGTAGTGAGACCACGGATATCTTTACAACAAAAGAGCAAAAGGGAAAAAATTGTCAAGAGTCACTTAGGAAAATACAAGGCACAAAAGCACCCATATGCATTCCCCACAGAACTCCTGGAATTTATAGAGAAATGAAGGAGAAAAACAAAGCGTGCCAATAAAACACTCATGCCTCACGACATGATGTTTTGAATACTCGACGCACCATAACTGCTCGATGGATGCAATCTAGAACATGTAAACGCCGCCGAATCAGAGTTGCATGGAACGTGCGGTACGATCCATCCGATCTTTTTGAATTTTTGAACCTCCGCTATTGACAAATGATGTTTGACATGCTTGGTGATATGGATTCTGGAGGCATTTAACGACTTTCCCTTTACGGTATCCAACCTTTTGGGAGCATACACGTGCACATCCGTCTCTGATGCCTGCTTTCGGCCCAAAAGGTCAAGTGATTACTATGATGGTTTATACGCTCATGTCTATCGTACTTGATTTTTGACCCTATGGCATGCTGACATAATTCATTTAAACCAAAGAGGAGCAGCGACTTCGACTAGATCATCACAGGTCATTCAAAGGAGTGTCTGGGATCACGTAAGTATTAAAACGACTGGGACTAGTGATCTACGCAGGTAAACGTTAATCTTTTTGGTTTTTTTATGTCTTATCATAGGTTTCTTAATTGCTAAAATACCTCTACTTTGATTGTAGGAAAAATTCCTCCGACTACCGAACAGATCTCATCCTTTGACCTCTCTGAAGAACTCGAAAGAAATACTGAAACTGAATTGTCAGAGCAATGAAGGATTCAGGCTCCTCGATGAATTTATCAACCTGAGCGACGAGTTCCAGATGCATGCCGAACAATACTCGCTATGGGCCGAAGAATGCGCAAAGATAAATGATGCAAGGCTAGGGAAAGTGCAACAATTTGTGGAACACCTGATCAGAGATCGAACCATGCTGAAACAGTTGAATGCCAGTTTGGTAAAGTACCGAGCACATGCAACAGATATCTGAGGAATATATGCGGCCCCAATGGAACATCAAAGATTCCCATGGGCCCAAACCTGTGAAGATCTGTTTATCAGTTGGTCTGAATATGAAATAAGTCACTCTTTTCAAGAAATATCTCGGGTGAACTGAAAAAGAAACTATTGGATGATCACACCACGTGGCAATTTTTGTTTGGTTCAAACTTTAAAAAGCCATTAGTTTCGGTTGAATTTTATATTATAAATAAGAACATTGACCAATTAGTCAAAGTTCGATGGTTGTTGTAAGAACTCTTCTTTTTGGCTATGGAGAATTATTTTGAGACTGCTATGAATTTATAATTCCTTATGGACCAGAGACAAACTATTTCCATCAGATGCAATGTGATTAGAGTTGGATAAGAACTACTTCCTATCCTATTTCATGAATGATGCAGCAATGAGTAAGAGAAATTAATTATGTTGTCAAGTTATCTGGTGCAATGTCTTGATGTTCTTTACTTTCATGATGGAGATAAATCGTTGTGTTATTATGTGATTCATGGTTATGGTAGATGAATTATTTTTCTTGCCATTATCCTGTTACACATGTGCTTTCTTGCTGATAGTTAGTTTCTCATAAATTAATTGGATTTTCATTCGGTTAATGCATTAGTAGTAGGCCCTTAGGCATAGAATCATTGTCTGCATGTTTGAGCAGCGGGTTATCCCAAGCTCAGCCGCTTCCTAGTAGTTAAAACTCAATCTTGTTACTAGTCAAGTTGGTTTATACTGGCTTTTGTTTCTCACACCAACCCCACCCAAGATAAAATATAGAAGAAAATAGTCCCAGCTGAAGGAAAAGCCTTCAAAAAGAAACACAAAGCCCATCGATAAATCGGTCGGATCACAAGATCTAGAGAACCATTCCATTTTAAACGCTGCAGAGTCTAATTGGGCCTCGGTGGCAGGTTTGGTTCCTACTATTGAGTCAAAGGGATTTAGGTCCCATCAACAAGTTCCCTATCGGAAAGGTCTAACTAAGGAGTACACATTCCAAACATCCCAATACATCCCAACATAGATCTATTGGGCGTTGCCAAGTGAAAAAAACGTTGTTTAGGGCCTCAAAACGGCCCCTGAAGTTTGGGACCTGAAAAATTGCAAAAAAAATGCCAAGATGGAAACTATAATTTGAGCCATTGCAATAGGTGGGAAGCCACTGATGTCCACCTATATCATCCATATACCATTGGGATCGTATCCCCCTGATAGTTTTTTATTTATGGTATTTTGTTAGAATGTAGCATGAGTTTTTTTTAGGTTTGATATAGAGTGTAGGTCTCAAAGTACCAGAGATTGTTGAGGTTCTCATGTGATCTATGGTGAGACCATGTTCCCATGTTGGAGATAGATGTTACCCCCTCACATTTAGGGGTAAAAAGAGGAGAAAATATTCTCCATGATACACATCTTAGACAATGGATCAAATGATGTTATTCCAGACTCTCCACAAACAACAACTCACATATGCCTTCCATTCATTCATATGATATGATATGGTGCATTCATATACTTGGGTACATCGTTCATACACTTCATATTGAGTGATAATATTAATACATGGGGAATGAAAATGGTGATAATGGTTTGATTTGGATAATGTATCATGATGCTTTGAAGTTATGTTTTTTGCCTCGTCTTTCCTTGGTGGTTATTATCATTTTCTAGTCAAGTGTTGTCATGTATGGGAAAAGTTGTACTACTAGGGGGCCTTAATGAGGTTAATGTGTCCATACCCCTAACATGAATGGCATATTCCATTTATCATCTATTAATTTTCCTTTATTTTGGGATGGGTGTTACATGTACCCCAAAAAGGTCTATGCTTCATAATCCCACAAGAAGAAGGGGCTAGAAGGCCCGAGGTTGATGCAATTTTATAAAAATGATATAGAAATACCAAAATCCGGAATTCAAAATGCATTGAAAAGAAACAATTAAAAAAAAAACAAAGTATTAAAAAACAAGAAATTAAAAAATCATGAGCTCTACCCCCTTGCTAAGAGGCCATGACCCAAAGTCCTGTGTAATGAATTAATACTTTACCAAAGGACTTAGAAAATGAAATGTTAGAATACAAAAGAGGTTAAAGTTATAAATAAAAGGAAATCTTGGGTTCGAAAATACACAGTGTTGAGGAAAGAGTATCTCATTTCCTAAGCACTACCTCTACAAAGGCGCTCATGGGGATGCATATTATACATGGCCTTGCATGTCAATCACATCCACCCCATGAAGTAGACCCCAAATCCATACCATGATCATTGCACATACCCCTTGTTGGGTTTCCTTGGGACATACCTCTTTGTTTTGGTACTAGAACACCTAATAGGGGGTAATTATTACCCTCCCATACCTTAGACTTGGAAAATTACATAATTTTGTAAGCTAGTCTGAAGTTTGAAAAGGCTATTTTGTGAGATCTATCGAATGTATTTTGTATTAACGTGAATCACTTTATATGTATTTAGATTGTGTGCTTTGACTTTGGTCTTCATGATGCCTCTTGGACCACATGAGCCCCCTCCTTGATGATCGTTGTACATGGTCGATGAAACTTCAATGCTTTGGAGGATGATGGAGGGGCTATTCTCCCACATGCATGGAGGACGTCTCGACCATTTTTATAGATGTTGTTTGTAATTCCTAGCAGGACTTTAGAGGATTTGATGACATGGATCTAGTTACAGTACCAACACCCTCAACACGTGTGGACATGACCTTGAGGTAATCGGTGATGGGATGTTCCACCTAGAGGATGATTGGTTTGATGGGATTTTTCATATTGTGAGGAGGAAATTTGGAATTTTCTTGATGGTGTTGCACTTGGGAGGATGACATGGCACTTCTCCATGCATCATGGCACCCTTTGGACATGGGACATTACCTTTGGATGATGATATATTTCCCTAGGAACATGGATGTTCCACTTTGACGATGATTGGACTTACTTGATGAGACTTTGGGCTTCTCCTTGAGATGACATGGAAAATTTGATGATGTCACACCCTTTTGAGGTTTTGAGGAACCGTAGAGATGAAACATTAAACATATTGAAGGAAACACTTCACTTCCTGAGCCATGTGTTCACCATTTGGGAGTGAGTCCTCCCCTTTTTTAGCCACACTTTCATCTTTGAGCACTAATTTATGAGACGGTTTGAAACTTGAGCTTATTTACTTCATATTAAAGGCATATTTGGGGTTCTTAGAGACCTATTCACTTTTTGTCAAGGATTATTTATATATTTGTTCATTATCTCTAGGTTTTATGAGAGATAAATGCATTATATTTTGTTTTTAGGGATTGTATTATGTGAGAAGGGTGTTAGATCTCTCATATAAATAAGAGAAGCACTTCTCACTTTCAAATCATTGCTACTTGTGGAGATTTAACACTACTTGTCTACTTCTACTTGTCTCTTTCATGAAGAATTCTATGGATGATTAACTAGGATGATTTCTTTGGGAGATAATGTTTGTGGATCTTCTACTACTCGGATGGCATGAAAACTAGGATTTTGATGGATGGAGGATTTTTTGAGTAAGTCTACTCGTTTCATCTTGTGTTTTTTTTAATTATGCATTTCTAAATTGATGTTGTTCTCAAGTGGTGTTTCTTCATCTTCTTTTAATCATTTAAAAAAAAACCCTATTTGTCTAAACCATCGGAAGGTTTACTAGTGGAATAATGTTCCCTTGTTTCATCCCCAAAATATTTTAGAGTATTTTTTTAGGGTTAGAAGTGGATTATTTATATTACCCTAAATTTATTCACTTCATTATCCCAAACATGGATTTCTTTTTTACTCCATATTCCCAAAGGAGTAAGCACTAATCTTTCCTTCACAATAGTAAATCAAATTTTCTGAATTTTACTACTTAGGGTTAGCGTTTTAAATTTGCTACAATTTTCACTTCCAACCATATAAACCTATACGTTTAGGGTTGTTTAGGAATATTTTTTTCCTAAACTCATCACTAAAACCCTAAAATAAATTTCTGGAATGATATTAAAGCTATCTAAGGAAAAACATCTAGGGTTTTATGGCTGATTTTTACTGTTGATTTTTCTTATTTTGTTGGCAAATTAAACCCTAATTTAACCTAGGATTTACCCTTATATTCTACTGGATCATTTTTTGATCAAAGGTTAATATTTAACTACTGCAAATTGATTATTTTATTGTTGTTATAAAATTATTGTGGCTAAAAATTGACTGATTTACTACTGCTATATGTTCACTATTGATGAAAAATACATTTTTACTACTAAAAATTGTGTATTCTACTACTGGAATAATCTTATATGAGTAGAGATCATTTATGTTCGTTGTTTTAACATTTATAATTAGTTTACTTCTGATATTTCATGCATTTCTTTCAATTTTCACCTCATCCTTAGACTCTTTCTTCATTATTAGTGTTTGGGGGTCCTACTGAATTTATATTTGACTTGGAAATCCTCTTATCTTGACCTAAACCCTCTATACTTTAAATCTAGAAATTGTCTTATCTCACTGTCTTTCCTTCACCTTATTCATCTTTATCTTGTTAGTAGTGTTAGTAGTCACCCTAGGGGGGCCTAGACTTGATTGTGTCTTGCCTAGGTATTCTTGGAGGCTATTGGAGAAGACTCTCTTGTGTTGGATATTATTCCTTCACTAAAGAGAGGGAAGTTGTTGAATAGGTGACAATGGTAACATATTTTATGTTCCACTTGTCTTAATGTCTTGTGAATTATTTTCACCTCATGCTAGATTATGTGGTAACAATATCCACGGTATCATCGTGTGGAAGAGTGGAGATGAAGATGACTCTTTCAAGACAATGATTTTTGAACTCATAAAAGAAGGATCCAATGCATGTTCGATTTGATGCAACACTATATATGTGCACTCCTTATGTATAATATTTCTTTCAGCAGGCAAGTTACTAAAGTTTTTTTCTTTGATTCATTAGCTTTGAAGAATGAATATCGTTGTTCTCAAATTCAATTTCCAACATGAGAGTTGAAACTCCACCACAAAATTATCTCCATAGACAGAGAAAATGTATCAAGTGAAGAAGCCCATGGGCCACCATGGAATCTCACTCAAACATGCCTACTATGTTACAAGAAATCAATGTTTCAATAGAAACATGGATAGATTTTCAAAACTCCTCTATCACAACAATACCCTCTTCCAATGCACATATTGTTGTGAAATCCAATACCCTTACCTAGTGCAATCACCACATTCCTTTGTGAAATCCGACAAAGGTGAAGGACGATGAATTTGATGAAGTTCAAGGTTGTGTCTTATCTTCATCCAAATCTTGGTATCCTTATCGAATGTTGTATTTATGGGGATCAAATGATTTTGGTATATGAGTAAATTCCATTCAGATTAGTGGAAGACCATCTTCATGGTATTTTCCTTTCCTAACCAAATAATTGGGGTGTTTTAGTTTCTTCGAAATGTTGTTTATTTTTTATAAAATAATGTGATAGTTATCTTTATATAACTAATGAAATACCACACCATCCAATACCATGGACATCATGAATGATATCAATTGAATCTATGTCAATATAAATTTGATGGTTTCGGATTGGATACACATTCATCAACATGAAATATTGTTCCTTTGGGAAAGTCAAGGTTGTAAACATAGTTAACCTAGGGGTTGCAACAAATATATTTTGCCTTGAAAGAATGAAAATGTCTCCTCAAGATCTCATGCAAGGTGTTTTAAAAGCATTTAAAGTCAATACAGATGATTTTGAGGTTAATCAAGATATTCAACCCTATGTGATGAAATAACGTAGAGAATATGATGTTGCAACACTTACTAAGGTTAATGTGGAGATGTTTCTAAGCATTGACAATGACGCAACCAAGATAGGATGTGTTGAAATTGTTCAAGGACTTCCAAGAACTATTTTTCTTTGTCTTGGTATTGCCTTTATTCAAAGACATTTTTTGGAGTACAAGTCTTGATTTCTTCAACTAGGGGGTTTGAAATGTGGCAAATATTGTTGGTAATCCACTATGTTTGATAAATTGAAGTCAAAAATGGTAATCCCACTATGTTTGATGAATTGAAGTAAAAACTAGAACTTTCATTTGAGAAAGTCATAAAGAGGCCACAATCCTCATAGAAGAAGGTCGAAGAAAATTCAACTTGATATTAACCACATCAACCTCAATAGGTTGTAGAAAACATATCCATACAAGTGCAACTCCAAATGGTGAAAACTATAGTTATGGGCACCTAAGCTTAATATGATTGTAGATTTAGGTCATCTGAGGTCCCAACCACAAAGTCAATCATTGACTTTGTGGTTGAGCCCTTCGTTGACTTGAATCTACAATCGGGTTAAGCTTGATGGTCATTATGGGAAACTAAAAGTCGTAGGATGTGGAAAATTATGTTCATATGGATAGTAGGGTTACTCTCGAAAAAGATATGGGGAGGATATGGGAATCCGGTAATTCTATAGCAAGGAAATAGCCAATAGGGTTAAAGTAAACTTGGTTATTTTCCCCTAGTAACTCCATAATCTAGACCTCTACAAATAGGTACTCCATAACAAAATGGTTTAGTGGGATCAACACATCTCAAATGGTTACTTTACACACAATTACAACAAAGGTGATCATGTGCCTCTTTATGCAAACAAGTTGCAACTATTTCATTGTCATTTGGAACAATTCTTGAAATTTTGGTTATTAGGGAACTTATCATCTCTCCTTTACTACCATTGGTGTTCCAACAAGACAATTATTCTTAGCAATTACACCCTAAGAAAGGGAAAATTCCAATGTTTACTACATCTTCTACAACTGATTGGTAACATATGTAACCTTCATTTCAACATCAACATTCACAAACTCCATAAATTTCAACGTCCTTAAGAATCCTTGCAATAATATGATCAACAAATGAAGTCTTATTGCACAACAATATCAATTTTCTCAGTGCTAAGAACAATCCCAACAACAACAAAATGTCTTTCAATAAATTAACTAACAACAACATGCTATACAATTGAATTTTCAATTATAATAGCATCCTTTAGTTTAAATTTTCAACAACAACACTAGCTACCCACAATCCAAGTTGTAAAAGTTCCTTTATATGCAACTCACAATAGTATTTCTCCTTTTCTCACTTCAAAATTTCAATTTCCAAATTAACTAGCCCCTCTCTCTGTTTCAACATATAAGACCATATTTTTACCTTTAATTTAAATTTGTAAAGTTCTCTTGAATCAATTCCTCAAGAAGTTTAGATTTATAATTCATTATGTAGAATAATTTTAATCCTATTTTTAATATTCATATATCCACCTACTTATAGTTGACATTGTAAAAAAATAAATTCATATTTTTAATATTTTCACAAATCTACGGTCATTTCATTTTTATATGGAAATGATATTTTCTTTATTTATTTAATATTGTTTTCTCTAATTTATTTATTATTGATATACATTTTTATTTAAATCTTCCTTCTTCACATTTATTAAAAAGAACTTAAAGATCATTTGTGGTTATTAACTTATTTCATGGTATCTTAATTGGGCCAAAAAAACCCTTGAATAATAATCTTTTGATCTAATAAAAGATGATGCAAGAATCAATTTATATATTAAAATTTTAACATTCAATGTATATTATATATTAAATAGTGTTTAAAGATTGGTTGTCATTGATGTCAACCCTTGAAGAAGTCAGGAAGACACGAAGATTTGGTTATGAAATCTGCAGTTGATAAAGGGAAAAGGATATGAAGGACAACATAAATGCAAGTAACACATTCATGGATGGACAATATATATTGTGTCGTTTCCGATGATATGTGATACACCATGTGGTTCCTCATGGTTGAGGAGTTATGAAATTGTGAATTTGGAGGACCCTAAATATTTTTCTTATTACAAGTCATTCATTAAGGGTAAAGTAGTTGCAACAAAAATTTAATTAAGGTAAAGTGGTTGCAACAAGAGAGTGTGGGTTAGCCCTAAAATAAGGAAAATGGGTAAAACAATTATAAGCTAGCCCCTAAAGGAAGTCATTTGGAAAGTATAAATAAGACTTCAAGAGACTCTTATTAGCACCTATTGACCACATTGAATATATATTTTGTAAACTATTAAGGAAAGGTACAATTGATAGATCTGAAGCAGTGAGTCTGATGCAACGAAGTTTAGTGAAGAGAGAAGTTGTAGGAGTGGAAGGGAAAAAGTTGAACTTACTTTTCTAGGGTTTTCCTGAGGTTATCTGTGACTTGCAGTGAAGGAAGAGCATGGAAATATATGAGTTTCAAACTTATAGAAGCGTGGACATCCGCAGGGTTCATTGAAGGAAAATATGGACGCATAGAGAAGAAAAGAAATCTGTTAGTTGCAGAGGAAGTAGGGCGCAGACATCTATGAGACACAGTGGGACAGAGCACGGATATCCACGAGTTTACAGAGCACAAGGCATGGATCTATTGAGAAAACTGAAGTTTAGAAGATCAAATCCATCACGTCAGCTACATTTTGAGAGGTATGGTTCACTATGTATGTTAGGGTCTATATTCTGTAATAGTCATGTTATCACACAGTTTGTAGCTAGGTCAAAAGGCTAGAAGATAGAGGCCAAACTGACACAATAGGAGCCTACCCCACCCAATGTCACCACAATGGGGAGGTTCTTCCTCTTTAGAGGGGTTAGGCCCAGGGGAGACGTCCCCGGTAACCTGGAGTTTTGAAGAGGCGAAGGTATAAAGGTCAAAGTGAAATTCCCTCTTTACAGGTCACCACCAAGAGTAGATAGGCGGGCTAAACAACCAACAATGAAGTGTAGGCCCACATGAGAACACCTGCCCAGAGCAAAGCAACAACAGACTAATATATGCAGGCTATGATTCAAAGGGTTAGTACTTCATATAACTATTTGATATCAATATATAAGCAATAGATATTGATGAGATCAATGTTTATTAATGCAACAATGAAATAATATCAATTCATCAATAAATACCAAGATGATGTAGCAATCAGTGTATCTAATCAATCACTTATTCAATAAATTCTTTAAACCACCATCTAATTGCCTATAAAGAAAAATTGTTGCGTCAAGATGGAATAACCAAGGATGACGTCAACCTTATTAGGGTTAGTAGTTAGTTAGGGTTTCAATTTATAAGAGTTTGAGAGTTTGTTTGACCACTATCACTTCAATGTTGGAGGCCTGAGATCAGTGCCTAAGGGTAAATGGAGTCAAATTAAGGGAGGATGCAAAGGTTGAAGGGAAAAGGCTAAGGACTAAAGGGAAGGGTTCTGAAATGCTGCAATGGTAGGGCCCCAGAAACAAAACCCTAGGGGAAAGAGGCTCACTCTGGTGTTGCTTAAGCAAGGCCTCATGCTCTTTCCTCCTTCCTTAGGTTTAACTTGGCAAAACGGCTAGCATAAAAGATGGATCAAGACACGAGAATGTTGTGAGGGAGAGTGTTGCAAAGGCAAGGCCCTATCACCAAACTTTAGAAGCAAGATGGACCTAGGTGTAGATAACCTAGGCCTAGGACGTATCCTCCTTCTTGACTTTTAAAGGGATGTCTAGCATAGGGGAAGAATCAATAAGAGTGTAGCAATGGCTAGGCTCTTCCTTACTTCTTCAATGGCTGAAAATTTCTCTTTTAGGGGACATGAGACAGCGACCTACTTGTGTGTTTGTCCCCTAGGGTTTTAAAATCAGCAAAATTTATAATAAATGCAAGAATATAAGACTACAACCATTCAATTAAGAAGTTTTGTAGAAAAAACACTTAC
>JZKD02S2184005.1:203895-219352 GCA_000966675.3 Picea glauca
TGAGAAAGGAAACCCAAGTAAGTCTGGAGTAATCATCAATAATCAACATGAAGTAGTTTTCTTTCCCTGTGCCTTCCTGTCTTGATGGTCCACATAAATCCATATGAACTAGTTGAAGTGGCTTTTCTGTTGAAGTAAAGCTCTTGGACTTAAATTGTGTCATGTTTAGCTTTCCTACTTGGCAGGGTTTACACATTGAATCTTGGGGCTTTGATATTCTAGAAAGATCTTTTACTGCCTCGAGATTTCTGAGTTTGATTAAGTGGTCAAATTTTAGATGCCCAAGTCTCCTATGCCACAACCAACTTTCATCATATTTTCTTAGATGACATTCTTCTCTATTTTCTTTCAGCACATATACATTATTTTCTATCCTTATGCCTTTGGCCACCACTTGTCCTGAGTTTACAGACTTTATCTTGCAATCCTTGGATGTGAACACCACTTCACATCCTCTGTCACACATTTGACTTACACTGAGCAGATTATGTTTCAGCCCATCTACAAGGAGAACATCTTGGGTTTTTCCTTTTCCATTACTTAAGCTCACCATCCCTTTTCCCTTTATTTTACTTGGAGCATCATTTCCAAAAGTTAGGTTTCCCGATTTTCCTTCACTCAGGGATAGAAACTTTCCTTTGTCTCCTGTTATATGTTTGGAGCATCCACTTTCTATATACCAAGGGTTCATTTTTATTTGAGCGGACAATACTAATCCACACTGGTCACTTTCCTTCTTCTTCCAAAACTTGACATTTTCAGTAGGGGATTTCGAATTCGGTTCATAGTTCCTTAAACGATGGTCAATAGATTTATGTCCATATTTATGACAGATGTAGCATTGAATCTCACTATTCAATAGGTCAAACTTATTGTTGTAGCGTTGTCTACTTATTGACTGTTGATTATTTCTTGACCTACTTAGTTGCATGTTCCTAGACTTAATTTGGCAATTTGCAGTCTCTGAAGGTCTGTTACTTGGTTGTATCAATCTTTGTTGTGGGAAGTATTTGTTCCGTAGAAATCTTAATTGCTCATGTCTAAGTCTTAAGGAACAATTTACAGCTTTTTGACCAAAATTAGAACAGTAGAAGCAATAACCATAGAAAAATTCTTTGTACCTGGAAAGTGGTTGTCTTCTTTGAGCAAATCGATTTCTTCCTTGCGGATGACGTCTTTCAGCAGAGAGCGCATTGTTTCTTTGTTCTACAGATTCAATCCTGCTACCTTTTTCTTTACTCGTCCTGGGCAGCTGATTGTCTTCCTTTGTTTCTGCAGGTTTGTTGTTGTCATTGGTTGTACTTTTGACAAACTTGATGGGTTCTTCATTTCCTGGCTTACCACTGCTTGATCCCTCTTCATAACCCAAACCAGTTTTCAACTTTGGATTCCTTTGCTGATTCAAAATGGTGGCTAATCCTTCTGAGGCTTTGATACTTGACAGATTCTGATTGTACAAGGCTTGAAATTTCTCCATCTCTTTCCTAGTTTTCACTACTTCTTGTTCTAATGCTTCACATCTTGCCTTCTTTTCTAATAATTGTTGTTTTAGAATGTCTTCGATTTTCTTTGCCTCTTCCAATTCTACTTTTAGTAGGACAAAGTCTTTATCAAGTTCTTTACTGTCTTTCTCGAACTGTATCAGCAATTGTCTTTTCTTTCTGTTCTTGATTCTTAGTCTGTCAATCTCTTCTAGTGCACTGATTAATTCTCCTTCCATGTCAACCATAGCTTCTTCTTCATTAACATCACTCCTTGTGTTGTTATTATCATAGTCCTATTTGGCCATAAGTATGAAGTCATTTAGTTTATCTTCAATAGATGAATCATTGTCTTCATCATCTGAGGGATCATCATCATTGTTTACGCAAAGAATTTTCTTCTTAAAGTTATTCTCTTTAAAGAAATTTTTGTGTTTGTACTTCTCCTCATCATCACAAGTCTGATCCTTTCCTTTGTGGGGACATTTATTTGCAAAATGACCTATCCTACCATAGTTGAATCATTTGAAAGGCAATTTACCTTTGTATTTTCCTGATCCCTTCTTCAGTATCTTCACAAATTTTGCTTCAATTTCATCGGGCTCAGAATCTTCATTCTTGTCTGCCTTAAATGATGCTTCTCTAGAGGTGGGTTTATCTTTAACTATTCTCATTTCATATGCAGTCAATGTTCCTAGAAGTTGATCAAACTCCAAGGTTTTTATATCATTTAGTTCTTCTATAGCAGAGACGTTCAGATTGAACCTATCTGGGAGAGATCTAAAGATTTTTTGAACTAAAGAAGGTTCCTCAATTGTTTCACCAAGTGCTTTCATTACATTTACCATTTCTTCTACTCTCAGAAAGTATTTTCCAACAATTTCATCTTCTTTCATCTTTAGATGTTCAAACTGCATTCTGTAGGTTTGAAGCTTGGCATCCTTTACCTTCTCATTACCCTCATAATTGTTAATGAGTTTGTCCCACATTTCTTTGGCAGTTCCTAGTTGCATAACATTTATGAATTCTGCTTCTGCAAGCCCACTTAAGATAGCATTCATGGCCTTAACATTGAAGCTAAATTCTAGTTTGTCATCCTTATTAGATAGTAGAACTGGCTTTACATAACCAATATCTACCACATCCCAAACATCTTCACCTAAAGCCATTATGTAGGTTCTCATTCTAACTTTCCAGAAGAAAAAGTTTGTTCCATTGAATAGAGGGGCCTTATTGGTTGAATTTCCTTCATGGCTTGACATGTTTAAGCTCTAGGATCTACCTTTAGATAAAAAGGGGTCGGCTATGATACCAATTGTTGGTCAACTGAGAGGGGGGGGGGGTGAATCAGTTGTTACCATGCTTAAACAATTATGCTTCTTTTAAATTCTTTACTGGTCACTCAATGACAATCACAATAACGCAGGAAAATAAGCCATGGCACATACAACATCAGTCATATATATGAGATACACAGAGACAAATATTTCCCAAGGAAACCCATAAAGGGTTAAAACCTCTTCTTCTTTATATGATAAGTATTATTTACATTCTTTACAATATCATACATATGAGCACCAACTCATTGTGAGGATACAACCTCTGAATTTGCAAGATGCAACTTGCTGATAGCACCAACTCTCTAATTTCTCTAGCACCCACTAGAAGGAAGCACCTACTCCCTGTGTTCTCTAGCACCAACTAGAAGGAAGCACCAACTCCCTGTGTTCAAGCACCCACTTGAACCTCTGAGGACACCAGTCCTCTGTAGCTCCTCCCTACCACCCTATTGTATTAAAATATGTTACTGAAACTTATTACAGTGATACAATGTTCAACAACAGCTTACCATTCTCATCACTATTCTGCAATATTTCACTGTTGTGTCTGCCACACTGTCATCCTGCAAGCATCCCTTGCACTTTCTGTTCTTCTCTCTTTTGTACTCTATCCTCCATTCCTCTTCAATGCACCATTTGTCTTCTGTGCCTTTCAACTGCTGCACTCCACCTTCTTCTTTGCACATGCATTCCTCACAACAGCAACAACAACTGTCTTCTTTGTTACACATTATTATATCCCTATGCATCTTGTGCATGTTCTCTATCTCATCATTCTGCATTCTTTGTATGTTGAATGCTCTGCCTGTTCATCATGGAAACTCTTCAGCTTCTTTGTTTGTTCATGCCATCTGTCCATCATCACTGGGTTTCATAATCAAATTCCTTCGCCTCACCATCAATTGAGATTCTTCATCTTCTGTTACAGTCGAGCTCAACTATTCTATTGCAGTTATAGGCTCCAATGCTCATCCAGTTGTTAATCGCCTCCACGAATAGTTTTTGTTCTACTGGCAGATCCTTAGAGACTCTTCACCTTCTCTGTCAATCATGCCGAAGTGTCTTCGATTCCTCTAGCAGAAACCATCAGTGGTTTCTAGCAGTTATACTGCGAGGAGAAATATTAGCCCTCCGATCGTTCCCAAATTCACCTGCACCGTTGGATTGGCTCCATGGGATCTTGCATTCATTTCAGCATTTTGGTCTTTGGCATTTTGGGATCACCGTGGTGGAGGATTTTAGTTCTCTCCATTTCCCGACCCCCGAAACTCTGAAAGAAAGAGAAGCTTAACTCCTTCCCCTAGCTTCTGCCAATGTGACCAAGGGTTGTGACCTATTATTGAGCCTAACCGTGTTTCTCATTTCGGATTTTTGGAAATTCGTCATTCCTATGATGAAGGGTCTCAAGCCTTGACCCCTCCATCTCCCGGTATCCGACACTTTGAAAGTGAGTCAGATCAATGGTCCACAATCTCCCTTTGATCAACGATTCATATTAGATCGTGGTTCGACATTTCGCGATTTCGACACTTTTCCCTTTCGAGTCATCGTGACTTCAACATTACAAAATTCATGATCACAAAATCTCTGAAGTGATCGGATGGTTCACATAACCCACTGAGATGGACGGTTGATGGGATTTCGACGTTTTTCCCTTCGATTTTTTGAGACTCACAATGGATCCTTTCGGCATTTCGGAGTTCGAGACATCATGATGGTGGAGTTTTTGCTTGCTATGTAGAACCCCAAAATAGAAAGTTCCGATGTGGTGTAAACCTTCTAACGTCACACATGGATTGACACATGTCGAATAGCTACCACATGTCACTCTGATTCATGACTTACATGTGCCTGAAATGTTGAATCAGCTTAACACTTGTCATTGCCTGATTGTGCCATGTGTCCTTAGCTGACGTGGTTTGCTGATGTGGTTTGTTGATGTGTCTATTTCAGGATTTTATATTTCGACACTTCAGGACTCCTTGTGATGAGAGTATATGACTTCTCCATCTCTCGGTAACTGAAATCCCGGTATGATGTGCCTGCTTCTGGAATTTTGGCGTTTCAATTTGCAGCACTTCGGGACTCCTGATGTTGAGAGTCTCTAACTACTCCATCTCCCGGTAACCAAAATCCTAGTATGATGTGCCTGCTTCTGGAATTTCGGCATTTCACTTTTTGGCACTTCAGGGACTCCTGATGTTGAGAGTCTCTGACTTCTCCATCTCCTGGTAACCGAAATCCTAGTATGATGTGCATGCTTCTGGAATTTTAGCATTTCGCTTTTTGACACTTCGGGACTCTTGATGTTGAGAGTCTCTGACTTCTCCATTTCCCAGTATCCAAAATCCCGGTATCCATTACTTCAAGTGATGTGCCTGTTTCAGTTTTTTGGGATTTGACATTTCATCTTGCTCGTTAAAGAACGCGCAGATTTTCCTGGATCCAACGTCGGTCGGACCTCAGGCTCAGATCTAACGTTCATCAGGAAATCTCAATGAGATCCATCGTTGCATACTCTGATCTTGTCGAGCTAGCTCTACATCATCTTCCCAAGAGACTTCTGGTGCCCGCCTGACACATCCTTTCTGTACTCAGGTCATCATCGTTGTTGTACTTGCCATCAATGACAAGCATACATTGTCTGTAAAACATGCCAACAAAACTATGTTTTAAGATTTTTGTATAAATATAGATCATGTGAATCTCATTTCATAACATTGTTCTACCTTGAAGAGAAGGATAATTAGCTGAAATTTTTGCTATTGTTCATCTCTTTTTTGCATTTTTTATGGTTTTCTCTTGTTATTGATGGAAAAAAGTGGTGTGATACAGTTGGACGATTTTTCTCATGCTTGTATATGCAATATTCTTGGTCACTTAGGCTTTGATTTTGCATCTATTTGGAATTGGTAAGGAAATTCTGCATTTATTTGTCTTAAAACTCTTGCTTCTTCCATAATTGTTAGTGGATAAACCCTTGGACTAGTATAAGGGCATACACCCTCCCCAAGATTTCATTTCTTTGCTTGTGAAAGGTCACTAATTGAAAGGTTTCTTGGAGAACTACAAGGACATATACCCTCCAAGTTCACCTTTCTTTCTTTCACAAACCCTAGGGAGTAAAAGGGATTACACCCCTAGGTTCTTTGTGGATCAATCTCATACATCCAAGTCGACATTGTTGCATAAGGTTTTCTAAGAGAAGTAAAAGGGCTCACACCCTCTTAGCATTTCCTATTGGACCTAGCTTGCCTTGGGGTGTAAGAATATTTACACCCCCAAGGGCTTAGTCTAATATTCACATTATTTGACCCCAAAACCCAATAGTAAGGCACTGATCATTTTTAATTTACATTGGAAAAATACAATTGTTGCATTGGGATACATGAAAACATGAAGGAATCAACTTGTTAAAATTGTTTCTTTCCTTGATGTTCTAGGCTTGATATTTCCCCTAGGGAATCTCAATTGGCTAAGTTTTTCTTATTTCTGTTATAAATTTATGTTACAACCATTAGGGATGAAGAAACTCTCTTTTTCAAGCTCAATTTCTCACTCTTTTACGATTGGAATTAGTTGGAAAGTTACTATTATTAATCTACTTGATGTTAGCTATTGTTGGGAAATATTTTGGATGATTTCTTGGGGTAAAAGTTGTTGCTATAGAAAAACATTTCTACATCCACTTGGTTGTCATAAATATATTTTGAAAACTTATCTTTACATCCATCTAAATACCACTAAAGTTGTGCTAAAGTGTTTATAATTTATCTACATGTTTTATGCTTCATAACTCAACTAATATTCGATGCTTTAAGTGGTTTAATATGCAGTAGTTACTTGATTTCATTATTGATATGTACATATTTGTTTACTACTACAATTAGGGACAAAAAACTTAACTTTCTTTTCCACTAAACATATACTTTGTATAGTTGGTTTTTCTTGTGTCTCGTGCAGGTACGAACACTCTGAGCAGGTACCCAAGGACTTGGCAACCTTAAACCTTTCCTGAAACTCGTTCTTAAGCCTTCTTCCATATAGTAACTTGACCTATAGGGGATTTCATTCATACATCCCAATTTCCATCTCTTTCCCCCCTAGGGTCACCGGGATTCCCCCCTTAAGGTGATTCTATCATCTCTAAAGTGATGGGAATACCTACCTAAGGTGGCAGTGGGTAGGTGCTCTCAAAGTTGTCGCCATTTTGGTGGTAGTAAAGTGGTAATAAAGTAATCATTACCACCCTACAACTTGTTTGATAACATGGTTAAAAGTGGTAATAAAGTAATCATACTGATTCACCCCCCCTCTTAGTATTCCACCAATTGGTATCAGAGTGGGTCCTTCAAGAAACAATTTAACCACTGGAAGGAGATCATGGAATACGCTAAGATTGGAGCACCAAGGTTTGATGGACATAACTATTTCTTTTGGATTAAAATGATGCAAACAAATTTACATGCACATGGATTTGATGTTTGGTAGTCAATAGTAGATAGATATGCAACACCATCCACTGACAAGGATGAAAAGAAACTCAAAGGATAAAGGCACCATTCTGAGTAGTCTATATGATTCAATATTTGTCAAAGTTATGCACTGCAAGACCGCAAAGGATATTTGGGATAAACTTCAAAATATTTACGAAGGAGATACCAAAGTCAAGGGAGATAAGCTTCAAACCCTTGGAGCCAATTTTGAGCAACTGAAGATGAAAGAAGATGAAGACATTGCATCCTACTTTATGAAAGTTGACGAAATAGTGAACACTATTAGAGGACTGGGAGAAGAAGTTGATGAGTCAGTGGTCGTTCAAAAGGTTCTAAGATATCTACCTATGAGATTTGATACTAAGATATCATCCCTGGAAGAAATAATATATCTTGATAGTTTGAGCATGGACGAGCTACATGGAATATTCAAAGCTTATGAAATGAGGATAGAACAAGAGAACCCAACCATGAAGAAAACAACATTCAAATAATCCAAGAAGATAAAGAAACAAAAAAAGAAAAAGTCAAAACGAGATTGCAGCTACATCGATGATTCAGAGGAATATGAATAAGTGACAAACTTCGTAAGGAAGTTAAAAAGAGGAACTGACAAATACAAAGGTATGGTTCCATTGAAATTTTTTAATTGTGGTGGTACTGGTCATTTTGATTCTTAACGTCCTTATGCTAAGTATAAAGGTAGCGATGAAGAAGAAGATCCTAAGAACAAAAATAAAAATAAAAAGGGAGACAAGAGAAAGAACAAAAATAAATTCTTTAAGAAAATTTTATACTCAAATAAAGACAACTCTTCATCAGATGAGGATGATAATAGTGATAATGATTCAGAAAGAGTACTATTCATGGAAGTAGAAGATGAGGAAGAAGATTTTGAGGATTCCTAAGAAGAAGGTGAAGTCAATATCAAAGCATAATTAATTAATGCCTTAGAAGAACTAGGCAAAGAAAGAAAGGAAATAAAGTCACTCAAGGAATATTTAAAGAAGAAACAAGGATCTCAAAATTCCAACTCAGAATAAATTGAGCAGATAATCATGAAGTTAAAAATACAGGTAGAAGAAGACAAAATGATTAAAGAAACGCTCAGAAAAAAATTAGAAGATAAAGAGAATATGATTGAAATATTGGAAGCAGAAATAGTTTCCCTAAGAAAAGATCTTCAGAAGAAAAATATGCAGCAGAATAGCACCAAAACATTGGATGAGATTATCAACAGTCAAAGGTCATACTATGACAGGTCTTGGCTAGGATACAACCAGATGCAGACTGAGAAAGGTTCAAGATCCAAGACAATAGAACAGGAAGTAGAAGAAAGCACCTATGAAGAAATAATTATAGGTAAAATCACAGAGGAACTAGACCACCTAGAAGGTTCAAAACATAGAACCAACAATCAACAACATCTCAAGAAGAAGTAGGCTTCAGAATAGCAACACCATTCAAAAGACCCCCTACATCCAGGTATCAAACTATTTTTCTTGGTTTATGATATTCTTGTAACGATTTTTGTCACAAAGCTAAAAAATGTAGATCCAATGCCAAGAACAAAAGAAACTATGAAGGCTATTCAAAAAACAATTATCCTAGAAAATCACATGAAGCACAAAACATAAATCACAACAGTTTTGGTTCACTAAGTAATGAAATAGAGTGTTATAAGTGCAACAATTTTGGACACATGGCCAAAGATTGTAGATTGAATGTTCCTCCAAAGGAACCAAAGCAGAATAACAACAATCATAAACATTAACAAAAAAGGATATGGAGAAGAAAGTTTTATCGCACGAGTTGTAGGTTGGGAAAATCCCAACCCAACCACCAAATGGTGACAAAATTGAGAACACCTACCCACTATCACCTTAGGAAGATGTTCTTGTGACTTTAGAGATGAAATAATCACCTCAAGGGGGGAATACTGATGAAATTAGGGGAAATGAGATGGAAAATGAGGAGCTGAAAGAAGGTCCCCCTAAAGATCAATATACTAAGCATGGAAATTCTTGGGAAAGAGTCTTGGTGGTAGCCAAAGTTTTCCAAGAGGTAAGAGTACTTGTAAAGAGTGGTGTACCTCCCCGAGACACAAGAACACACCAAGTATATGCATATAATGTTAGGTGGACAAGAAAGTTAATATTGTTGTCCCTAATTGAATCAATAAACAATGATGTATATCAGCAACAAAATGATAATGATAGTTGAAAAATAAAGTTGCTCAAAGCTTAGTGAAAAGTACAAGAGACAAGCTAACAAATGACTAGTTTAGCTCAAGAAGATAGCATGAAACTTTAGCAAAAATGTAAGGATGTTGTAAACACGTTCTGCAGAAGTAATTATCAGCCTTATGGTTGTAACAATAAAATTATTACAGAAAATAAATCATCCATCAAAACTTGCCAATAATCCACCCAAAAAGTGCTCTAGCCTTAGTAGATTAACATGGAAAACTCTTAGCAACTTTTGATGATTGACTATTGAGTTCTGAATGAAAGTGTTTTAGGGTTTATGTAGCCCTAATGGATGTATATGAAATTTTATAACAGCGACAAGAAATACTTAGAAAATTGAGACACCCTATTTTCTCAACCAAGCACATAAAGCATAGAATTGATTCCAAATTTGACAATCTCAAAAGAGTGATTTTTCATGTTTACCGAGGAAAGTATTTTATATCTCCAATGAAAAATTAGATTAGTTCCTTTAATAATTGGGTGAATGGATTTTTTAAACACAATTTGGATCAACAAGATCCCTATGGGTGTAAATACTCTTACTCCCTAGGGTATGCTAATCAAACTAGGGTAAAGTCTAGGAGGGTATACACACTCGTATTCCTCCTAGAAACCCTTGCAAAATGACTTGTAAACTTAGAAAAATAAATGAATATTAGTGGAGGGTGTATCCAACATAGGTTTTAAACCAACAATAACCAAGACAGAGCAATAAATAACTTACAATGCATATTTTTCCTTACCAATTCTAAGAAACAGAGAGATCAAACCCTAGTACTTCACCAAGAACATTACCATCCAATAGCAAGAGAGAAATCCTCCAAGAGGTGCGCACCACCTTAGCTCATCCAATAACCAAGAGATAACACCAAAAAACATTTTCACAAGAGATAAAAACCAAGAATCCTCAAGTATAGCGAAAATTTCATCCAAGTACTTCTCATAATGGGAGAGTTATGTTATAATGAAATAGAATTGACCTCTATTTATAAAAAAATGTTATAATAATAGTTTGTCAACTTAGGTTAGGGTAGACACAAATTAAGGGGACAAAAAACCCCTACTTTTTCCCTTTACAAAAATAATACTAAACAATTCATACTTTTCACATAAAGTAAAACCTTAAGTAAGACGCCACCCCTCTAGGGAGACGTTCTAACACTTTTCCAAGTCGTTGGAGAAAAAGGTGGAGGTCGTTGGGAATTCTAGAACCTCTTCTTCATTTGAAAATTTCTCTTCCTTCAATTCATTCCTCCTCCGGTCAAATCATGCCAAGTGTCAATGAGCAACAACTCCATCACCACCAAACCCCTAGCTTTAGGTGACGTCAAGCCCCAAAGAGTGACATTTTTCCCCTCCTAGGAAAGTCATTTGGTTGATAGAGGATAGGTGAGGTCATCGATGATGTCTTCTAGGACTCCAAAGGCATGTCTTTGTCTTCTATCATGTGGTCCCTAGGCATCTAACTTGTGGGCTTCTTTCCCCATGGAATCCCAAGCTAGGCTTGTTCTCCCAAAACTGGTCACCAAGCAGGGTCCTGCAAAACAAATGGGTACGCCCTACAAAGATATCAAGTCAAAGATATCATGGAAAGTGAAAAAAATATATAATAATAAAGTCACCTAAACATGTGCATCAAAAATGCCCCATCAAATTAAACAAATTCTCAAAGACTCTATACAATTGACCAAGTTCAGGTATGGGAGGGGTGCCATAAAAGTCCTATTGGGTAAAACAAAACCTTCAAGTAGAGGGTTCTCCCAAGGATTCCCCTTAAAGGTCATGTAGTGGATCATGAGATGTGTAGGGGGTTGGACTTCATAGGTAAATGGGTTTCATTACATACAAGGGCTCGTATTGTCTTATTTATGGGTGCCTTTGTAGAGGGTGTGCCACACCTTTGTTTTCAATGCAACCTTTTTCCAAGCTCACTTATTGCCATTATTAATTAATTTATGATCCAAACATGTATGCACTCCTAATATATAATACAAATCTTGGGGTGGATGTAACACAGTGTCACTTGAAATAAGAGGTCCACAAAGTGCCATAGGGGTAACCATCAAAGCGTTATAATGAACTTGTGTTAGTATTTCATTCAAGCAACATATTTATTATGTGTTTGATCTTTCGCAGGTCTTCAATTATTTTAAGAGAAGCAGTTCATAATTCTCAAGACCTGTCTGAGCGAGCATCTAGAAGGTTCATATTTTAGGATTTTACCTTTTTCCAGCCATCATCCCTCTGGACCTTTAGCCCCTTCTTCCCATGAAATGAGGTACATGCCCTTCTTTGGTCACTAAAAACATAAGGCATAGAAGAGGGTAATGTGATGGGAAAGTAATGAGAAGAAAGTGATAAGTATGGTTGTGAATGGTATGATGACCTTTCAAGGGACTCCCAGTTGCACCTCTTCACCAAAATTTGGCCACATATTGGGAAATCGATGACACTCACCAAGGTGAAATAAGGTCAAATGAATAAATTCTAAGAAAACATTCTACAATCAACAACAACTTTAATACAACATGCTTAAATGCCTCAAATATTATTGTGATTACCTACCACAATACCTAACTTGTACCACATGGAGAAAGACCCAAATACCTTATAGAAGATAGCTTGTGTGGTGGACACCCAGACGATGGATCCAAAATGTGGTGGGGAACTGGGTTTCCATATGTGCAAGTTGACACTGCTAGTCATGTGGTGTCTCGGTACTCCATGTCTGCAACCTGAGGGCATAAAGACATCACCTTCTTAGTTATCCCTAAAATTTGGGGATAACATATGGCTCCTACTTGGGGACATGTGCTCACCATAGAGTGCATGATAACTTCACCATCTCTTGGTAGACTTGTGCCTACACACACTAAGACAACAAACTCGTTAATAGTCGGATGGCTTTGTATTAGAAAAACAGGATTGCAGGGAAATAAAATAAAACAAATGAGGAAATAAAACATAGAAGATACACAATACAATAGAGACACAGATATGCGTGGTTCACCCAGTGTGGGCTACATCCACCAGATAAATTGTCAGGTCCTTCCTTTTATTAACTAGAAAAATGAAGGGATACAACGTACAACACACCCATTGTAAATTCCTCTTCTTTCTCTCATAGTCTCTCCTCTTAGAATACAATATTCACAATGATGCACAACTGCAATACAATTCCCTCATAAAAGAGGGTTTCCTTCTAGGGAAAAAAACCCTAACATAACTTCTATCATCATATCTACAACCTTATAATGAACAGTCTAGATTTACTATGAAATTACAATATACATTTACAAGGCAATTTTTCATTCCGGGGCTTTGCCCCCAAACACCCGGACCCCCCAGCTGGGGGGATGATCCCCCCAGACCCCACAGGGGGGGAAATACCCCCCCCATGTGGAGGGGTGTACAATAATCATGGGGTATAAACATGGCTGAAAACAAAGACCTCTGAATCAGGAAGATAATCAAGCTTAACAACCAACAATCTCCCACTTGGATACTATAACAACTTCATCATTGTTGTACATGTTGGACTATCATCCACCTTGGACCTGGAAAATTTCTCATCTTCACCTTCATGCTTGAATACCAACTGAAACTGAGAATGAACTCAGTTTTTCCCTAGTTACTCCCTTTGTTAACATGTTTGCAGTATTCTTGATAGTATGTATCTTTTCCAACATCAAATGTCCATGTTCCAAGACAGATCGTATGAAGTGGTACTTGATCTGTATATGATTAGTGTTCAAATGGAAGGTTGAGTTATTTGCAAGATGAATGACAATCTCATTTTCATAGTACAACCTACTATTCTCTTGATTCTTTCCCAATTCCTCCATAAACCTTTGTAACCAAAACATTTCTTTACTAGCCTCTGTAGCAACAACATACTCTATTTCTTTTGTTGAAAGTGCAACAACCTTTTGTAGTTTTTAAATCCAACTTATTGATGTTCCATGTACAATAATAACATACCCTATGGTGCTCCTCATGATATCTTCATCACCTGCCATATTTGAATCAAAATATCCCTGTAGAGTAGTGTTTGAGCCTCTAAAACATAATGCATGAGTAGAAGTACCTCTAAAATACCTGAGAATCCAATTTACTGCCTCCCAATGTTATTTCCTTGGATTGTTCATATGTCTTCTCACAAATCCCACTGCATGTGCAATATATGGTCTTGTGCAAACCATCACATACATCAGGCTTCCAACTATTGATGAATAAGGGACCCTAGACATGTATTCTATCTCCTCTTGTGTCTTGGGACACATTTCTTTGGTTAATTTGAAATGGTTGGCCGAAGGTGTAGTAACTGGTTTTTCATTCTACATTCTAAACCTCTTCAACACCTTCTCTATGTACTCACCCCGAGACAATGCCAATTTGTGATTTGTCATGTCTATTGTTATTCTCATACCAAGGATTTTCTTTGTAGCACCCAAATCCTTCATTGCAAATGAATTGGATAATTTATTCTTGAGCACATTTATATCCTGCATATTATACCTTGCAACAAGCATACCATCTACATACAATAACAAGATAATATAGATTCCATTTTCTATCCTTTTAAAATAAACACAGTGATCATAATGACATCTACTATAAACTTGTTCTGTCATAAACCTGTCAAACTTCAAATACCACTGCCTTGGAGCTTGCTTTAGGCCATACAAGCTCTTCTTCAACCTGCATACCAAATTTTCCTTTCCTTTTACCTCATACCCCTGTCGCTGCTGCATATAAATATATTCCTCCAAATCCCCATGGAGAAAAATTGTTTTTACATCTAAGTGTCCAAGATGAAAATATTCTACTGCCACGAGGCTTAAAATAGTCCTAATTGAAGTCAATTTAACAACAGGAGAAAATATTTCATCAAAATCTATACGTTTCTTTTGTGCAAACCCCTTTACAACAAGTCTAGCCTTGTACCACTTTTTTCCCCCATCTTCTTCCTTCAACCTGTAAACCCATTTATTCTGCAATGCTCTTTTTCTTGTAGGAAATTGAACCAAGTCCCAAGTCTGGTAATTTACCAAGGAATCCATTTCCTCTTTCATTCCTTGCTACCACTTCCTTTTAGTGTCTACCTACATTTCCTCTTCATAAATTTCCGGTTCACCAGAATCAGTCAACAATAAATAACACAATGAAGGATATTATTGTTTAGGGGGTCTACTTAACCTGGTAGATCTTCTAACAACACTTGCAAGAGTTTGAGGTACATTTTTCTCCTATTGTTGTACATTTTGATTTTTTGATACCTTCAAAATTTATTTTTCAGTGATCTCATCAAGCACCGTGTATTCCAATTTTTTTGCTTCATGTCACAACGTTTCAGGTCTAGCAAAGAAAAAAGAGGTGTAACGTCACCTATGTTATTTCTGTTGTAGGATTAGGGTTAGCTAGCCAAGAAGTGGACGTTTTAGCTAAATCAACCAATGAAAAGTCTTGAAACCTCTATGGCTATGATAAGATGACTCAGTCGCAACTTTTCATCCAAACACAAGTCTAAAACAAGCAAGACGTCATCATCATTAGGGTTAGTTCTAGATGCTAGGGTTAGACGTTAGGTTAGTTAGGGTTTCAAATTTAAGGTGTTTGAAAGAGAGTTGAAGCACAACAAGCTCACAAATATACTCCTAGACTAGTGCCTTGGGTTAATGGGGTCAAGTGAAGTGAAACTAAAGGCTTGGAAGACTCAAACTTAACAACAAGAGGGCTAGGGTTTGATGGTGTTGCTATGGCAAGGCCACCGAACCAAAACCCTAAGAAGAGAAGGCTTACTTAGGTGTAGCTAAGGCTAGGCCTAATGCTTCCTCTTCTCTTCTTAAGACTCCTTTGGCAAAACGGCTAGCTTACAAACACAAATC
>JZKD02S2184005.1:234688-249269 GCA_000966675.3 Picea glauca
AAGATAGTTGTTCTCACCCATTGCAATGTTATTTTAAAATGTAATCCAGGATTCTTAAAACGAACTATAAAGAATTGCAATAGGGAGATCTCTTTCCTGTGATACTATTCAGAGCTTCAGTTCATTTCAGCAAGTTAGATAGAATGATTTCCTTACTACAACACTAAGTGCTTTTGGAATTGAGCATATATAGTGCGCAGCTATCTTTGAAACAAAAGACTTCCCTGGGTTGATAATTTATGTTTCACTTGGTTGTTTGAAATTAATTAAGCAATTATAGTGACCAACACCCATCTGGTTGTTGAAATAATGTAACTGCAAAGTGTATTCTAATTATTATTGATATATTATTCATTGGATCAATCCCCATTGAGGATTGATCATGTCGGCGATTGTAAAGGACCAAATCCCCTTTTGTGGATTGGTCAAAATATAATTGTAATAAGCAAAAGAAGAAGTCGCCCCATAATATATTAAAGAGGCCCCAGAATATATTAAAGGTGGTTATAACCACCTAGATTGAGAATTCGGCCTTGCCAGTGAAGAGACACTTCCACACGTGCCAGAATTGTATAAATACGGAGGCTAGTGCCTCACTTAGACACACACTCACTTGTTCATTGAGAGACAAGTTTCAGAGCTGCAGTTGGAGAAGAGAGAGAGAGAGAGGCGCATCCTTGGGAGAGTACTTTCTGTATTTGTTTGAGTTATCTCTTGGCAATGTATTGGCTATCTATAATAAGGAAGTTTTGTTGGGTTTTCTCCCCCATGAGGGTTTCCCAGGATAAATGATGTGTCTCTTGTGATTGTGTATTTCTCAGTGATCCTATCTTATGCTACTGTTATCTAGTGAAATGCAAAGAACTCTAATAATAGCTTAAACATTAACATGGTATCAGAGCTAAGCTGAACATAACATCTTTCACAAGAGAAAATGAAAAACATCATTGTTGTCATACATGAAAATTAGGGATTTTTGTTGGTGAGGTATTTCAGCCCTAAAACCATCTTGAAAAGTGCGCCCTCCCTCAAGGATCACTTTCGCATCCTCAGTGCAACTTTTCAGTGGCTAGATCTCTCAGAAAGTGAAACCCTATTTTTCACAAAGTACCGAAAAACCAGAAAACTAGAGTACCAGAACTACCAGAAGTACAAGAGTACCAGAAGTACCAGAAAACCAAAAGCACTAGTCCAAAAATCTGCAAATCAAGTTTGAGGGGATTAAAGTTGGATTTTCATAAATCTGACTGCACCAGCTTACTTGCCTCAGCTCAGCGCATCTATCCTCTAGATTAGAATTTCAAAATTTGAAGTTTGAAAAATTAGGGTTTCCTCATAAAACCCTAAGTTGCAGTCTCATAACCAATTGCAGTATCAATTGTAGTTGCAGTACCAGTTGAATTATCAGTCGTAGTACTAGTTGCAGTCACCCTTGAAATTTTCAAGAGTTGGTAATGATTACCGCTGCTGCTAGATGGTTCCACTACCTGTAAATGCTATCAGAGGTATGTACTCACATATGTTTAAATTGTTAAAATTTAAAGAGTATTTGTAGGAGAAGGTATCTCTTGCCATAGATCCAAAAGGATCTCAAGATCCAACACATTCAGAAGAATAATGCAACTCAAGTTTGATTATTTTGATATGCATCTATTTGTTATGACAATATTTTGATCAATGTTGCATGTTGAAGCTATGATCAAATTATTAGATGGATTAAAATTTGAGATCATAGAGCTTATCCTCTAACCCAACCTTCTGTCAAGATAGCGTATTGTCTCAATATAGAAGACAGGTTGAAGAAAGCACTCATCATCTTGATTAAAGGAGACTTGGAAGGAAAGTAGCAACACACTCAAGGACAAGACTCCAAGTTCCAAGAGAAAACTCTTGTGTTAGTTTCAGGTTGCCCTGGAGGAATGTTTGATCACAACACTATGAGAATGTTGAACTCATTTCGTATTGTATTCCTTACCTTTAATATTTTCTTCAGACAAGTTACAAGTGATAGCTATAAAGGAGCTAATGTGATGATTGTTCATGCTATTGCTTTATATTATCAAAAGGATATTATTCTTTCTTGTTGTTTTTTTTACCTTGTTCCAGGTCATAGGTAATAACCCTGAGGAAGCTATAGTGAAGGTTGCAGAAGGCAACATACTAAAGGAGAAACCATAAATGAAGCAATCATCATTAGAAAAGAAGAAAATGGCTTGTATAAGATAAAGGGTCACTCAGAAGCTGCCATGGCCCATGCCATTGAGAATCCATGTGAACTTTGCCATAGAATATTATCTCACATCAACTACAAGGTGATACGATACATATGCAAAGTTGTCATAGGTCTACCAGAACTCAAGGTTGACCATGAAGGTGTGTGCAATGGATGTGCACAAGGGAATAACATCAAGAACCCTTTTCCGAAGAGAGACAACAAAGCAGAAGGAGTCCTAGAACTCATTCATTCAGATGTGTGTGGCCCAATGCCATCGTCCTCCATTAGTGGGTATGTATATTATGTATCATGATTATTCTCGTAATACCTGAGTGTATTTTTTGAAATCTAAAGATGAACTGTTCATAAAATTCAAGGAATTCAAAGCCTTGATAGAGAATCTTTCTGAAAAAAAGATCAATATACTCAGGTCAGATAATGGAGGAGAATACACCTCAAAAGAGTTTGTGAAATTCTGCAAAGATGTTGGGATCAAGAGGGAACTCACTACTCCCTATAATCCTCAACAAAACGGTGTAGCTGAAAGCAATAACAGAACAATAATGGAAGTTGTGAAGACCATGATCCATGATCAAGATCTTCCAATGTGCTTATGGGAAAAAGCAGCAATGACATCCTTATAAGTGCAAAATCGTTTGTCCCATAGTGCACTTGGGTTCAAGACCCCATAAGAGATGTTCATTGGAAAGCAACCAGAGGTAAGCCATCTCAAAATATTTGGCTGCCCAATATTTATACATGTTCCAAAAGAGAAGAGAAACAAGTTGGAACCCTCAGGAAAGAAGGGAATATTTGTGGGATACTATGAGGTCTCCAAGGCCTTTGGGATTTATATACCAGGTCACCATCACATTGAGATTAGCAGGGATGTGACCTTCGATGAAGATGCAACGCTCAAGAAATTGAGAAGATGCTAGCTTGAAGAAGTATATGAAGAGGAACCCGTAATCCCCAGAATTTCAAAATCAGTGAGGGAGGTTCCCAGAGCTGCAAAACCAGTGAGGGAAGTCATAATTTCCCCTGATGAAGAAATTCTAGAAGATCATGACATAGTAGAATTTCAAGAACCTCCTCAGATGACGATCTCCCATAAAATAAATCCTGCTTGGGAAAGAGAGATTATTCAATATGGAGAGAAGTATGGTGTTCTCGAAGGAACCATGAGACAAGTAAAGAGACTTAATCCATTCTCTAGTTATATGTCTTTGATGTGTGATCTCCTAGAGAAAGAGCCTACTTTCTTTGAAGAATCCATTCAGAAGAAAGAATGGGAAGATTCCATGACATTAGAATACCAATCCATAATAAAGAATGATGTATGGGAAATAGTTCCCAGACCGAAGAGTAAGTATGTGGTATCTTCCAAATGGATTTTCAAAATAAAACATGTTGGTGATGGAAGTATTGAGAAGTACAAAGAAAGACTTGTAGATCATGGATTTTCTCAAAAGGAGGGCATTGACTATGAAGAGACATTTTCTCCTGTAGCCAGATACACTTCGATCAGAACCATCATAGCCCTTGCAACTAAGATGAAGTGGAAGTTACACCAGATGGACGTAAATACAGATTTCCTAAATGGTGTCATCGAAGAAGAAGTGTATATAGAGAAACCTCAAGGATTTGAAGTTGAAGATAGGAAGTCTCATGTTTGCAAGCTGAAGAAGGCTCTGTACGGATTGAGGCAAGATCCTAGAGCTTGGTATGGCCGGATAGATAGTTTCCTGACAAGCTTGGGCTTTACCAAGAGTAAAGCAAATTATAACCTCTACTTCAAAGTTATGAACGATGAACCAGTGATATTATTGTTGTATGTGGATGACTTATTCTTAACTGGAGAAGAAAATCTCATCACTGAATGTAAGAAGAGACTCGCTTTAGAATTTGAGATGAACGACCTTGGCCTAATGCATTATTTCTTAGGTCTTGAGGTATGGAAGATTCCAAAGAGGATCTTCCTTAACCAAGGGAAGTATGCAGTTGAAATCCTCAAGAGATTCAACATGTTAGAGTGTAAGTCCATGAATACACCCATGGAAACAAAGTTGAAGTTGTTGGTCGACACTTCATCAGAATTGATTGATGTCACGTTGTATAGATAGATTATTGGATCGTTGATGTACCTAATGAACACCAAACCAGATATTTGTTTTTTTGTGAACACCTTGAGTCAATTTCTGGTAGAACCCAGACATGTTCACCTAGTGGTTGTAAAACATGTGATGAGGTACCTTAAGGGTACATTAGATTGTGGTCTTAGTTATGATGGAGATCATGATTTCACATTGAGTGGGTACACTAATTCAAATTGGGCTAGAAGTGCTTCTGATAGGAAGAGCAATTCAGGATGTTGTTTCAGTTTGGGATCATCCATGAAACCATGCTAGAGTAGGAAGTAATCCAGCATTGCTCTCAGTACAGTGGAAGCATAATACATTATTGCGTGTTCTGCTAGCTGCAAAGCTATATGGCTTCGTAAGTTGTTGACCGATCTATTTGACCTAGAGATGGAAGCAACCACGATCCTATGTGAAAACCAGAGCTGCATAAATATGACAAAGAATCATGTATTCCATGACAGGTCAAAGCACATAGAGTTATGATATAATTACATCTTTGACATGGTGCAGAGAGGAGCCATAAATCTCCAGTACATTAGCATGAATGAATAGGTTGTCAATGTGTTGACCAAGCCTCTATCTCATGTAAAGTTTGAGCTCTTTCGAGATAAGCTTGGTATAGTTTGAAAGGACCTTCCTCAAAAGGGGGAGTAGTGTTGTGATGAGATGAGACTAGTACTGTGCTTCCATCTTGATAGATGTGACGTAAAGCCAATCTAGTATCTTGCTTCCAGCTTGATTGTTGTGACATAAATCAAGATGATGAGATATACCTAGTACTATGCTTCCAGCCTAACCGTTGTGACGTAAAGCTAGTCTAGTATCTTGCTTCCAGCTTTATTGTTGTGACATAAAGCAAGACAATGAGATGAGATGTGACTAGCATTGTGCTTCCATCTTGATAGTTATCACGTAAATCTAGTCTAGTATCTTACTTCCAACTTTATTGATGTGACGTAAAGCATGACGATGAGATGAGATGTGACTAGTACTGTGCTTCTAGCTTGATAGTTGTGACATAAAGCGAGTCTAGTATCGTGCTTCCATATTTATTGTTGTGATGTAAATCAAGACGATGAGATGAGATGTGACTAGTACTGTGCTTCCAGCTTGATAGTTGTGACATAAAGCTAGTCTAGTATCTTTCTTCCAGCTTGATTGATGTGACATAAAGAAAGATGAGTATCTTTCTTCCAGCTTGATTGTTGTGACGCAAAGCAAGACGAGTATCTTGCTTCCAAATTGATTGTTGTGACGTAAATCAAGACGAGTATTGTGCTTCCAACTTGATAGTTGTGACGTAAAGCCAGTCCAGTATTGTGATGATGAGCCAACCTCATGTTGTGATGATGATGTATTAGTTTTATACTAATCCATATTGATGCAGATGATGATTGCATTCCTTTGAGAATGACGATGTTGCTGATGAGAAAACTTCCGATGATTTATAGATACACCAGTCAATGTTCCAAGATGATATTGATGATGTTGTCCTCCTGATATTGTTTATGATCTAGTCCTCTCTCTCGCTTGATGTTGTTATAGAATACCCTTCTTGTTAAGGGGGAGTGTTGAAATAATGTAACTACAAAGTGTATTCTAATTATTATTGATATATTATTCATTGGATCAATCCCTATTACGGATTGATCATGTTGACTATTGTAAAGGATCAAAACCCCTTTTGAGGATTGGTCAAAATATAATTGTAATAGGAAGAAGAAGAAGTCGCCAGAATATATTAAAGAGGCCCCATAATATATTAAAGGTGGTTATAACCACCCATATTGAGAAGTCGGCCCTTCCAATGAAGAGACACTTCCATACGTGCCATAATTGTATAAATACAGAGGCTAGAGCCTCACTTAGACACACACTCACTTGTTCATTGAGAGACAAGTTTTGGAGCTGCAATTGGAGAAGAGAGAGAGAGAGAGAGGCGCATCCTTGGGAGAGGACTTTCTGTATTTGTTTGAGTTATCTCTTGGCATTGTATTGGCTATCTATAATAAGGAAGTTTTGTTGGGTTTTCTCCCCCATGATGGTTTCCTAGGATAAATTATGTGTCTCTTGTGATTGTGTATTTCTTAGTGATCCTATCTTATGCTATTGTTATCTAGTGAAATGCAAAGAACTCTAATAATAGCTTAAACATTAACACTGGTCAAATATTTTGTAGCAGTGATAATGTATCAAGCTCTTGTGCACTTCCCTGGTGGGCCAATAGGTCCCACAAAGTCAATAGCCCATTTCTCAAATGCTTGTAAGTTAGCTGAGGTGCTAAAGGCATCTCATCCCTTCTTGACAGCTTCCCTATTCTCTAACATATATCAAAACCTCTGTAGTATTCCTTAGCATCCTTTGTTGGCATGTTTACAGGAACAACAATGATGCTCTTTTCATTGATGGCAAGAACACCCAGGAAGGATAAGATCAGGAGGAGGAGTGCGCAGAGGGAGAACAGATCTCAAGCGTTAGATCCGAGCGTGGGGTCTGACTTTCATTGGATCCATGAGAACCTACACATTCTTTAAATTGCAAGGAGAAGCGGGCTTACAAAATATCGAACGCAGGTGGTCCATACATTATCAAAGAGGACACGTGGCGAAATATCAGAGCATGTCAAAGACTCTATTTCAGAGTTTCGCAGATCAGGAAATCCAAAGGAAGGAGTTGCTCTAACCTCTTGAACTCGTGATATGCGATATCCCAAAATGATTTGGGCCGTTGGATCGAGGATTGATCTAGACCATTGATTAGGCACGATGAAGGCTCGTGAAGTTGTGAAATCATGATAAAATCTTGACCATTGATCCAAGAGGGAAACGTGGCAAGCGATATTTTTTTGGCTGACTGAAAGGTCAAAGGAAGGAGGCTCCTAACTTGTCTAATTTGCAATATGCGAAATCGTGAAATAATATTATCCATTGGATCAAGGAAAAATATGGGCCACTAGATACAGGAGATAGATCGTGACAGACCACGTCAGCAAGGACATGTGGCAGCCTACGTTAGCAATGACACATGGAATGATCAAGCAACGACAAGTGTCAAGTTGATTCGGCATTTCAGGAACGTGAAAATCATGAATATGAATGACATGTGGCAGCTAATAGGCTTGTGACATGTCATTGAGTGATGCAAGAATGATGTCACCCCGGGAGTTTAGTTTCGGGATTTTTAGTATCAACACTCCCCCAAAGTCCCGAAAGATGAAGTTCTGGGGCGGTGGATAGCCATTCGTTCACCATAGAATGTGGACCATTGATCTGAAGAGTGAAGCGCTCAAATGATTAGCGAGTGTTCATAGGTTGTGGTCACATCGTCGAGAGTTGGAGGAAGGCACTAATAGCTAAGCTCCATTTCGGAGATCACGATATGGATATTCGTGAAGTCTCACCACAATATTGTCGAAATCGTGAAACATGAAACAACGATTCAATCTGAGTCGTTGATCAAGAGAAAGCATGAACCGTTGATCTAGCTCCATTTTCGGAGTTTCAACGATCACAACTTGGAGTGTCGAGACCCTTCATCACAGGAATGCCGAAATGAGAAACGCCTTTTTAGCGTAGGTTGTGGTCATCACCGATGGTTATGTGAGGGGAAGGAGATAGCATAGCTAGGTTCCATTTCGGGTATCAGAAGTGGAGGAGTCAAGGAGACTCATGGAAAAATTCCTGAATTGTGAATTGTGAAAGCCCTTTATGGATAAGCACTTGGTCATCGTCATAGGCACGTGAAGGAAGGATCTAGCATAGCTAGGCTCCATTTTGGGGCTCACAATATGAGGAGTCAAGGAGACTCACGAGAGAAAACCCAAAATACAAAATTGCGAAATGCCTTTTTTATTAGGCCTGTGGTCACAGCCAAGGTCACATTGTCGAAGGTTTAAGGGAGGAGCTAGCATGCAGCTAAGCTCCATTTCAGAGATCGCGACTTGGAGAGTCGAGATGCCTCATCCTTAGATCCCTGAAACATGAGTCGTGAAAGCACCTTATAAATAGGCATTTGGTCACCACCTGAGGCCACATGTGAAAGCAAAGGTGAAAGGTGCTAAAGGCATAAGGCTAGAGAGGTTCACAATCTAACTGCTAGAAATCACTGTCGGTTTCTGCCAGAGGACTCGAAGAGACTTAAGGGTGATCGCCAGAGAAGGAAAAGTGTCTCGAGGCAACTGTCAGTAGAGTGTAGACTCATCATAGAGTCGAATGACAGATGGAAATGGGTCGAAGATTGTTACTGTCAGGAAAATAATAGAAGCTCAAAATAAATGGGCATACATGCAAAACAAACATGGAGGAACTGTCAGAGAGAATGAAGCCTTGCGAGGATAAAATGGCAGAGGACTCGGCGTGAGATTGACATGCACATCCAGAAGTGAAGCTCAGTGGAGCTGTGAAAAGATAGTGCATGCAGCATGCACAAGGTGCATAGAGACTATAAAAATGTAGAACAGAGAAGAGATGGTTTTGCTGTAGAGAGTCATTCATGGGTGTAGAAGGAGGCAGGGTGCAACAGTTGAAATGCACAGAAGATGAATGGTGAATAGAAGGGGCATGGTGCACAAAGAATAAAAGGTAGAAGAATAGAAAGCACAAGGAATGTGTGTAGGAAGACACTGATGCAGGCAAATCAGAGCAGTGTAGCAGAACAGTGATGAGATCGATAAGCCATTGATAAGTATTGTATCTTTGTGATAAATTTACTGATAGAAAAATTTATATCTCAGGGTGCTAGGGAGGTGCTAGGGAGGACTGTTGTCCTCTGAGTGTCAAGTGGGTGCTTGAACACAGGGATTTGTAGCTACCATCTGGTATCAGCCATAGAAACCACGGTGGCAGGGTGGTGCTAGGGAGAACATTGGTTCTCTGTTATACAGGTTGGTGCCTATGTGACTGGAAGTTGGTGCTTCCATCCAGTTGGTACTAGAGTAGTGAGGGAGTTGGTACTTCCTTCTAGTGGGTGCTAGAGAAACCAAAGAGTTGGTGCTCTCAGCAAGTAGAAGCTTGCAAAACAAAGGTGGTAGCCTCATTATGAGTCAGTTCTCATAAGAATGATAATGTACAGAAAATAATTATCATATAAATAAAAAGATGTTTTCACCCTTTATGGGTTTCCTTAGGAATATCTATCTCTGCATTATACATGTGTGTGATTGATGTTGAATACTCTATTGCTTATTTATTATGATAATCATTGAGTGTTCTGTAATGAGTTTAAAAATGGATATAATTGTTTAAGAACAGTAACAATTGATCCACCCCCCCCCCTCTCAGTTGTCCAACATCCTTGTGTAAAGTGGGCCACTAGAGGCCAACTATGAGAACCTTTTGTGTTGTTTCTTTCCCTGCATAATGTCCTCTTGTGATTCCTTCATGTGTTTCTACAAGGATCAATGGTATTTCAGACTCCATAACACATATTCTCAAGATCTCATCTGGTCCCATCTTGTATAACTATCCATCTATAAGTTGAAAATATGCAGCATGGACTACCAACTGTTTCTTCTGAATAACTGTATACTCGCGAGGTGCCATTCCTGTGGAATGGAACTAAACTATTTCGGTGAAGTGATCATCGACTTTTCTGATGGCCAATAGTTGTTCATCTGGTAGTGTATCCTCCATACTGGTAGTTTCCTCGCCATGTTCTAACCTTGATAAGTGATCAGGTCCTTTATTCATTCTTCTTGGCTTGACCACGATCTCAAAGTCATATTCCTGGAATAATAGTAACCATCTGCATATTCTTCCCCCCAACACTGGCTTGTTGATTAAGTACTTCAATGTAGAATGATCAGTGAACATCTTAAAATGTCCTCCCAACAAGTAGTGTCTAAACTTTTGTAGCACATATACCATAGCTAAGCCTTCTCTTTAAGTGGTAGTATAATTCCTTTCAAATGTAGAAAACTTCCTGCTGGCAAAGGCTATAGGGTGGTCAATGTATCTTTCTCTTGGTTGTGCTAAGACTGCTCCTAATGTAATGGATGAAGCATCGACATGACCATTTAACTCCTTACTCCAATCTGGAAAAACCAAGATAGGCGCAATGACTATTTTATGATTTAGTGTGTCGAAGCTCTACTGGCATTCTTTTGTCCATTGAAACTTACTATCCTTTTTTAATATTTTCTCCATAGGTGTTGTTATCTATGCGTAGCCCTTAATAAAATTTCCGTAATATCCAGTGTGTCCCAATGCAGTGCTCAGCTTCCTAATCGAAGTAGGAGGATGTAGATCAACAATGATATCAATCTTGGAAGGATCTACCAACAATCCCTGCTTACACACAATGTGTCCTAAAAACACTTGAAAAGGTGAAAAGAAAATACGCTTCTTCAGATTCAGGGCAATCTGACATTTCCTGCACTTATCTAACATTAATATCAAACATTCAATATGATCTTTCAGTAGGCTAAAAACAGTCCAATCATCAAAGTATGCTTCCAAAAAATTGTGTAAAAATTCCTTAAATGCTTCGACCACCAGCCTGGAAAAGATGGTTGGTGCATTATTCAACCCAAAAGGCATCACATTGTACTGAAAAGAACCCCATTATATTGCAAATGTGGTCTTATGTATGTCTTCCTTAGAAATTCTGATTTGGTGATACCCTAAAAATCCATCTGTGAATGAGTAAACTTCTTTTCCTCCTACATTATCTAGAACTTCATCAGTAAAAGGTGTAGGGAATGGTTCATGTAAACATGCATCATTCAACTTCCTTAAATCTACACAGATTTTGATTTCTTTTGAATTATTATCTTGGACCACCATAGGGCTGATCCATTCAGATTCTTCAACTGATTCTATGATTCCTAATTCCCACATTCTATCTAATTCAATCTTAACTTTTTGCTTGTACTTGGGATTTAGTCTGTAAGGCCTCTGCTTGACAGGTCTTGCATCTACTCTCAAAGGGATCTTCATTTCTTCCATAGGCCCTTTAATTCCCTTCATGTCTGTGAACTTGGTTGGAAACAAGTCCCGGTACTCATGCAATAGTTCTATAATATTACTAATAGTAGCATCATCCCAATAGTCTCCAACATTTTCTAGCTTAGGTGCTTGCTCTGTTCCAATGTTAACTTTATTAATTTTAATAGGCTTCCCTACAAAAGGTAATTCAATTCCTGGCCCTTCTATATCTCTTTGTCCTTTAGTTTCTAAAATGTTCACATTCATAGGATCATCATATTCATCATCATTAGTATTATAACAACCATGTAACCACTGAAGAGGCGCAGTCCATTCATCTTCTTCTTGTTCAAAAGGGGGGTTAGGTGCCTCCTCAAAGACCTTTTGTCTTACGATTTGTAAATCTTGATCTACTGTGGGGTATTGGCTTTCAAATATGAATGTAGCTATAAATTTTTGGGTCATACCATACCAATCTGTAGTGGTTAAGCGTAGTTCTGCTTGAAGATGCCAGTTGATAGCCGTAGTATCTAATGTGTTAATGAACTTATGTACCCACTGTTCCTTGGGAATGTTGCTCCAGGATTCCTCATAACTTTGCACATGGTCCTTAGGACAACTCTGACCTGTGCATCGAAATTCAAAACCTTCATCTTGGTCTGAAAAGCGCATTTTCAATAAGGTGCGACATTGCACCCACTCTGTGATGTTTTTCTTGTGTGTTCCCCACCATCTAGCTAGTGTTTCTTTCAAGGCTTCATCTAGTGCCAAAATTCTCTGTTGTACTGGTACAATTCTCTCAAATTCATTACTTACTTCTGTGCCAATCCAGCAAACTGCCTTGGTCAATCTGGCACACCTCCACGTAGATACTTCATACATGATATTCTGTCAATTTTTCAATGCTTCTTCTAAATCTGACGAGCATGCACTCTCACTTTTCCAACTTAGATTTCCATCTACTATAGGGTTAATATAATCATGTTGTCATGCTGTCAGTTTAAAGATGTTCTCTAGTTCGTAGGTGCGGTCTTCTTCCCTTATAGGTGTTGGCACATGGGCAGACCCAGGGTTCAACTCTAACAACGCACCAACAAGCCCTAACTACTATCCCTTTTGGCAACACCTGCAAAGAAGATGCAGTCTCACTCGAAGTAGCAATAGGGGGTTGCAGGACACAGGTGTTTACAACCAAAGGAAATGTAAGTGGAACCAAGGCAGTCACACAAGGAGATCAGATTATTCTTTCCAAACATAAACCTACTTTGCATAGTTATATATCAAATCTAACATACTAATACATCATCAGAGTAACAGAGTAAAGAACAAAGCATCAACCATACACAACAATAGGATATACATGGTTCACCCTCTCCCTAGGGCTACGCCCATAGAACTATGATTTATAATATATTAGGTGAAAGATTATAGTTCTATCTACACTCTTAGCTTGCAAATCTCTCTCTTTATCTCTATCTCCCTTCCCTGCGCACCCAGCTGCAGGATTGATCTTTGCACCCAGCTGAATATCTTACAATACCAGAAGGCTCTCACACACAACACTTATCTCTCACATGGAAATAATCATTCATAACATCAACCAACTCTGAATGAACCCATCCCAGGTCCTCTTGACCTTTATTTATACATTACAATAGCTCACCGACAACCTTAGGCTTAAACCTAGGTGTCAAAACCCTAAATACCAAAACCCTAGGTGTCTAAAACCCTAGGCCAACTTG
The DNA here is from genome assembly GCA_000966675.3 of Picea glauca. Lineage (NCBI taxonomy): Eukaryota > Viridiplantae > Streptophyta > Pinopsida > Pinales > Pinaceae > Picea > Picea glauca. Next base: position 247,710 of record JZKD02S2184005.1, read on the forward strand.
ACCTGCATTTTTTAGGGCTTTGCCAGCCTATCTTTCATTCTTTCCCGTGAAGTGTTCCAAAGCATCTACCGGTGGATTTTTCCACTTGCTGAGTTGTCCATGATCTGTCTTCTTTGTTGATCTGTCATCCTTGATATTCTCGTCCAACGACTTGCTTCCTCTTACTTTTCTCTGTCTTTTCTACTCTTTTGCTTACTTTGACCCAGTATCATTCACTATGTCTTCCGCGCAGTTTTCATTTCATCTTTTCTGCCTTAATGTTCACTTACTTCCATAACCAAGGGCCAACAGGCCCCCAACACTCACCTGTGACTCGTCCTGAGGCACTTTTCTCTGAATATTTTGTTTTACCTCGACTTCAGACTGTGCGGAGCAGCCTGTGTTTTCTGCTCTATCATCTCCCACTATGTGCAAACTATCTTTTCTGTGTCTGGTACCTAGTTTCAACTGCACCTGGTACATGGACCCTTCTTATTTTCTTTCTAGTGCGGGTTGTGAGGCGGCTGGTTGTCATAATACAATTTCAACCGGCTCCCATTCATCAGACCTTCCTTCCATTCTCCATTCAAAGTATTCAACTGTGCAGCTCCTCCTTCAGTGACATAGACAACCTCATATGGCCCCAACCAATGTGTTCTGGACTTCCCTGAATGCTTCATGAATCTATTGTCGTATACCAATACCAAATATCCTTGTGTAAATGCTTTCTTCTTGATGTGTCTGTCATGTTAGGAATTTTTTCTTTCCTTCTACACCTGTTTATGGAATCCTGCAATAAATCTATCTTCCTCTAGTTCGAACAACTGCGCGAGCCTCTCTTGAACAACATCAGTGTCATCCATATCTATAAAAGATGCAATTCTTAATCTAGGGACTAAATGTTCCATCGGGACAACTACTCCTGGGCCATAAACCAACTTAAAGGGGGTTTGCATTGTCAGCTTCTTGCAAGTGGTTCTATAGGACCATAATACTACTGGTACTCTTAGATCCCAGTCATCCCTGTTCACACTGCAAATCTTTGTCAGCTCTCTCTCCAATATCTTATTGAATGCTTCAACGGTCCCATTTTCTTATGGATGGTAGGGTGTGCTCTTCTGATGATGAACTGCAAATTCCTCAGTCAAGGCTTCAATGGTCTTATTAATAAAATGTGTGCCTTGATTGCTCATAAGGATATTAGGGCATCTGAACCTAGTTATGATGTCATCAAATGCGAAGCACGCAACTATAGTTTCACTACAATATTTAACTTCTCTTGCTTCGACCCATCTGGTCAAGTACCCTGTCGCAGTGATTATGTACCTCTCATCTGTGCTTTCCTGGTGGGTCTATAGGTCCCACGAAATCAATGGCCCATTTCTCAAATGCTTGTAAGGGTAGTTGGGGTGCTAATGGCATTTCATCTCTTTTGGATGGTTTCCCAACTCTTTGGCATACATCGCAGGTGTTATCTCTCCAGGAAACTACTTAGGGCTGTATGCTAAGTATGCCTGGTAACTTAGGAATTCAATATTTTTATAGCAAAATGGATCGATGGGATATCACAATAGCTTAATG
>JZKD02S2184005.1:260680-307450 GCA_000966675.3 Picea glauca
TTTTAAAAAATCATTTGTGGGGTTTCTAGAAGAGGGGGGCGTGACTCCTCTTGGAGGGCACAAAAAAATGGTGAAAATGAAGGAATGAAGGGGGATTTATGAGAAACAAGGAGTGGGATCACCCTAGGAGGTTATGTGGGGGTTAAAGAGAGTCATAACTCATGAGAGGGGGGCCCAAATAAGTCACAACAACCTCCATCAAGGAAAAACGTCAATCCCCCTAGGGGGGCGTGACTTTTGAGTGTAGAAGGTGGGAAAGGGGTTAGAATAGGTTGGAAAAGGTTGGGAGGGTCATGTTATGCTTAGGGTGTCTCTCTCTAACCTTTATTCCATCATTTTACATCCTCTAAACTCATTATTACAATTTTACATTTTTTCCATGTTTGTACTTTAGCAATTAAAATTGTTGTTTTAGAGTGACTGACACTCCGGGTGGACTAACCCATGGCTAAAGTTGTCTGACTGAGTTGAAACTTGGTCCATGGATGTAGTGGGTGTTATTCCATTTATTTTGAGAAAAAATACCCCTATCAAAATTCCAAGGACCTAGTTTTTACAATTATTACTCAAAAATAATTAATTAATTAAATAATTAAACCTCCAAACTTAGGGAAATTTAATTAAAAAATAATTAATTAAAAAAAGATGACTTAGACTCGACGAAATTCCGCGAAACTTTCTAAGATGTCTTGCATGGTCATTTACATCATTCCTAAACAATAGATACCAAAGGATGAGACCATTAGAATGTCGTTCACCACTTTGGAGGAATTATTGCAAGTGTGAGGGAAAAACTCATGGGAAATCAACCAGGCTGAAAAGCCCAGTTGATAACCTGAGGATAAAAAACCATCGGTGAAAATAAATCTCCCAATGAAAACATCCCAAGTTACCTGACCTAACTATGATCCAAGCAGACCTATTACATTATTAACCCACGCAGGGGTGCGGAAATTCTGTTTACAAAATTTTGTGCTAGAGGCATAAAATGCCCAGTAGAACCAAACTGTCTTCAACATACTTGCTTATTATGATGCATATATTCATGGAACATGGAGTTGACCCCCTAGTTGAATAGGTGATCAACAGGCCCTTTAATTCCCTTCATATCAGTGAACTTGGTTGGAAACAAGTCCTGGTACTCATGCATTAATTCTATGATTTTGTCAATAGTGGCAGCATCCCAATAATCTCCAACATTTGAAATATTTTGTGTTTGTTTTGTTCCAATGTTGACTTTCTTAATTTTAATTGTATGTCCAATAAAAGGTAGCTCAACTGTTGGTCCTTCTACGTCTCTCTGACCTTTTGTTTCATCGATGTTCACATTTCTAGGATCATCATCTTCATCTGCATTGATATTGTAACAACCTTGCAATTTCTGAAGAGGCACATTCCATTCATCCTCTTCTTGCTCCAAAGGGGGGCTAGGTGCCTCCTTAAAGACTTTATGTCTTACAATATGTAATTCTTGATCCACTGTAGGATATTGGCTTTCAAATAAAAAGGTAGTTACAAAGTTCTAAGTCATACCTTCCCAATTTGTAGTGATGAGGCGCAATTCTGCTTGAAGATACCAATTGATAGGGGTTGTGTCCAGCATGTTAATGAATTTGTGCACCCACTACTCTTGAGGAATGTGCTCCAAGCTTCCTCACAAATTCGCACATGGTCCTTTGAACAACTTCAACTTGTGTATCTAACTTTGCAGCCTTCTACTTGTTCTGAAAATCACGTTGTCATCAAAGTGCGACATTGTACCCAGTCTAGGATGTTGTTCTTATGCGTTCCCCACCATCTCGTTGGTGTTTCTTTCAAGGCATCATCCAATGCCAACAACCTTTTTTGTATTGGTACAATTTCTTCAAATTCCAACAAGAAAGCTTCTAAATTATTTAGACCATCAAGGGTGAGAAACTTATTTACTGTTGTGTCGATCCAACGAACTTCTCTGGTTAATCTAGCACATTTCCGTGTAGATACTTCATACATTTTGTTATTCCAGTTCTCCATTTCTTTCTCTAAGTATGATGAACATGCGTTGTCACTTCTCTAGCTTAAGTTCTCATCTATTGTAGGATTAATGTAATCCTATTGTCTGGCTGTCAATTTATATATATTATCGAGATCGTATGTGTGGTCTTATTCTCTGATGGATTCTGTGTATCTTCGACCTTCATCTGGATCCAAAGGTGTAATGAGCCTAAGGCCATCACCTTCAAATGTCATTCTTATTTTCTTTAGATCAACCACAATGGAATTGTTGAAATCCCAATCAATTCCTACAACACAGGATAATGACATCTATCATCCACTATCTCAATTACTTCAAAATCTACAAATGTCCTCACCCCGTCGATGTCCACAGGGACATGCTCTAGTATTCCAAAGGGGATTATTGCCTATCGATTATCCATCCTGAGCCTGATAGGGGAATAGATCAACTTAGGTTTTCCCATCTGTGCCCATGTTTGCTTCGTCATGACATTGACTTCTGGCCCTAAGTCGAGGATGACATAGTATATATCATACTCTCCAATTTGAGCATTCAGATGCAACTCCTTATTTGTCCTTCTCTTTTTAGATACTTGGTGTACTGCTCTATTCAGCAAGGGATCTACCTTTCCTAGCTCATATTGTCTGATTAAATTTTGTAGCTCTTGTACAACGCTTTCATCCTCATTCAAATTAATGCAAGTGTGCAAGAATTCCATAAGCTTACTTACCTCTTTACCTTTTCTGGGTGAAGCAGACTGATCAAATTCTAGAGGCATTCCATATTCTCTTATTTTAGGTCATGTCTTTGATGAAGAACCCTGGTCTCTCCCAAATTCTTTTCTTGCCTCCTCAAATGTTTTTTTTCTTTTCTTGAATCAAACCCTTGTGTCTTTTCTGTAGCTTTTCTGACTCCTGGTTCTTATGTGGTCTTTCCCAAGGTCATTCTGTCTTCTCCTGTAACAGTGCCTCCTCTAGTGATTACAACGACTCTGGGATCCTCTTCATGAGTTTATGATGATATGGGTTGTACTTTTTGGTTTCCTCCTCGTTCTTCCTGAAGTTTGGCTAACAATGCAGGACAATATTCAATAACATGCTCAAATGAGTTGCAATAACCACAAGTGGTACAAGGGTTCTGACAATCCCTTACCAAGTGTCCTGATTGTGCGTAGTTGTAACAAATGGTCTGACCTCAACCTCAACCCATGCCTCCTTTTTGTCCTCTTCCTATGAATCCACCGTGAGGGTTAAAGTTTCCTCTTCCTGGGGAATTTTACTGCGTAGTGTTCCCTTCATGCTGTACTTCGCCTTGAATTTTGTAGACATCCCTTGACCTTTCATGCATGAGGTCATAAGCTCTATAGTCCTTCTCATCATGACCCACAAATTTACAGAATGTGCAGTAGAGGTTTGTAGGTGTCTGAACATACTTTTGCATGTAATAACATTCTCCAAGGTGATGTCTAATTCTACATACCTCGCACCAAGGTAGAGTAACTTGCTTCAAAGGGCTCGAAGCTCCAGAATCCAAATACTCGTGAAATAGGGGACAGGGCTCCTTGTCATGGCCTTCTGATTTGAACCTACTGCACCAAATATCTTCTCTTTTATCTTTTCCCTTGTCTTTCTTCATATCTTCGACCTGTAGAGACAATCTAGTTAACTGACTTAAAATTTGACTCATACCTGAGTCGGATTCTCCCATAGGGGATTATTCTAGTTTCATGGAAACTTCCAACGCTTTGACCTATGAAGTAATATTTTTCTAAATCAGAGGGACTCTGATGTGTGGTAAGAGAGCAGCAATGGACCATTCCTTGTTCTGCTCATCTGGAATCTGGAAACTCAAACGTCCTGTCAAGATCTTAAACCTCTGATCAAATTCCCAAACCGGTTCAGCAACTCTCTGCTTGATTTCTTTCAACTCTGTAATGCATTGTGACTCTGACTTGGGTTTCTTGAACTCAATGATCAGGGAAGTCTTAATCTCATTCATTGGTTTTGGCTGTGCAACTCCCTAGACAAATTTCATGTACCAACTCAGTGTGCGGTTTCTCAGGGTAGTACTAAACTAAGTTCTCTTAACTGCTTTGTTAGTGATTTGTTTAATGCTCCACACAGCTTCACATAGGAACCTATGATGATTAGGATCTTCAGATCCATCTCCCTTAAATATAGGGATCCTCATCTCGTCTGCCATAGATCTTCCTAGGTTTCTTGACTGAGTATGTGGTGGACTACTAGTGACAGTGCTCTGAGCGCTTTGGTGAATCTGACTACTCTAATTACTCTGGTTACTTAATGATGCTAAATAAAGAGGAGGATTAATAGTACTTACTTCAACATCCTGCACAGTTCCTGAAGTTCCTGATTCTTCTCGGCGAGGTTCTATAGTCTTCTCTTCTCTTGGCCCAGTGGACCCTAAATGTTTCTCGTACAACAAATCTTCTTCTTCTCCACTGTAAAACCCTTCTTCTTGTGATGGTTCGTGACTCTCCGCAAACAAGTTCACCAGAGGAACTTCTCTGAAGGTTCTCCCACTACGTGTGTGTCTGATCTCTATGTCATTGTCGTTGTATGAATTCTTGAACATTATCTTTCTCAGTCTAGCCCACTATTGTATCTTCAAGATGTTCTTCTCATGCAATAGCATCTTGATCTTCAACTTCAATAAGTGTAAAAATTTTCCTCTCGGCCCCTTAAAGAAATATCTCTCTACTTGGCTATATGATTCTACCCTATCAATAGAAAACTCTATGATATACCCTCCAATGGTACTATCAAACCAGTGATCTACTGATCTCAATACGGAGTTATCAACTCTTTTGACCTTATTTATCAGCGTCGACATCCAAACCACAGGTGATCTAGATCTGATCTCAAACTGGGTATCTACTAGTCTGGCTAACCACTCGTATAGCTCCTTGTGGATCCCTCCAAAGAAAATCTTGTGTATATCAGTAAAGATATACCTTCCCAACCAATCCTCTGTGCTAAGATTAGGGTTCTTGTTCTGGGCTTCTGTGAAGTCCTTTTCTTGTTCCTCTATCCACTTCTGAATCTTTGTCTTCGATGGGAACCACCTTGACATTCCCTCAAGAAGATTCCAATCCCGACAACAGAACCATTTGTTAGCACATGGGTAGACCTAGGGTTCAACTCTAACAATGCACCAACAAGCCCTAACTACTGGCCCTTTCGGCAACACCTGTGAATCAGATGCAGTCTCACCCGAAGTAGCAATAGGGGGGTGCAGGACACAAGTGTCTTCAACCAGAGGAAATGTAAGTGGAATCAAGGCAGTCACACAAGGAGATCAGATTATTCTTTCCAAACATAAACCTACTTTTCATAGTTATATATCAGATCTAACATACTAATGCATCATCAGAGTAACATAGTAAATTACGCAAAATCAACCATACACAACAACAGGATATACGTGGTTCACCCTCTCCCTAGGGCTACATCCATAGAACTCTGTTTTATAATATATTAGGTGAAAGATTACAGTTCTATCTGTGCTCTTAGATTGCAGATCTCTCTCTTTCTCTCTATCTCCCTTCCCTGTGCACCCAGCTGCAGGATTGATCTTCGCACCCAACTGAAGATCTTACAATACCAGAAGGATCTCACACACAACACTTCTTTCTCACATGAAAATAATCATTCATAACATCAACCAAATCCAAACAAACCCATCCCATGTCCTCTTGACCTTTATTTATACGTTACAATAGCTCACCGACAACCTTAGGCAAAAACCTAGGTGTCAAAACCCTAAATACCAAAACCCTAGGTGTCTAAAACCCTAGGTCAACTTGACTCACATTTTTCAGGACTTCACTAGCTTGTCTTTCCTTCTTTCCCGTGAAGTGCTCCAAAGCATCTACCAATGGCTTTTTCTGCTTATTGAGTTTTCCACGATCTGTCTTCTTTGTTGATTTTTCATCCTTGATCTTCTCGTCCAATGGTTTGCTTCCTCTTACTTTTCTCTGTATCTTCTGCTCTTTTTATTTCTTCGACCCAGTATCAATCATTGTGTCTTCCGTGTAGTTTTCATTTTGTCTTTTCTGCCTTAATATTCACTTACTTCCATAACCAAGGGCCAACTATAGGTTATGTGTATCTGTGACCTTCATCAGGATAAAGAGGTGCAATGATATTAAGGCCATTACCCTCAAATGTCATTCTTCTCTTTTTTAGGTCAAGAACAGTTAGATTGTTAAAATCCCAATCAATTCCTAATGGCGCGGGATAGGGACAACTATCATAAAAAATATCGATCACTTTGAAATATGAAAATGTCCTCACTCTGTCGATGTCCACAGGGACATGCTCTAGTCTTATAAAGGGGCTTACCACCTACTAGTTAGCCATCCTGAGCCTAATAGGAGAGTAAATCAATTTAGGTTTTCCCATCAGTGCCCAAGTCTTCTTCATCATAACATTTACTTATGATCCCAGGTCGAGGACCACATATTCCACGTCGTAGTCTCCAATCTAAGCACTAAGGTGCAGTTCCTTTCTTGTCCTCCTTTTCCTAGATACTTGATTCACAACTCTTCTCAACAGAGGATCTACTCTTCCAATTTCATACTGCCTTATCAGGTGTTGTAGTTATTGCACATCTCTTTCATCTTTAATCAAATTGATACAAGTATATAATAAATCCATAAGCTTTCTTACCTCTTTTCTTTGCCTAAGTGGGACATATTGATCAAATGCTGGAGGCATTTCACATTCCTTTACTTCTGGTTGTGCCCTAGATGAAGAAGCCTATTCTCCTACAAATTCTCTCCCTGCTTCTTCAAAATTGTGTTTTTCCTTCCTTAGGTCAAACAATGGCACCTTCTCTGAATCTCTTTTGATCCTTGGTCCATCTGTATTCTTTCCTAGAGTCACCCTATCTTCTCCTGTGACAACGCCTCCTGTAGTAATAACAATGACTCTGGGTTCCTCACTGCAAGGTTCAGCTGAAATTAGTTGGACTTGTTGGTTTCCTCCTCATCTTTCCTGAAGTTTAGCTAACAATACTGGACAAACTTCAATGACATGTTCAAATGAACTACAATAGTTGCAAGTAGTACAAGGGTTTTGACAATCCCTTTCCAAATTACCTGGTGGGGAACAGTTATAGAAAATAATCTGACCTCGACCTTGACCCATGACTCCTCCTCGTTCTCTTCCTCTAAACCCACCATGAGGATTGAAGTTTCCTCTTCCTAGGGAATTGAACTACGCAACATTCCCTTCTTTCTGTAATTCTCCTTGAATTCTATATGTATCCCTTGACCTTTCATGCATGAGGTCCTAATCTCTACAATCATTCTCATCATGCCCCACAGATTTGCAGAATGTACAATAAAGATTGGTGGGTGTCTGGACATATTTCTACATATAATAACATTCACCAGGGCGATGTCTAGTTATACATACCTTGCACCATGGCAAAGTAGCCTACTTCAAAGGGTTAAGGGCTCCATAGGCCAGGTATTCATTAAATAAGGAACAATGCTCTTTGTCATGGCCCTTTGATTTACATCTGATACACCAATGCCTTATCCTTTCTCCTTTCCTTTATATTTCTTCATGTATTCAACTTGTAAAGATAAACTAGTTAATTTATTCAAAATTTGACTCATACCTGGACTGGATTCTCCTACAGGGGTTGCTTCTAATTTCATGGCAATATCTAATGCTTCATCCTGCGAAGCAACTTTATTTTGCATTAGAGGAAATATAATGTGTGGTAGGAGGGCAGTGATGAACCATTCCTTATGTTGTTCATCCAAAATCTGAAAACTTAAATGGCCTGCCAGGGTCTTAAACCGCTGATCAAATTCGCAAATAGGTTCAGTCACCTTCTACTTGATTTCCTTCAACTCTGTAATTCAATGTGAATCCAACTTGGGTTTATTGAACTCCACACTCAACGTAGCATTAATTTCATTAAGTGGTTTAGGTTGTACATATCTTGAAAAAAACTTCATATACCAGCTTAATGCTTGATCCTTCAAGGTAGTACTAAACGGAGCTCTCTTAACAACTTCATTGGTGACTTGCTTAATTCTCCATACAGCTTCGCATAAGAACCAGTGTTGGTCAAGATCCTCAAATCCATCTCCTTTGAATATGGGTAACCTCATTTCATCTGCCATAGATCTTCCTTAGTTTCTCGACTGAGTATGTTCTAAATTTATTGTAACAGTACTCTAATTGCTTTGATTACTCTGGTTACTCTGGTTACTCTGGTTATTTAATGTTTCTAAAACAATAGGAGGAGTAATAATACTTACTTCGACAATAGGTATATTCCTTGAAGTTTCTGGTTCTTCTTGGCGAAGTTCCTCGGTCTCTACTTCCTTTTCCCTCGTGAACTCTGAATACTCTTCGTCTGATCTCCCTGCTTCTTCCCCATTGTAGAAATCTTTGTCTTGTGCCAATGGCTCATAGCTTTTCTTAAACAAGTTCGCAAGAGGAACCTTCCTGAATGATATCCCACTACGCGTGTGTCCAGCCTTTGTGGCACTATCATTGTCTGAATTCTTGAACATTAGCTTTAAAATCCAACTGATTACTGTATCTCCAAGATATTCTTCTCATGTAATAGCATTTTAATCTTTAGCTTTAAAAAGTGTAGAAACTTTCCTCTAGGCCCCTTGAAGAAATATCTCTCTGCTTGACTATATGATTCTACTTTGTCAATAGAAAACTCAGTAATGTACCCTCCAATAGTGCTATCAAACCATATATCCATCGCTCTAGACACAACGTTATCGACTCTTTTGACTTTCTTAATTAGCGTTGTTGTCCAAACCACAAGTGGTCTAGATCTCATCTCAAATTGAGTGTCTGATAATCTGGCTAACCACTTGTATAACTCCTTATGAACTCCAGCAAAGAAAATCTCATGTACATCAGTAAATATGTACCTTCCCAACCAGTCTTTTGTACCAATGCTAGGGTTCTTGTTCTCAGCTTCGGTGAAGTCCCTTTCTTGTTATTCTATCCATTTATGAATCTGTTAGCATCATAAGTCACTCCTGGATTGCTTGCAGGAGCAGAGCCCAACGCCCATCAGTTTTATGTCACGATTTGTTTAATGGGGTGATCGGATGGGTAAAGACTCGAGAAGGTATAGCTTTAACTCAAGGAACTGGGCCTGGTATGTAGAAAGCAAGGGAGGTCTTGATCCAACTTCTGTCAGTAAATTGATTAAAGGGTGGTAGATGGAAGACTTGTGAGAAGGGTGAGCAAGACTACCTCAGGAAATAGGCCTTCAGAAGCTTGAAGAAGAAAAAATCAGAAGCCAAGATCCTCTTGGTCTAGAATTTCAAGGAGCTGAAGGGTGACTTGACTGGATCCTCCAATTCCAAGCCATTCCAGCTCTGAGAAAACACAAGAACTGATTAGAAACGTTGCGACTATTGCAGTGATCCAACCTACATCATCCTACAACAATGCAACTCGACTGGATCCTCCAATTCCTAGTTGTTCTAACATAGTAAACAAAGAGATGGAAAAAGAGGCTGACATCCATAAAGTAAGAAGTCTCAAATGCCTTATACATTAACCAGAGCGACCAGCTCTTCATCAAAACTTTACAATCGGGAGCATTGCTCAACCATCGATAGATTACAAAATACAAAGACTGAGTGTATATACTCAACAAAATTCGCCTATCAGAGGCATGTTCAGTCATCCAAGGTGTGGTGTCCCTTCAGCCGAATTTGGACAGATAAATTTCGTCAGACGCCACCTTAATTGCACATGGCTCCTGCAGGGGAGATAGCTGCAACATTAAAGGCCAACATGGCATGTGTAGACTTTCTCTGGTCAGATGAGGACCATCCATGACCCATTGGAGAAAATCAGTGTATAGGACCGTCTCGGGTAGACTGTCTGTCGAAACCCCCATACCTTGCATTCAATAAGTGAGCTGAGGTTTCAACTACCTCTGTTCAGCTTCATTTAATTATTTAGCGAGGACCAGGATTGAAGTCGGGCTAAACTAGTCTTGGAGGACGCAGTATTCCCTTTTGTGGAAAATCTCGATGCTTTGGCACCTTTGCATAACTCTCTTCCTTTCTCAAGTGACCGCGGGCTGTGACCCTGCGTTTATTATCGAAGGCGCTTTCGACGTTCATGAATATGGAGGGGTTGATCCTTGCTTATCATAGTCGCGATGAGAGAAACGCCGAGATGGTTAAATTTGGCGCCATGCGTCCTTCTCAGATCTGACGGTCTTGGACCCGCTCGACGATGCTGTGGGCCTGAGTCTTGGACATTCCCTACACCTCGTGTATCAGGAATACGATGGAGCTGCTCCTTGCGCCTTGGAGTCGCGATGGGCGAAGCACCGAGATGGCTCAATTGGACGCCAGGTGTCCCCTTTGGATGGACGACTGAGAATGTTCCGTAATACTGTGGGCCCGAATTTGGGCGCCTTCGACGCTTTCGGGGTTCAGGGTTTCAAGATATAGGGCAACATGTAACATTCACCCTTCGAACTCCCGAATTCCGAAACGCCGACGCAACTAGATCTCGTGCCACGCGTCCTCTGGATGGACGAATGTTATCTTTCCTTGCACACAATATGGACGCTATCCTTTGCGCTAACCTCGGCGCAACTTTGTTAATCGTGATTTCCCTCCAACCATTGATCTGCTCCTTTGGATGAATCTGGACCATTAACACTATAATTTTGCCTGCTCGCTTGATTTTAGGCCCAAGAAGGAATTCTTTTGTGCGCTGTGCTTAGGTGCTCCTTGTGCAACCTGCATACCTGGATATCTCGATGCCGAAGACAAGAATTGTCGCTAACAGAATCTATGTCTTCGATGGAAACCACCTTGACATTCCCTCAAGAAGACCCCGGTCCCAGCAATGGAACCATTTGTTGGCACAGGGGCAAACCCAAGGTTCAACTCTAACAGTGAACCAACAAACGCTAATTACTTTCCCTTTCGGAAACACCTGCGAAGCAGATGAAATCTCACCCTAAGTAGAAATAGGGGGGTTGTAGGACATAGGTGTCTACAACCAAGGGAAGTGCAAGATGATTTCAGAATAACATTGCAAGGTTAACCTAGAGATTCTTTAACAGTATTATATTTAGTTTCACGAAGTTAGCTTATATCTCTTCTATTCAGTAGGAAAACAACAATGCAATCACAGTATAAAAGATAACAAATAACACAACATTAACCACATAAACAACAAGATTTACGTGGTTCACCCTCACCCTAGGGCTACATCCACAAAATTGTGTTTATTGATATAATAGGTAAAAATACATAGTTCTATCTGCGCACTTAGCTGCAGATCCTTCTCTCTCTTCCTCTTTATTTCCCCTCCCTGTGCACCCAGCTGCAGGGTTGATCTTCGCACCCAACTGAAGATCCAGAATACAAGAATGCTCTACAACAAAGCACTTATATCTCTCAATATTTCTATCACCAACAACAACAACCCTCTCAACTCTTCTAGAACTATGTTTATACATTCCATGACTCTTATAAAACCCTAGACCAAATCCTAGGTGTCAAAACCCTAAGTACCAAAACCCGAGGTACCGAAACCCTAGGTCCACATAACCCTCCTTTTCAAGACTTCATCGACATGTTCTTCCTTCTTCTCCGCGAGGTGCTCCAAAGCACCCATTGGCCTCCTCTTTCTCTTGTTGACTTGTCCAAAATCTATCCTCTTTGTTGCTTTGTCCACCTTGATCTTCTCTTTCAACGGCTTACTTTCCCTTACTTCGCTTCTTCTTTTATGCTTCTTTAACCACTTCATTCTTTGTCTTTCTTCTTCTTTAATATTTTCTTTCTTCCTTGATACATGACCAAGGGCCAAAAGTAGTCCTCTTAAAATGACAAATCAAACCCCTTTTCTTGAGGGCTACCCTCAATATCGTAAATAGGGTCTCTATAAAAAATGAAGAGATGACCAAAATCCCACATGCGTCTGTCATTCTGTATGAAAGTTTCTATATTCTCATCAACCATATCCAAAGTTTCTTTCATAACACCATGAATATGACTGAAAATTACCATCTCTTTGTCTTCGTGTGCAAGAAGAGAAAAGGTTGGGGCAACTTCAACATGATCTTCAAATTCTTCATTATTGAGGCTAGTTGCTTCTTCAACTTCTTGAATAGGAGGAGAGCACATCTGGACAACCTAAAATTTATCAGGAGGGAGAAAAGATAATGATTCCTCAACATGTTTCACTTCATCAGGATTCTTTTTTCTCTTCATGGCCACACTTTTTTATCACCTCTTCATCATACGAGGCTTGATCCTTAATGCAGAGTGCTATGTTTTCCTTTTTTCAAAAGGATCTATCGCATCCAAGGGTTTGTCTAATACTTCTTCACTTCCACAGTTATGGAAAAGAGTAAAATCTTTAAAAGGGTCACAACTCATAGAGGCTTGGATGTATTCATCAAGTGGAAGGGTTGATACAATGACTTCATCTTCATCGAATGTCTCGTTTAGATATTCAGCATGCAAATATTCATATCCAACTTTCCATTCTTCATTTATTGTCTATTCATACACATGAAAACCTTATCCACATAGAGAATCTTTAAGCTCATGGAAAACATATTGAAAATCCTGAATGGTTGGCCTGCAATGCCTGAGAAATTCCTCAACAAACTTTGTAGAAGATCGGACAATGGGTGACTATTATAGTTGGGTCACCATTAAACTTGGGGAAATTTTCCCTCCATTCTGTTGGACAATGGTTTGGATATAAAAGAATATCTTTAACATCAAAAGAGGGATAAAACTTATGGAATGCCCATGGTGAGTCTCATGAGGACATGGTTCCATTCCTTAGGGTAATACCTCAATGGAGTCTCCACATGAGCTCAAGGCTCATCAAAGGATGGAAAGGGAGGAAAATGGAAAAGTGGGTTCTTGGGAAGGTGGATTCGTCAGATGAGCTTCAAGAAAATCTCATCAAAGGTGGAAATGGAATGTCCTTTAGGTGGAGTCATCAGGAAAGCTAAGGAAAGGATTTAGGATAGATTTCCAAAGTGTCATTAGGGTTCGGAAGAGGATTCAAAATCCTCCCCAACAACGATGCCAAAATGTTATCACACAAGTTGTAGGTTGGGAAAATACTGACCCAACCACCAAATGGCAACAACTTTGAGAACACCTACCCATTGTCACCTTAGGCAGGTATTCCTGACACTTTAGAGATGATAGAATCACCTCAAGGATGAAATCTTGGTGAAATTGGGGGAAATGAGATGGAAAGTGAAGATATGAAAGCATTTTCCCCTAAAGGTCAAGATACTAAGCATGAAAAGGATTGGGAAATATTCTAGGTGGTAGCCAAAGGTTACCAAGAGGTAAGGGTACTTGTAAAGAGTGGTGTACTTGCCTAAGACACAAGAACAAGCCAAGTATATGCGCATAATGTTAGGTGGACAAGAAAGTTAAGTTTTTTGTCCCTAATTGAAACAATAAAAAATGATGTATATCAGTAACAAAATTATAATTATAGCTGCAAAATAAAGTTGCTCAAAGCTTAGTTAAAAGTACAAGAGACAAGCTAGCAAATGACTAATTTAGCTCAAGAAGATAGCATGAAACTTTAGCAACAATGTAAGGTTGTGGTAAACATTTTTTGCAGAAGTAATTATCAGCCTTATGGCTGTAAAAATCAAGTCTTTACAGAAAATAAATCAGCCTTCAAAACTTTCCAATAATCCACCCAAAAAGTGTGCTAGCCTTAGTAGATTAATGTGGCAAACTCTTAGCAACTTTCAACGGTTTAGTAGTGGCTTATGAATTAAAGTGTTTTAGGGTTTCTACAGCCCTAATGTTTGTAGATGAAATTTTTTAACAACAACAAGAAATACTTATCAAATTGTGATGCCCTATTGGCTCAACCAAGCACATAAAGCATAGAATTGATCCCAAATTTGACAATCTCAAAAGAGTGATTTTTCATGTTTACTAACACAAGTATTTTATATATCCAATGAAAAATCATATTAGTTTCTTTAATATTTGGTTGAATGGAGTATTTAAATAGAAGTTGGATCAAAAATACCCCTAGGGGTGTAAATACTCTTACTCCCTAGGGCATGCTAATCAAACTAGGGTAAAGTCTAGGAGGGTATACACACTCATAATCCTCCTAGCAACCCTTGCAAATGACTTGTAAACTTAGAAAATTAAATGAATATTAGTGGAGTGTGTATCAAACATATTCCTCCTAGGGTTTAATCCAACAATAACCAATAAAGAGAAATATATAACTAACAATGCATACTTTTCCTTACCAATGCCAAGAAAGAGAGAGATCAAACCCTAGTTCACCAAGCAAGTTACCATCCAATAGAAAGAGAGAAAGCCTCCAAGAGGTGTGAATCACCTTATATCATCCAATGACCAAGATATAACACCAAAAATCATTTTCACAAGCGATAAAAACCGAGAATCCACAAGTATAGTAGAAATTTCAGCCAAGTACTTGTCGCAACAAGAGAGTTATGGTATAATGAAATAGAGTTGATCTATATTTATACAAAATGTTCTAATAATATTTTGTCCACTTAGCTTAGGGTAAACACAAATTAATGGAACAAAAAAACCCTACTTTCCCCCTTTAAAAAAATGATATTAAACAATTCATACTTTGCACATAAAGTAAAACCCTAAGTAAGACATCACCCCTCTAAGGAGACGTTCTAACACTTTTCCAAGTCATTGGAGAAAAAGGTGGAGGTCGTTGGGGATTCTAGAGCCTCCTATTCATGAGACAAGGTATCTTCCTTCAATTCATGCCTCCTCCAATCAAATAATGCCAAATTTCAATGAGAAACAACTCCATCACCACCAAACCCTAGCCCTAGGTGATGTCAAGCCCCAAAGAGTGATGTTTTTCCCCTACTAGGAAAGTCGTTTGGGTGATAGGGCTAGGTGAGTCTATCCATGATGTCTTCTAGGAATCCAAAGGCACATCTTCATCATCCGACATGTGGGCCCTAGGCATCCAACCTGTGGGATTATTTCCCCATGGAATCCCAAGCTAGGCTTGTTCTCCCAAAACTGGCCACCAAGCAAGGTCCTGCAAAACAAATTGGTACTCCCTCAAAAGATCTCAAGTCAAAGATATAATGGCAAGTGAAAACCAAATCTAATAAGAAAAGCACCTAAACATGTGCATCAAAACTACCTCATCAAGTTAAATATATTCTCAAATGCTCTATACAATTGACCAAGTTTAGGTGTGGGAGGGGTTCCATAAAAGTCCTATTGGGTAGACCAAAACCTTCAAGTAGGGGATGGTCCCAAGGATGATCCCTCAAGTTCATGCCGTGGATGATGAGGTGGATAGGGGTTGGACTTCATAGGTTAATGGGTTTCATGACATACACGGGATCGTATTGTCTAATTTATGGGTGCCTTTGTAGAGGGTTTGTCGCACCTTCATTTTCAATGAAACCTTTTTCCAAGCCCACTTATTGGCATATATTAATTAATTTATGATCCAAACACATGTGCACTCCCAATAGATAATACAAATCTTGGGGGGGAAGTAACATAATTTTACTTGAAAGAATAGGTCCACAAAGTGCCATAGGCGTAGCCATCAAAGTGTTATAACACACTTGTATTAGTCTTTCATTCAAGTGGAATATTTATTATGTGTTTGATCTTTTGGAAGTCTTCAATTATTTTAACAGA
Source organism: Picea glauca (assembly GCA_000966675.3). Classification (NCBI taxonomy): domain Eukaryota; kingdom Viridiplantae; phylum Streptophyta; class Pinopsida; order Pinales; family Pinaceae; genus Picea; species Picea glauca. Next base: position 276,394 of record JZKD02S2184005.1, read on the forward strand.
AGAAATTCATCGTTCTCAAGACTTGTTTGGTAGAGCATCTAGAAGGTTCATATCTTAGGATTTTATCTTTTTTTCAGCCATCGGGTCTTTAGCTCCTTCTTCCCATGAAACGAGGCACATGCCCTTCTTGGGTCACTAAAACCATAAGTCCTAGAAGAGGGTAATGTGATGGGAATTTAATGAGAAAAAAGTGATAAGTATGGTTGTGAATGGTACGAGGACCCCTCAAGGGACCCTCAGTTGCACCTCTTCCCCAAAATTTGGCCACTTACTAGGAAATCGATGACACTCACCAAGGTGAAACAAGGTCAAAGGAATAAAGTGTATGTAGGAATTCTATGATAAAAAACAACTTTAATACAAAATTCTTAAATGCCTAAAATATTAGGGTGATTACCTTCCATAATACCTAACTTGTACTGCATGGAGAAAGACCCAAATACCTTCCAAAAGCTAGCTAGTGTGGCGGATGCCTTGATGATGGATCCAAAATGTGGTGGAAAAGCAGGTTTCCATATGTGCAAGTGGACATTGCTAGTCATGTGGTCTCTCGGTACTCCATGTCTTCAAACTGAGTGCCTCAAGACAAATTATCCTTAGTTATCCATAAAAGTTGGAGAAAACAGAAAAAAGGATCAATTCAACACTGAAGAATGATTGATTTCTCTACAAGAGAAACACAAGAAAAGAGGGTGGTATGTTGACAACAGTTGTTCAAAGTGTATGATAGGTGACAAGAACAATTTTTTGATTCTAAAGAAGGAACAAGATGGATCAGTTTCATTTGGAACTGATAACTCAACTAGAATAATAGGTAGAGGAATAATCAAGCCTAGGAGAAAAGATGCCAAGGTAGAAAATGTTCTACTGGTCGAATATATGAAGCACACTCTTCTCAATGTGAGTCAATTGTGTGATCAAGGACACAAACTTTAGTTTGACTCATAAAAATGTGAGATCAGAAAAGAAGGATCAGGAAAATTGGTGGATATAGCTAGAGGAACCCCAAACAACATATATGTGTTGAATGATATTGGAAAGGAAAAATGTTTCTTAGGAAAGGAAAATGAAAGTTGGCTTTGGCACAGAAGGATGGGTCACATGAAATTTGATAACCTTGTCAAAATCAACAGAAAGGAAGTAGTGAAAGAAATGATTGAGATCTCAAAGCCAACAAATACTCTATGTGAGCATTGTCTACAAGGAAAACAAACCAGGACCAAGTTCAAATCAAAAGAGTACTCCACGACAAAACCATTGGAGATTGTACACACTGATCTATGTGGACCTACAAGAATAAAGGTTTTAAATGGAGAACAATACTTTATGCTACTAGTTTATGACTACACAAGAACGATTGCAGTTTTCTTTCTCTGGAAGAAGTTAGAGGCATTCGAATACTTAAATATATACAAAGAGAAGGTTAAGTCTGAGATGGATTTGAAAATCAAGTGTTTGAGATCAAACAACGAAGGAGAGTTTACATCAAATGAATTCATGGATTTATATGGTGAACATGGAATAAAGAGACAGGTCTCGACAGCCAAGACACCTCAGCGAAATGGAGTGGTTGAAATGAAGAACATAACAGTACATGAAATGGCCAAACCCATGTTGAAAGATTCCAATTTGGGTGACATATTTTGGGCACAAGTAGTTCATACAAAATCTCACATACTAAAGAGAGTAATGCTTAGAATTAACAGTGATAAGACTCCCTGCGAGTTATGGAAAGGAAGACAAGAAAATGTGAATCATTTCATAGTATTTGGAAGAAAATGTTATATCATAAGAGAATATGACATGCTTGGAAAATTTGATTCCCGAGTTGACAAAGGAATACTAGTTGGGTATTCAAGCAAAAGCAAATCATATCAATGTTTCAGTTCAAGACTCAACAAAATCATGGAAAACATCAATGTAATGATTGATAATACATATGTATGGAAGGATAAATAAGGAAGCAAAGACTTAGAAGAGCAAGATGATGATGAAGATCTAAAAGAAGAAGAATTAGAAGATCAAGAGAAGCCAGAAGAAGAACAAGAGGAAGATGAGCCACAGATACCTCCTAAGACACCTAGTCGACGAGTACAGAAAAATCATCCACCAAAAAAAATTTTATTGGGAATAAATATGCAAGAGTTGAAACCTAAAGAATAATAATTTCACTAGAACAACAACACCTAACATTTTTATCTACAGTTGAACCAAATAGTTTTGAAGAGGCCAGCAAGGATGAACAAATGATCAAGGCTATGGATGAAAAATCAGATCAGATAGATAATAATGACACATGGGAACTGGTTCCTAGACCGAAAGACAAGAACATGATTTGCACAAAATGGGTATTTCGGAACAAGCTAAACAAGAGTGGACATGTAAACAAAAATAAAACAAGGCTAGTGTTGTAACCTAGGTCTGCACCCCTTCCCTTTCCCTCCTTTACCCTATACATCCATCAAGTTTGATTTATGTTTTGTGTTTGCTAAGTTTATTCTCCATGATCTAATGACTCATTGTCAATGGCCCCTACCAGTCTTTACTTGATTTGCATTATTGCATTGCTTTCTTGAAAGGTGATTACATTTTCTGGTTTGAGTTTGAAACATATGTCATCATGTTTACCATTAATTAAGCATGAAAAATGTTGACCAAGTCCTTTATATGCATAGGAAACATCCAAAAAGAAATACGCAACAATACAGAGTAGTGGATTTCAAGCTTAAGTTGTAAGAAACAGACAGATTAAAACTTTATACAGTCGAGACCCAACAATCAATCAATATCAGTGGCTCTCATGCATTCGGAGTTTCAAAATTGTGAGGGTGTTAAAACACAAAGCAATATGTATTCTTACTCCATGACTTCAGCGTTCGGGCATCCCAGCTTGTTATTTTTTCAATCCTAAAAATCCCCAAATGTTGAATGGCCGAAGTAGCTTCCACGTCACTCCAGGAGATTGTCACTCTAGGAGTTTTTAATTTAGAGTAAACACAATTCCCCGGAGCCCCGAATTGCAGAAGTGTTGGAGCCTCTTTCTCATAAACTCTTTTTCAGCTGACATCCTATGACACCTGTCAATTGATTTTAGATGACACGTGGCACTCATTTTTGGTATTGTGGCTATGTCATCTGTGCTATTTTAGGTGACATGTGTCACTCTCATTTTTATGGCACATCATCCATTGTGAAAACATGTGGCCACATCACTCCGGGAGATTGTCACTCCAGGAGACTTCAATCCAGAGAAAACGCAGTTCCCCGAAGTGTTGGAGCTCCAAAGTGTCAAGATACCGAAGTGAATCCTCACTGCAACGTCACTCTGGTAGATTGTCACTCTGGGAGACTTCAATATAGAGTAAAAGCAGTTTCCCAAAGCTTGGAGCCCTGAAGTGCCGGAGCCCGAATTTCCACGTCACTGTTGTTCCAAAGTCTGTACTTAAGGATTTAAAAAGTAAAGTGTCTAGGCATCCGCAAGTTAGTAAGATGTAAAAAGGGAGGAGGGTATACCTTCAGGAAAGGAAGCTAGGGTTGATTTCTAGGTTGTCGTTGTCTGGCTTCCAATTGTTCCTGGATGTTTATATCCCTTTCAATTGCATCCCATGAATGTTCAAGTTCTACCCGGGTGTTAGCCATTTTAAGTATGGTATCAAAGAGATTTAAAGCGATATGGGTTTGATCTGTCAAGTCGGGTTCAATATTGGGTTGTCTTACAACAGGGACGGTCATAGAGGAATAGAAAAATTTAAAGAAATCCGAATTTTTTTATGTTGTATCAATTTGATTTTATAAAAGAGAACTTTAGAAATCAATATTAAAAGAAAAATGCAAACCAAAGGTTGTTTTCCGTAATTTCATTATATTTGAAATAAATGGTGTATGAATTATGGGAAAAACATTAAGCTGTTTATCGAAAGAGAATCTCACTCTGTAAACAGAAGAAGAAAATAAGATAAGAAATGGTCCAATGAAGCATAAAATATGACCACCTAAAGATTCACAGGTCTTGTACCTGCTAGTAGCCGATACAGAGGAAAAGCTGTAAACAATAGATAGCTAAATATTAATCACTGTAGTAGAAGTTTTACTAAATTTCAATGCAACCTTCATCAGATGTATATAAGTAAAATAAGAATGAATATGAAATAATAGAGAGAACAAAATCATAACACAATAGTGACGGAATTAGGAGTCTCCAGATTGCTTTGTATTAATTCTCAAAAAGAGACGGTCTCTATTACAATTAATCAAAATGGTCTAGCCTTTTTTCTTTCTTCAAAATGTATATTTATACAAATTTTAATGCGCTGGAATCTCAATAGTTCCAGAGGTTTTCAGTTACAATAAAAGGAGTCGAAACGTTTCGTTTCTTTATCTCTATTTTCATTTGGTACATGAAACCTACCTCTTCGCATGCTCTGTGCAAATAACGCACTTCTCCATAGCTGTGATATCAACTTACATGGCTCTGCTTGATTATTTGCCTCAAAAATATAGCAGTCTTTCATCAATAGCGGCAGCTTTCCTTCCACCTGTTGATATTTGGCATTGATAGAGCATAACAGTATACTCGTTTTAATTAGCCATTTGTCTATTTGCACTATGTCTGTTTGAGTTATTTGTGATATTGTGGCTAATTCTCTTTCTTCGTTTTCCTTGATATTTAGCATATATTTAGTTGTATTGATCTGACCCAGTATCTCCATGCCACTTTCACCATTGGAACCCAACCAAATCTCACTTAAAAAACCGAAAATTTATTCGCAAGATTTCCTTAGCTTCATAGCTTGTTGTTTTCCTTTGGATATATTTCACTCCCATTCTTACAACAAGATATTACCCCTGGTCTTCTCTGCGATGGGAAAACTAGAACTACTGCTTGTTTCCCTTCTCATTGTGGCTATAATAGCCTCCTGGAACACCACCTGAGCTACTCCGGCTTCCCTTTCTTTAAGAGAGAGGTTTTCCAATATCTGATCAATGAGTTGGAAGCTACTTTGAATTGTTTCTACTTTAACAAGCAGACCCTGTTGCACCACCGGTAACCTTTTTCTGATCTCTATTGCTTGGGATTGAAATATCCCGATATCGATTACCTGGCTTTCGGTGAATTCTAGTTTGGCCTGAAGCTGGTCTATCAATTATCCCTGCTGGCTTATCTGAGTCTGACTCATCTGAACAATCAACTGTGTCTGGTCTAGATTGAATTTAAGCTATTTGATTTCTTTCTAATCTTCTATTCTTGCTTGCTCTAAAGTCGCACTTGCCTGATCTTTAGCAACAGCCTCTGTTGTAGCCAGTTTAGCCTCTAGCGTCTTGATCAAATGATTTTTTAGTTTTAGCTGATCTTTTAGGGTCCCGACTGAATATTGGTTCACCATGGCAAAAGCCCCCAATGTTCCTGCTATTTGTGTCACGAATTCTTCTTTCTTCATATTTCTACCATTAGTTAAAATTTTAAATTTCTTAGAGACAGTACTTGCCTCTTGGTAGAGTTCTTGTCTTACAACCACTTTCCTCTTCTTATCAAAGAAGAATTCATTCAGAGGCAGCTCTTCTACTGATATAGGTGTCAATTTTTCACCCAAAATCCAACCTGTGTCTAGGATCTCCTTTGCAGACTGTAGGGGGGTAATGGAGGTGATGGGATTGCTGACCTGTTTAGAAGATTTCCCGAGAGTAATGACCGGGGTTGACTCGCTCGGAGGATTTGAATTCTCGGCTTCCTGTTTCGAGTCCTCCATTTTCCTTTCCTCATCTTAATGTTCCTCTTGACTGGGTGCTAAACCTTTAGAGCCTTTGGCTTCTATTTGTTGCTCCTCTGCTATCGTTGGATCTTCACCCCGTAATAATGGAGGGAGGAAACTCTGCCTATGCTCTTGGAATATGACAACATCGACCCTCTCTCTAGATGATAGGGCTTGTATTCGAGCCAAAACCTCGTCATAAGATTTTGCGCCTAGGAAAATATCATCATGAGGCGAATTCTCGTGCTCAAATCTTTTAAGGCCACAGCTGGCCAAATGATTACTCACGACCTTGTGTGGATCGTGTTTCTTGAATTCAATGTGAATCAACTTTATATCTTCTAGGGTTGTTGCCTCGGCCTTTGCATGCCCGAAGTCTAATAATGAATAAGTGTTTAAATGAATAGGAAAAGGTGGCCATACCTTTTTTGAAAACCCTTTTAGTTCTTTACTTATACCACCAATTACGGTTTTCCTGGCGATCTCACAACAAGCCAGCCTGTCGGGTATAAGTAAGGGTAAATCATGCCGAGGGATGGAAGTGTCGAAAACCATAATGTATGAAAATTATTTCTCCACATACCAATCGGCCACTCTGCTTAAATTTTCCGTGATGCTATCCGATATCCTGGGTGGCGGATTACCGAAGATGGAAACATGCATCGATACCATTACCCAGTTGAAGATTCCGTATATGAAAATTGAAGCCTTATCCTCCCAAAGCTTAGAATGGTATACATGGACTGGCTCAGCATCTGATGGAGCCCAGCTCCAATTCATCAAGGGAAAAGGCGTCATGGAACATACTACATCCATGAGGTATGCGGACATAAAAAATGAAGCAGCTTTCCTGCTCGCTTTCTGCATCCAATATTCTATAATTCGACTGGTCAGACTATCTGATAACATTTTGGCCCAGTCAAAAGAAGAGCCTTCTTCTACTGTGTACATCAAAGGCACCCATGGGAAGAAAAAATGCGTGGTGTCTTCCCTCCCATACAATCTACAGGTCATCATCGTTACGTATTTGAACTGTGCTTCCAAAGAAGATATGGAATAAATTCCATTGTTGTCTACCCTGAACTTCGCTGGGTGTGAGACCCAATCCTTGATCAAATCAGATAAAATTTTTGCGTATTGCTCGCATTCCTTCTATTTAAAACCCTCTAGAAACTCTGCATTGTATGTGAAGTCCGACGTGGGTGGTAACTTGTACATCGTCTGTAAGTTTTCTGGTCTAAAGGTCCCAACAGTGACCTTCTTCTCATTGATGATGGTTCTGGTAGGGATGTCTACATGATCTAGCGCCCATCGGATCATGTCATAGTAAGGCAGAAGGCGTGGCCTGGCCGCTACTTTTTGCATCTCTGCTTGGATGACGATCTTGTATTTGGTAGTCATGCCATCTATCTCATTGTCACTGGAATCGTCCGAACAGTTCACCAACTCTGATTGCAAAACCTCTGAAACATATGACCAGATTCGTACGGAATCAACGCTTCGAGGTGAAATATTTGAAACATTATTAGAACCTTGTCCTCAAACCTCAATGCTTGCCTTGGATTCTTTTCACGGGGCCATGACAAGGGATTGTAACTTAGCTCTTCTACAATAAAAATGCGTATACATATAGAAGTTAGCTTACTAAGAAAAACTTCTCTGTGCGGGATAGAAATGAACTTTATGAATAAAATAGGAAGCAAAAGATATATATCTTCGACCATTTAACATATCGATGTCCTTATGAACAGAATGGTCCAATCATATTTAGATAGAGATTTTGGCAATAAAAACCATATCCTTACTTTGTCGTTTCGCCTTATTTCCAATTAATTCCATAAAATTCGACGGTTCGTGGCACAAGCTGGCACAAGGAACATTTGAAATTACCTCGTAAACTACACATTATTATCATTTGCATTAAACATTGATTATGCTGGCTTGGCTTCCTTAATCAGGATTTAAATCAACATTTCGGTGTTCGTCGTATCGGGACTTTTAACTCTAACCTTTCGAGCCTCTAAAACCCGAGATTGCAATGATTAGATTTAATTAAGCAAGGATGTAACTAGGATTAAGTGTTTTAATTGATTATGCTTTAATTTATATCGCGACTTCGTGACTCGGGACTTCGAAGGTATAGTTTCCGGGAGGAATGTGTGCCAATTCACGAAATCCCGAGAATTAAATCATGGTCAAAACTAATCAACCCTGACTCTAACCTGGGATACTTAGGTAAAATTTTTGTGGCTTTGTCTTTCGGAGTTTTAGCGGTAATGTTTTAGGAGAGAGTGAACGTCGAGACGCGAAATCCTGACAGCACTTGACTGGGGTTTACATGGTCTCACTCTTAGCTTTCACCTGAGGTAAGCTTTTAAAAAATTTCGCGACCTCGCACATCAAGGTTTGTAAATCTTGTGACTTGTAACTACTGAAGAGCGATATTCCGAGGTACAAAAAGAAACAACCTTCATTTAACAATAAAAAGTGGTAACTTATGAAACATCACATCCCCCGCTATTTCGCATGTCGAGACTACTGATATTTTAAGTAGGTTAATGTCATGAAGTGAAAAAGAACTCAAGAATCGACATTTGAATTTTAAAATAGATTTGAACCAAATGAAAAAGGTGGCTCCAGTAGTCACTATGGAAGATTTTAATCCAGAACAAACATGGTTGCCTAAAGTGTTAGAGCTCTCGAAGTCTCGAAATATTAAAATCATTAAAGTATCTTAATCACTGGTGTATTTTCTAAGCGATGAGCATTGGTTAATGAATTTGCAAGTTCGATCATTCAGGAGATAGTTATACTCTTAGTTCAAAAGCTTCGAATGTCGAATTGTCGAAGTGGCTTATCCTCATCAATTGCATGCATTAAAGTCAGAACACTAGTAGACCACAACCAGTCCATCATAGATAAAGACAAGAAGAAAGGGTCGGTTACAGTCAAGACAGAGAAGCTCGATGATAGACAACATGTGCATAAACGGAAATTGTGGGTCCAGTCCCTGCAACACCATAATCGAGAATTAGGGAAGTTGTTCTCCAGACTCCAGAAGAAGCACCAAAAGACTTTTCTCTTCCTCAAGAAGATAATGTGAAGAAGTCTATCCAGTTATCCCCAGTGGTCTCCAACAACGCACATGGACACATCGCTTGATTCAGAATCCAGTTCTATCGGTGATATTTAGTTTTTTTCAGAGTTCAGTTTATTCCAACATATGAATCAGTTTAGTTTATTGCTAGTAGCATTTTTTAGTTGTTTAAAGTTTAAGATTGTTTAGATTAAGTTAATAAGTGGTATTTTATGTGTGATAAGAACCACTCTTTTTTGATGTATTGATCAACCATAAGAGGCTCAATACATATTTGGGAAAAGAAGATCAATACATCAACATGGTTGAACTTGTTCTATGCATGGATTAAAGATCTCCACCTGGTGAATATACTCTTGGTGACAATGTTTTTGTCCAAATCTACATGTTTTTTTATCTTATCTTAAATGCAGTTTTTTATTTGTGTGAAGTACATTTCATTTCCTTCAGCTATTGTATAACTTTTATTTACTAATATGCAACCTGTGAAACAACAAAAACTTTGGTGAAGATTTGTTTCCATTGCAACTTGTGGGAGTAATTGTGTTTTTTATACATGTTTAATGTCTTGAAATGATATTTTAAGTATTAAACTTCTTGTAACAGATTATTCATTGAGTGGTTTGTTGTTTCCCTTTGTTTTTACCTATATTATCTCACTTGTATGTCATTTTTGTGCCACCATCCAAGGAGGACCCTCATCCATATCATTTTCCAACCCCACCATGCTCTTGTCCTAGTAAAAAAAACCCTCTAACTAACCAACAAAATAAAAAAACCAACCATTCTAAACTCGAGGTGGCCTAGCTCTGCCCTTTAGAAGTCATGTGCAGACTTTAGGGCCAACATCTTCTGGCACCATTGTTGGGGAATGGAGTAACGAAATATCTTTCCCTGGGAGAATGACAATGATCATATCTGACCTTTGATGGTGAACAAAGATCAGACACCTTCATACTTCCATCTTTCACCTGGCGACTCCACTGAGTAAAACTCACAAAATAAATATTGGCCCTTATAAATGGACTAAAGAGATCCAAATCTAAGCACATCAAAGACACTAAGGCTCATCCGAACCCAGAGAAGGAAACACTAGTCTCTAAGCCAGAAAGATAGCTAAAAAAATCCACCTTAGCTCAGATATATACCTCATTCCTCAAGGGTAAACATGCACCCAAAGAGTCCATTTTTATTCATTATCACAAGTAGCTTGAATTTGATATCCCTGAGAATCATAATTCCAAGGAACCTCATAAACCTTTAACTGTTGCCCCTACTTCATCATTCATTCCATCATCCACCCTTGCATCTCCAATCAATCCTCATATTCCTATTGCCCAAACAATGGTTGTTAATAGGATGGATGCCATAATTACTTCCAGATATTCACCCCTATTTTTTCCTGTAGGATTACATGCACTCCCAACCACAGATTACATGAAATATTTTCCAATATATAATGGGGAAGTTGATTTCACAGCTGAGGAACATATGGTAGCCTTCTACAACTTTGTAGAAAACTTCAACATTAACTATGTAGATGTGTGGATGAGGTTTTTTGTACAGATCCTGCATGGGGAAGTTAGGAAATGGATTCAGGATATCCCCCCAGCCTCCATTACAAATATTGATGTGCTATATGAAGCCTTCATAAATCATTGGGGAGATGGAAGAGATTATATTTATTACATCATTGAGTTTGGGGCCCTTACGAGAAAGAATGGTGAGTCTATTTCAAACTTCACCAAGAGATTCAATAAGATTTATGGTATGATTCCAGATGAGATCAAACCAACTGAAGCCTCTTCCAAGATCACGTATGCCAATGCATTTGATGCAAAATTTTCCCTTCTGTTGAGGGAGAGAAGATCCACCACCTTGTTGTTCATGAAAGAAGCAACCATTGAGGTTGAATCCAACATCCTAGCATTAGTCAGGTTAAAGACTAGATCTGATAAAGACAAGAAGAAACAGAGAGAGGAATCCCCTGCCTCTAACCCAACCACATCTAATCCTAAACTTGATGAAATGACCAAAACTTTGAAGGATCTGACACCTGAAATAGCTAAGATGAAATGGGAATCTAAATAACCAAACAGATATTTTCAAGGGGCTGGGAATAGAAATCCAAACCAATTTAAAAGGCCAAATGAGGCCCCTCGGATAATGAAGAGAGAGAGGAGGAATTATGATGACCAAAGAGTAGTACCTAATTTCCAAAATAATCAGACTAATGAGATGGATGTAGATAGTGATGTTGTGGATGATGTTGTTGTACTTTTTAATGAAACATATTTTTACACCAGTCACTTAACACAGTAAGAATATGAGGTAGCACCACTATCAAATCAGTTTGATATTGATATAGCGGAAGAGGGATTTATTCAAGGCCATCCCCAAAAGAAATATGACTTGATCCATAGAACAGGAACTCCCAAAGCCACCACCCCCAATCAAAGTTGTTATGGAGGAACTAGGTCTGGAGATCACCAAGCCCTACCAAGACCTTTACTCCTTTGACTCCAAAAAATTTCAATGTTTGCGATTAATAAAAGATCTAGTGGGTTCTTTGGAACAGTTATTGATGAAGAGTGTAGTGATGGACATCATTGTGGCTGACATTCCCCCCAAGTTTGGTATTCTTTTGTTCAGGATGTGGGCCAAGAAGGTTAGGGGATCATTACAAATGGACCTCAGATATGCCACCATCCCTGTTTTCAGGGGAGAATACAGGAGGTCAGATTGGCATACACCTTTAGTGACCATAAGAATCCAAGAAACCATCCAATTTATGTTGTTGAGGATGAGATTGGGTCATCTATTTTTCATTTAAATAATGAGGAACCAGAAATTACAGCCAACAAATGCAAAAATCAGTCACTGGAAGATCAACAAAACAAAGTATGGAAGATGTATTTCGATGGCTCTTTATCAAAGGAAGGTTATGGGGTTGGTATAGTCCTCATTTCCCCTGCACAAGAGCTTATAACAATCTCTTATAAGCTGGAATTCGAGACTACTAATTGTTGATGATTACAGTTGTGTGAGATATCCTCCAGGACATAGAGCTGAGAGAGAGCCCCTGAGATGGGTGTGTGGTTCCTATCTGAGATAGAAATGGAATTTTGTGTTGGCTTCCTCCTTACGGAGATTTGAGATGAACTCCAAATGATTCTCTTATGTAATGTAGTGAGAAAGAATATCTATTGAGTTAGACGTGCATGTGGTTGAGCATGGGTGAACGTGTGAATTCCCATGAGATGGGTGCATCGTTCTAAGACAAATATGAAACGATGTATTAGCCTACTCTGAGCAGAGAGTTGAGATGATCAACTCCAAATGAATCTCATGTGTACTGTAGTGGGAAAGAATATATGCTGAGTTGGACATGCTTGTGGATGAGCACAAGTGAACGTGATCCTAGTGGTTGAGCACTAGTGAGTGTGGTTCTCCTATGAGACGCAATGAGATAGAGATGTTGAAATCCATGTGGATGTTCCCCTATTGGCTCAGCACTAGTGGGTGTATAATATCCCTTGCTATATTGTTCAAGACTCAGACTTACATGTAACCCTAATTTTTATGTAAAGGGTTTTCTTTCCTTGTTGAGAAAGGTTTCCCAGGATATTTCTTGTGTACTTGTGCATGGTGTTTCCTCTTATGATCTTGGTTGTTGCAACAAAATTGTTTATGGTTTAAGTAAAATGATAAAATGGAATAAACTCCATGATTAAACCTTTCCTATTTAAAAATCAACATGGTTTCAGAGCATAGGTCTTAAAGAACCCATTACACAAACAATTTTCAGCCATCTTCTCTCTTCTGCAAAAAACCGTACGGCCCTTCTAGGGTTTCCAGAAATTTTGTATGACCTACCTTTCTGAGAGGTTTCAAAAATTAGCACTTGGATGTTGGATCTAAAAATAGCATAGGTGTGTACAACCTTATCTAGCGCACCTCCAGTAAGTCTCATATTGCAATGTCGAGCATTTTGAATTTTTGGCCCTAAGGTTTCTAAGGTTTCGCTAATTTCTGCAGAAAATTCAGAATTAGGGTTTATGCAACTCTTTGAAGGAGATATTCAGCTCACCAATACTATCCTATCTTTCAAAGGCTTATTTTTGGTAGTCAGAAGTCAAACAAAACTTAAAAGTGCTAGCCTATCCTAGCTGTTAGGTTTTCCAGTCTAGTTGACAAGGGTTTTTGAAGAATCTAAAATTATGATGAACAAAACTATGATGGAAGATAAGATTGATGAATCAAGCAACTTCAAGTTCCTGAAAGACAAGAATTCATAGGAAGAATTATTGTGGGTGATACAAAAAGGTGACACTATAACTACCTTCTTCATGAAGATGTCAAAGGACAGAAATCAACCAGGTGCCATTGGAGAAATCATATCAGCACCCTTAGGTATGCACTTGTATATATAGTATGTGTATCATTTTCATGAGGGTAATTGCAGGAGGAAGGAACCTTTTGCTGAAGTCATGGATCCATAGGGATCTCAGTGCATTCATAGGAACAACACACTGGAAGTACAGACTCCAAGTTCGATTGTTGTAATTGTCATTCATCTAACCTATATTTCTAAAGTTTTCTACATTACAAGTAGGTGTTGTAGTTGTGACAACAATCCTTAAATTATTTTGATTCCAAATACTCATTATTCTCCTTTAAGAGATATTCTTGTGTTGGTTCCTTTTGTTTTCTTGTTTTAGACAGGTTAACAACAAAGGAATATGTTTATTCTTTAGAGGGATTCACTTGACTCAGAGGGAGTCAAAAGTATTTGAGAAAGAGGAAGAATAGAACCATAATTGAGACAACCAATGCAATAATGCATGATCAAAATATTTCTATGATTCTATCGGCAGAAGCATGCATGACATAGTATATGTTCAAAACAAGAGTCTTCACCAAACTTTGAAAAGCATAACTCTCGAAGAATCCTTCACCAGAGTGAAGCCTGAGATTGAACACTTTAGAATATTTGGGTGCCCAGTGTATTTTCATGTACCAAAAGAGAAGAAGTCCAAGCTAGACCCTTCAGGGAGAAAGGATACATTTATGGGATAACAGTAAATCTTCAAAAACATTCCAAATCGACATCCTTGGTCAAAGAAAGATCGAGACAAGTAGAGATGTTGTCCTTGAAGAATATATATCCTTTCAAAGATCCAAAGAATCTTAGATGGAGATTGACATTGAGAAAATAACTTCTCCCCCTTTAGTAGTTCAGCAGGAGACAAACATTATTCCAACTAATTCAGTTTCTCCAGTTGATATGTCCAGAGATATTGCAGTAGGGCATAAAAGGCCTACCTAGGCTCACTCTGTAGGAGGCAGAGAAACATACAAGCTTCTCAAAGCACATACCCGAGAGAACAAAGATATTTTCAAGCTACTCTTCAGCCATGATCCACATCATTGATTTTGATCCTTCTTGTCATAGAGAAGCGACATGTGAAGCAGTATGGAAAGATTCCATAACAGAAGAATACAAGTATACCTTGGAGAATGATGTATGAGACATTGTTCTGAGACCGGTAGGGAAGTCTATGGTGACTTCCAAGTAGATATATAAAATCAAGCATGTAGCTGATGGAAGTGTCAAGAAAAAAAAATCGCGATCTGTGGCCAGAGGATTCCCACAAACAGAGGGAGTTGTCTATGATGAGACACTTGATCCAGAAACCGAATTGTTGGATACAAGCAAGATTTAACTTTTGATTTCGAGATAAAGGATCTGGGTATGATGCACAAATTCTTGAGACAAGAAGTATGACAGAGGACAAATGAGACTTTTCTTGAGTCAAGGAAAATATACAATGAGGATATTAAAGAAGTTCAATATGACTAAATGAAAATCCATGCCTACACTGATGATGATGAATTTGAAATGATGACGATTCAGACGAGATTGTTCCACAACTGATTGGATCACTGATGTATCTGGTTAAACCCAGACTCGATATATGCTATAGAGAGAATGTACTTAGCCAATTCATGAGTCATCCAAGACAGACTCACTGGACAAAAGCGAAACATGTATTGATATATCTACGAGGCACAGTTAGATATGGCCTGAGATATGTCTCAAGTGTAGACTTGAGTTTGCAAGGATATGCATAATGGACGAAAAGTAAAATAGACCTGAAGAGCACATACGATTGTTGTTTTACCTTGATGTTTGGCATGGATTCCTGGTGCAGCAGGAAACAAAGCAATGTGGCCTTGAGTAACACAAAAGAAGAGTATATAGCATTGAGTGTGCGAAGCAGTGTGACTTCATAAGCTTCTGACATATTTACTTGATCATGAGATGGATTCTATTATTTTAACCAGATCTGTGTGAAGCTCTTCGAGAAACCTTTGTTTCATAATAGATCGAAACACATTGAGATAAAATATCCTTTTCACAGACATGATGCAGAGGAAATAAGTACACGTACAGTACCTTCCTACACATGAGCAGATTGCAAACATCTTCACCAAACTGGCTTGGTGAAGAATACCTCTCTAGTTGAGAGGTAGTGTTGATGACTACAACCAAGACAAAGTTCGAGTACTTCCATGCAAAACTTGGCCTGATGGAGAATGCCTCCCTAGATGAGCGAGAATGTTGATGATTATAATTGTGTGAGATATCCTCCAAGACACAGACCTGAGAGAGAGCCCCATGATGCAGAGAAAATAAGTACACGTATAGTACCTTCCTACACATGAGTAGATTGCAAAAACATTCACAAAACTGGCTTGGTGAATAATACATCTCTAGTTGAGAGGGAGTTTTGATGACTACAACCAAGACAAAGTTTGAGTACTTCCATGCGAAACTTGGTCTGATGGAGAATGCCTCCCTAGTTGAGAGGGAGTGTTGATGATTACAACTGTGTGAGACATCCTCCAAGATACGTACCTGAGAGAGAACCCCTGAGATGGGTGTGTGGTTCCTATCTGAGACAGAATTGGAATGTTGTGATGACCTCCTCCTTACAGAGAGTTGATATGAAATCTATATTATTCACTTGTATAACATAGTGAGAAAGAAGCTCTGCTCAGTTAGACGTGCATGTGGTTAAGCACAGGTGAACGTGTGCATTCCCATGATCTGGGTGCATCATTCTGAGACAAAGATGAAATGATGTATTAGCCTCCTCTAAGTAGAGAGTTTATATGATGACATCCAAATGACTCTCATGTGTAATACAGTGGGAAAGAACATCTGGTGAGTTGGATGTGCCTATGGATGAGCACAGGTGAACATGATCTTAGTGGTTCAGCACTAGTGAGTGTGGTTCTCCTATGAGACATAGTGATATAGAGATGTGGACATCCCTGTGGATGTGCCTCTAGTGGTTGAGCACTAGTGGATGTATAATATCCCTTGTTATATTGTTCAAGAGTCATACTTACCGATAACCCTAATTGTTATGTAAAGGGTACAGGTCGGTTCCACCTTAATGTAAAAGATAATTAATATGGTAATTATTAACTATATTATAAGTTATTGAGGTTGGACTTATTATGCCAATAGACACTTTTGTTGATAGGTTTAGTCTAATATAAGTAAAGGTAAATTCCCCATTGAGGAATCATAACAGAAGTGTGAGTTTGGAAATTTCAGCAAGTACATATTCTTGGGAAAAGTGTGCACCTCTCTTGGGTGATAGTATTCTAGGGTTTGTGATCATGATTTTGTGTGCTAGGTTTTCTTGGTGGTGGAGGTCTTTCTCTTGAAGAATATAGTAAAGGATTGGCTAGGTTTTCTTCCCTTGTTGAGAAGGGTTTCCCAGGATAATTCTAGTGTACTTATGCATGGTGTTTCTTCTTGTGATCTTGGTTGTTGCAACAAAATTCTTATGGTTTAAGTAAAATGCTAAAATGGAATAAACTTCATCCTTAAACCTTGCCTATTGAAAAATAAACGCTAACAATATAGCTGAGTATGAAGCTATGGTGATTTGATTGAGGGCTACCAAAGACATGGCCATTGACAGTTTGGTAGTTTTTGGTGATTCCAAGTTAATCATCAATCAAATAAAAAACATCTATCAAGATAAGAAACATAGGCTCGAGCAATACAGGAATGAGGTGTGGAACCTGGTTGACAACTTATTTATGGCATTTAATATCTCCTTCACTCCTATAGAGGCAAATAAGAAGGCGGATTCTTTGGCATTCTCTTCCAGCACCGTCAGACCTCCCATTGGACGAAATATCAAGTATCAAGTGGAAGTCATTGTTGCACCTCTTTTTTCACCTAAATGAGAAAAACATAGGTGCTTACAAGCTTATGTGGGTTAGCTAAGCAATACAGTTGTAAAGGAAAAGGGTTAGAGAAAGAAACATAAAAGAACAACTAAGAAATAAACTAAGAAATAAAAGAACAACTAAACTATTGAGTATAATGACATAAGAACAAAAAACCAATAAGACTCATGTCACCAATGGCAAGGATTATGTTAGTGAAAGAAAACACCAAGAAGAAAGAGGACTTTGGGTCCCTTCTTTTCCAAGGGAGGGCTCTTGGACCCCCACAACTAAGCTCTTCTTACAACTTTGAATGAAATGGTGAAAGAATCCCAAGCTAATCCACTTAAGAGGTGAGATGGATTGCCCAATGTAATGGTGCTAGTATACTCTTGCTGAGAATAGAGGATTCCTCAAGAGAATAGTAGCAGCATAACTTTGCTAATGAATTCCTTGAAAATGAAGTTCACCCATGGCCTTGTTTTATAGCACCTCTTTGAGGTATTGTGCAACCAGCTTGTAGTGTGAAAAGAGGCTATTTGGGGCATTTTTAGGTCTTTGACCAGCCACCCAGTCGGATTCAGCCGAGATTTGGGTGTCAAATCAACTTGGAAGTTGAACCAGAAGTGGGTGGGACGCCGACCAATCTCATAAATGCGTCATTCTCAGATGTGCGTGGCTTTTAGCGACCACAATTGCACATCGTGCACATGTGCATTTTTCCTACGCTTCTGGATTGCGCATGTGTGCGCGTGCCCTGTGTAGTCATAGCGCACCTTTTTATCACTGGTTGTATAGTTTTGGACCTTTTGGAAATGATTTTGTGGTAATTTTGGTCCATGGGTGACCTCATAACTGTTTGACAATGTTGGATTCTTGTAACCATATGCAGATGAAATTTTAGTGATAACAAATGCCCCCTAATGGATGAGGTTAGGAGCATATGTATAGCCTAAATTCATCAATGTTTCTTCTACTAAGAGTGTCGTTGTAAGAGAGAGCGATAGTGAGAGTGTCAAGAGTTACCCATTGGAGGGAGAAAGGAACCTGTAGGACCCAACCTTCCATAAGGTGTGTAAAAATAAATTATGTACAAACGAGGTGGGCATGCCCCATGCTCGTGTCATGTAACTCAAAAAAGAATGGTTTTGTACAGTAACTGAAACTGTGTGTTGATGTAGACAACTGCAGCACCCTCGGGGGAGGTCAGGATAAAGGCATAACACAATTCTATGAAGGAACATACTATGAACAGTAGGTAGTGACACCTGTAAGAAGTATCACGAATTCTGTAGGCATTGATAGCCCAACCAAGTTCAGAGGTCTTCGGAAAATATAAGAAAGTGAGAAAGTGTTGAAGTCGAATGTTATGGGGGTCAACGACAGCAAGGAGAAATTGTGGTTCTCCCTGTACCGTCTGAGACCTCTCATGGGAAAGGTAATGAGAGTCAAGATATTGTCGCCCTTCCGGAAACTATGTTGATGTCGACAAAAGGGGGACGCGACTCCAAGAAGCAAAGGGCTTCGTGAAATCTACTAGGTGAGGTTAGGAACTGGAGGAGGTACATGGACTAAGTCAAGATGTATGAAGACTCAAGAGTGCCCTTGGTTGGGGGTATATGTGAAGTATAAGTGGCCGCAACCATTCAACGAGGTCGAGTGTCAGGGGGACAACAAGACGTGGGATAAGTTGTGCCAGAGGCGGAACAAAGTGAACAAACTCAGAGGACAGAGGTAAGTGGTCGGTGGGATACTCGGAGTATATGGACGATGTCAATAGGGGTAGATGATAAGGAGTGCCCCAACCAAGGGTGACATGGGTTGCGTTTGCAAAAAAGGGAAGAAGGTTGTCAAAGGTGACGACAAAAAGATATGTAAATGTTGGAAACAAAGGATTTTTACAATTTATAAAGAATAATTTGAGATGAGTGTACAAATATAGAAACGGGTGCCCCAATGTAATATGGTTGAGCCATTGAGGGCGCAATTTGCTTGGAGAACGGGTGGAGGTTGGGGGCCCCATGGGTGGGTTTCTGTATGAGGTAGATTAAATGGAGGGAAATTTGTGGATGGGCAAACTGATTGTGGATGAAATGGAGGGTTCATGATACTGCGGAGGTGCAGTCAAAATAGAACCTTGAAGAGATAATCTGGGAGGCCATTGGGAAAGCTAGCAAAATGAGGAGAAGGAGTATGTGGTTGATTCACAACATGATGTAAGACTAATGGGACTCCCATCCCTAAAGGGTTAAAAAAAAAAAACATGAGTGTCAAAGTGCCAAAGGGTGATATGAATGGGACAACTCATGTGGGGGAGAGTGCTACTGGGTAACAATACCTAAAATGCAATGGAGGTGTCGGTACTGCAGAGCTGGAGATGGGGATCCTAAAGGAAAATTTCAGAGGGTGTGACTGGAGATGAAATTGAGATTCAGAGGGAATGATTACATGCCATTGTTGATTATATACCTAAAGGGGTTGCGTTGATGTATGATGACCAAGTACCTGCACACATGAAAACCGAATACCTGACGTGAACAATATCTAAAGAGAATCAAACATACAAGCATTTATTTGATAATTTTGAACATGAGCATGCATACCTGGACGGGGTATGAAAAAATGGTGCCCTGGGGGATAAGGATAAAAAAATGGCCCAGGCACTGTCTTGATGTAGGTGATGGAATGTTGATCTCGTGGCTGAAGACGGATCGAAAAACGGACACCCGGAGCTCTCGGAATGGTGTTTGGAAGTTTGGTGGAAAGGCTTATATATAGTTGTAGGGCCCACATTGCCACCTCATTTGTACTTGCTGTCAGAGTGACTGGACGAGAGGTATTCAGAGGAGATTTGGAGATTCCGAGAGAACGAGGCAGGCGATTTAGGACCAGCGAGCTTCAGGTTAGTAGTCTTATCGTCTTACATAGAAGTAGGTTTTCAATTTGTGGGAAGGGCCTGTACGGAGGGTCGTACAGGGGTTTTTATGGGTGTGGGCCCCCAAGTGCTTGGGTGATCTGAAAATATGCGCACATGGGTGCACGCCTGTTATCCGGATAGTCACACATGGGTGCACACCTGTTATCCGGATAGCCGCACATGGATGCGCCCGTAGGGGGGACAAAGGTGTGCATGGTATGCGCGCCTGTTTGCTACATAGTTTCACATGGGTGCGCGACTGTGTAGTGGACAGGCACGCTGTGATGCGTGCCTGTGTTCGTGACGGGGGCGCATGGAGGCACCCCTGTAGGGAGGACAGGTGCGCACGCGTGTGCGCTTGTGGGATGGGCAGGCGCGCACGCATGCACGCATGTGGGATGGATAGGCGTGCATGCGTGCACACCTATGGGGTGAACAAGCACACATATGTGCGTGTTTGTGGGTTAAACAACCATGCCTTGGGGGCAAGGCTGATGGGTGCAAAAATGATCTTTTTTGGAGATTTTAATGTGTTTTTATGGTCAAGATGGCTGGTCTAGGACTGTATTATGTGGTTGCAGGTGATTATTTGCACGATGTCAGTCCACTGGCGAGAGCGGGACTAGTTATAACTGAGGGATGTTGTGGCTATTGAGGAGTTGGGGGTTCATGCCACTTTTGCAGCCTATGGGCTACTGAAGTTCTTTGAGTCCCCGTTGATACAGGCGCATGATTATCTTCTACAGTTTATGATCCGGATGTGGAGTCTGGATCTGCATTGCTTTATGGTGCGGGGAGAGTAGATTACCTTCACTACGGTGGAGGATGTGTACTTTCTGACTGGGCTCCCTTTTCGAGGAACGCCCTTACCTACGGAGCCTGTGTTACCTGCGGACGTGAAGTTAGCTACTTTGGGCCGGAGATATTGTTCGAGGGAGAACTTCATGTCAGGCTTCGTAGTGAGTATCGGGGCGATGGATGCTTTAGCTCATCGTTGTGTAGCAGCGATGATTGTGAGGGTATATGGGTCCCTCGCGACTCAGTGAATCAGTGGTGTTCAGCTGAGCATTATGGGGAGGGCACTGGCCAGAGAGAATTTTGCCTGGGGTTTGATGCTACATGCCAAGATGGTAGGGCAGCTGGACAGATGTCGGACTGTGGACTCAGGGGACTTTGCCTTTGGGTCCATCTTGGTGGCCTGGTTTTTGGAGAGGGTGTTGATGTTGCGCCCTAGAGTTTTATTTGGTGCACCTGGTGCATGAGAGTCATGACTGAGGCGGTGGTCGACGATTTTGATTCGACACGGTGGTGGTGAGGGCGACCATTTTGTCACGGCTGAGGTGGCACAAATGTGGCGTCAGATGTCGTAGATCATACTGCATTATCCATACTGTGGTGTTGACTTCCGGGGTGATACAGATATGGTGTTACCTCCAGGGGAGGTGTTTGACCAGCGAGGTATGTTTGTGATTTTGATATGTCAATTTTTGAGATAGCATTACATGTGTATTTTGTATAGATGTTGATACTATCGTTTGATTGTTTGTATGTGCAGATGTGGGACCTCGCGGGTGTGAGGTTGAGCTGATGAGAGCACCAGCTCGGCAAGAGCCGGGGAGATTGCTGCAGGGAGGACCGCGGGTAGGAGAGAGATGTCAGTGCAAGGACGTTGAGGTGAGACCAGTCGGTGACAAGAGAGTGAGGGTTGCGGGTGGGAGAGAGATGTCAGTGCAAGGACGTTGAGGCGAGACCAGTCGGTGACAAGAGAACGGCTAGGAGACATCATTTTGATGACCCTGGTGCTGGGCCATCGTATGCTCCTCTGGCGGAGGCCGAGGGAGATTTTGAGGATATTCGCCGCCACTTGGAGGTGGTGCTATAGGGCATGCCTGAGGTCATGTAGTCATGCATCCAAGATGAGGGCATCCTGGAGCAGTGTGTGGGAGGTCCGCTGACATGGCGGGACATGGTGCGGCAAGAAGCAGTAGCAGGTGTTGCGATGATCGGACGGTTACCTCCCGGTCCGGAGGGACCAGTAGTGGGTGGGGCACCACCGCCTGAGGGAGGGGCAGGAGGTGGTGCTCTAGAGGCACCTTGAGTGTCACTCTATGTATGTTTGTATTTTGTATATAGGTTGGTGAGCCCATTTTGGTGTAGTGAGACCAGTTTTGTACCGAGCTGCTTCACTGGCCTGCAGATTTTGTATACGATGTTTTTTATGTGTATGTAAACATTTTGATGGCACAGTTTGACCGATTTATATATATATATATATATATATATATATATATATATGAGTATACATTTTGGGGTCTTTGTGATGTTTACATGTGTTTTTTAATGTGTTGATGATGTCTAATCTATATATGTTGTGATAGGCTCTTGATGGTTTATGTGTGTGTAGAGATATCTTGATGTGATATATGCCAATCGAGTATAATATTAGCTAGGTTATCTGTAATTTGATTCACTTGTCTTGGAATATGTGTAAATGTAATGAAATCAAAATGTCAAGATAAAAGTCTAACGTGCAGGTATTTGTGAAAGAGGCAAGGATCGCGGACACGGTACACATTGTTGAGCTGGAGGACGACTAATTGAGAGTCGATAAAGATGCTAAGGTGACGAATACGATGATGATGGGCATCGGCGAGGAGGCCAATGATGACAGTGTATTCAGCTTGGTTGTTGGTTGTTGAACCCAAACATATGCCTCTAGAGTGGAGCAATTCATGTGAGGGGGTATAGAGGGCCCAAGATGTCGAAGTGAGATTTTGTGTCCACCGGCTGGCGCCGTCGGCGTAACCGATGTGGTAGACTAGTGGAGGAAGTATCTGTCAATAACATAAATGATAGTTTAGATGTGAGGGATGGAAAAAAGATTAAAAACACTATAAAAGAAATAACCTAATGTAAAATGGCTACACTTAGGCGTAAAATTTCTTTAAGTATAACCCGTTGATGGGTTCTTTGAGAGAAAGGCCTTCGGGGGAAGCCAGGATGTATGCGCCTTTGGTGAGGCAATGTTGGATAATGTAGGGGCCATGCCATAGTGACTCGAATTTTCCATGACCAAGGGTATCATGAGCGATATCGTAGGAAAGGACGAGGTCACCTTCGTGAAATGAGAGAAGGTTGACATGGTAGTCAAAGGTGGCCTTTGACCATTTCTTGGCTACCTCATTGTTCTGTAATGAAGATTGATGATCTTCATCCAGGGACTCTAAGTTCAGCAAGCACTGCTCCATTGGAGCAGTGTCGGGTAATAGCTCAATTGCGATGCATAAGGTGGGAATTTTGCACTTGATATGAAGAGTGGCCTCGACCCCATGGACTAAATGAAATGGTGTGAAACCAGTGGCCATTTTCACAACTGTACGGTAAGCCCATAACACGGAAAATAGCATATGATGCCAATTGGTCTTATGTTTGTTAACCGTGTGCTGCAACATGGTTTTGAGGACCTTGTTAACTACTTCGACCTGTCCATTAGACTGACGGTAATATGGTGAGGCAAACTCGTGGGAGAATCCCAACCGAGATGAGAGTTTGACGAAAATCTCATTCTCGAAATCTTTCCCATGATCGAAAACGAGTTGGAGTGGTACTCCAAAGAGGGATATGACGTGATTAAATAAAAACCATGCTGCAATGTCAGCAGTGTTGTTGAAGGTGGGCATGGCTTCGGCCCATTTTGTGAAGTAATTGACTGCGACAACAATGTATTTGTGTCCATTGTTGGATGGGGGATTACAAGTCATGAAGTTGATGCCCCATTTACAAAAGGGGCCTACAGTAATGACTGGGTGGAGAAGAGCAGGTGCTGCTCATGCTTTGTTGGCATAAAGCTGACATTTATCGCATCGCTTCATGGCATGAAAGCAATCGTGAAACAATGTAGGCTAAAAATAGCATGCTCTAATGATTTTCTAAGCAGTGGACATTCCCGAAAGATGGACCCCGCATGCACTGCTATGGCAATCATTCAAGACTCTATCGGCCTCGTCAATAGTCAAGCATCGACGAAGTATGGTGTCGACCCCTCGTTGATATAAGATATCTCCAATGAGGAGATAGTGGGGGGGCTGGTGGCGAATGCGACGGTGATCATCTCGTGAGAGGTGGTTACCGAAATTTTGGGTTCGGAGGTAGACGAGGAGGTAGTCGTACCAAGGATCATCCGAAGTGATATAAAAGAGATGTTCGTCGGGGAAGTCGGTATTGATGGGGGCAATGGTAGTATCAAAGGGGAAGGCCATGACAAGTTCGGCGAGGCCGAGAGCTTTCTTTCTCTTGGGTGTTGAAAATTCAAGATCGTACTCCTGAAGGATAACGATCCATCGGGAAAATTTTCCATTAATTTTCCGACGATTGAGTAAGTATTGCATAGGGTTGGAATCTGCTATGACTTTAGTCGTGCGAAGTAGAATGTAATGACATAGTTTCTGGACTGCAAGGACGACTGTAAGGGCTAGTTTATCTTCGCGCTTATAATTCAAGGGTGGCCTGAGAGGTTTTTACTAATGTAGTAAATGACATGCTCATGATCATTATCGCTAATTTGAACGAGAACTCCTACTACTGAGATAGTTGATGCTGATATGTAGAGGATATAGTCGTGATTATAGTCGGGTGAACTAATTAAAGGGGAATTAGACAATGTTGTTTTAAGATCATCGAATGTTTTTTGGGCATGTTCATCCCAGTGAAATGGGATGTTGTGGCGTAGTAAGCAAAGGAAACCGTGTGCTCGAGTGGCATAGTCTGGGACAAATCGTCGTAGAAAGTTATCTTTTCCTTGTAGGCTTTGGAGTTGACGTAAATTTCAGGGGGCTAGAATTTCTGTGATGGCTTGGACATTAAGGGGGTCCACGGTAATACTGCTTTGGGAAACGATGAATCTAAGGAGGTGCCCCGCAGTGACACAGAACACGCACTTGAGGGGGTTCAAGCGGATGTTGTACTGATGACACCATTGGAAGATGATCCGTAAATCATCAAGATGTTGGGTGCATTTTTTGGATCGAGCTGTGAGATCGTCCAAGTATGCGAGGATGATATGAGCCAGATCATGAAAAATGTATGTCATAGCCCATTAGAAAGTTGCACCAGCATTCTTTAGGCCAAAAGGCATGACACAATATGAAAAAGTACCCCAAGGGATGGTGAATGCAGTTTTGTATTGATCGGTTGGGTGGATTTGGATTTGATT
This sequence comes from Picea glauca, assembly GCA_000966675.3. Taxonomy (NCBI): domain Eukaryota; kingdom Viridiplantae; phylum Streptophyta; class Pinopsida; order Pinales; family Pinaceae; genus Picea; species Picea glauca. Next base: position 301,626 of record JZKD02S2184005.1, read on the forward strand.
ATAACCAGAGAAACCATCCATGAAGGACAGAGCCTCGTGGCCTGCGCATTCGTCGATAATTTGATCGATGAAAGGCATTGGAAAGTCGTCTTTGGGACATGCGTGATTGAGATCAAAAAAGTCCGTGCAGACACGAATAGTGCCCTATTTTTTGTTAACGGGTACAGGGTTGGAAACCCATGAGGTATAGGTGATGGGGTAGATGAACCCAGCCACACGTAATTTTTCAATTTTGGCTTTAATGGCCACTACTTTAGATGGGTGTAGCGGTCGTTGTTTTTGACGAACTGGTGTAATGTCAGGCCAGGTGTCGATGCGATGTTCAACAATAGAGGGATCAAGGCCATGCATATCTGTGTATGACCAGGCAAAAATATCCCAATATTCTTGGAAGAGGGATTTATAGGCGGTGATTTCTTGAGGAGTGCATGCGGCGCCAATGGTGATTTCCTCTATGACTCCATTTTATATGGAAATATCGATTTTGATGGTTGGGGAAATGTTGGCCATGTTGCCTTCTTCAAAAGCATCAGGGGTAGGAATGGGATTGTTGAACCAGTCGATATGCCCTGATGGGATAAAATCCTTGGTTTCGATTGTGTATATGGGGTGTTGGTTAGGAGGCATGGAGGCTTCATGTGGAAAGAAGAGCGTTTTATGGTGTAGCGCATCCCATGGGTAGTCGGGGGTGTTTAACTCTTCTAGTATGTCATCGTCACAACAGAACTGGGGGGAATACAAGGGATCGTAAAGAGTGATATCGGTGACTATCACTGTGTGGTTGTTCTTTAGTGATGAATAAGCAGGGGGGATGACGCAATGAGATTGCGATGGTTCGCTCAAAATAAACCAAATATTGAGGTACTGAGGAGTACCAGTGGTAGTTGGATGTAAAATTTCCGTAGGGAAATGAATGGGATAATTGGGGGGATTTGGGGGTAAATCCTCAGATAAGTCATCCAAGAACCACGGAGAAATAGGGAGTGCCTCTGGTTCAGGAGAAATGATATGAAGAATCTCAAGTGGTGAGGTAAGGTCAACCATCGATTCTATAGGGGGTGCAGGGGTTTGAATCAGGGTCATTTGGCGTTGTCTGTATTCAATGATCATAGGAAATTAATATGTAAAATGATCTAAGTATTCACATAGAGAGCAAGGGCATCTCATACGTTCATTGACTGAAGTCGTGACATAATGGATGTCAATGATGTTTGGTAGGGATGATGTAGCTGGGTTGGGTTCGTGCTGGAAGCTTTGGCGTACTGCGACTAATGTCTGCCAGAAGTGAGGTAGTGCTGGGCAATGGTGTGTATAATGGCCATATTCTGAACATATAGCACAAGCGAATTTGGTTCGCAGCCCTTTTTTACTTGAGTTAGGGGAGGTAGTGGTAGTACTTGCTACAGTGGTGGGTGGTGATGGTGTTTGATTGAGGGGAATTAGGTTATGTAACTCAGGTAGAGATGGGCATTTGTTGGTTGGGTGTCCATCTTTCTCACATAGCACGCAAGGAGGTTGGACACGTGGGGGAAGTGGAGTTGTGGGCTCCTTCTTCTTTCGCTTTCCCCCAGCTATGGTAGGGAGGTTAGTGAGTGGGGGTGTAGAGGGTATGGTGGGAGTGAGTATGGGAATCGTCATTGGGATTCCTTCCATTTGGGGGGGAGGGATGGTTGAGGAAACATCTCTGGTGGATGCAAATACCAAACTGGAATTGCCAACACCATATTAGGGAGGGTAAACGTTGCGGCTACTTGGAAATCTTGTACGCCAAGTGGAGGGTAGAAGAAGGGGATTTGAGTAATGGCTTGGGGAACTATATCCCAAACTAGGATATGGCCTTGGGGAGAGGTGAAATCGTGAACTGGTGGAGTCAACGAGTTCGCAGGAGGCTCATGAGAGGGGAGCTCTGCGACTAGTTCTCATGAGGGGGGAGCTCTGCAACTAGTGGGACATCAGATATGATAGAAGCCTCCCTAGGAGGAAGGGTATCCTCTATGTCAGTTATGTTGGATGATACGATGCATACTTGATTGGAAGGATGAAGGAGCGGTGGTGCACCATGGTAAGTTCCTAACAATGATGGGTCTTTGATAATTATGGGACCCATTTCGATGAGTGGGTATGCGTCATGACTCGTGTGGATGAGAGGGATAATGTTATCGATGTTGCTAGAAGGGTTAGGCTCGTAATGTGAAACTTGGTCAATGGTAATGATCTTCCCGTTATGGGGGAACATCATTGTTCGAAATATGGAAGAGGCAACTGCCTTCATAGCGTACATGTAGCTACGACCAAACAAGATATTATAATTGAGTGGGGCATCGATAACTTCAATGTCTATGAGAATGGTCTTGCCCCCGAGTTCTACAAGGACATTTTGGAAGAGCCCTTCGGGAGAAGATGGTCATCTGTCATAATCTCTTAAGGTAATGGTAGATGGTATGAGTTCGGGGGAACCAAGTTTCTGCCATACAGACTTGGACATAATGCATGTGGATGCACCTTCATCGATGATGCATCGATGAACTGTACTGTTCCAAATTTTTACTGGGATTTGAAAAGAGATTAGAGCGGGAAGGCGAGGTTCTCTATTGTCGAGATCAAATGTGATGAGTTGAGTATCCATGGGGTCGACTGCCCCTAAGGTGGAAAGTAATGATTTCCGCTGAGTGGGACAAGTTTGAAGGACTTCTAAGACTGACATAGCAACCAGGGTTGTGCTAAGTCATCGACCAAACTATAGTTATGAGCCGCCCTAGCCTGGGGTTTTTGGACATTCCTGCGTAATGGGATGAGAGGGATGCAAAGAGGTGTTTCGACGTTAGGGCGAGGAATCACCAATGAGGGTCTCGTTGGTGTTGGGATTGTTTCTGGGGGAATGGGAGGAGACTGAGTGGGTGCATGGTATTGACAACTACGTGTTTGCAGAAGGATTTCTTCCTCACTGGTGAGGAGGATAGTACGATTTGTAGGATTGTTTGGATTGGGGTATTGTCCCAACTGTGGTGGGGTAGGTTGCGTGTCCTATTGGGTGTTCATCACACCCTGGTGCAGAATGGGATTCTGCAGCACGACTGGGGGTGATTTTTGCACATATTGTTGTGGGGCCTGTTGAGGGGCAGGTGGTGCTGGAGAGTGTGGTACACTTCCTGAGTCTTTCATTCACTTAAAATCAGCGATTTGGGGACAATGATGAGTATAATGACTGAAATCACTACAAAGGGTGCAAGGGAAGGTGGTTCTAATAGTATTGTTATTTCTCCCTTGACGTCTATTGTTATTGCCCCCCTAGGGGTTCTGATTCCTTTGATTCTAGTTGCCCCCAATAGGTTGGTTTTGTTGGGGGTGATTCCCTCCTTGACCTGGGTTGCTATTATTCCTATTTTTGCCTTTCTTTTTGGCATTATTCGACTGATGGGTCGGATTTTCCATATTCATCTGTTCAAAATTTTGATATTACTGAAGGGGAGAGGGTTGAACAAAATTCACCCCAGCGTGAGGGTGTGGGGAAGCCATGGGCTGTGGAGGACTAGGGAATGGAAAGTATGGATTATGTGGGAGTTATGATCCGTAAGGTACACAGGAAGGCGTGGCACTTTCGTTAGTACTTAGAGTATAAGCTGAGGTAGAGGGAGTAACAGAACTTGTTTGGATAGGTGGGTGTATTGGGGTTGTCGGCAGTGGCCCACTGATGGGTGGAGGAATAGCAATAGGGTATGGTTGTTAATAAGGGGGTGGGGGATAATAAGAGGTTCCCCCATATGCCGGCGGATATTGAGGTGTGCCATACATTGGTGGTTGTTGGGGTTGTGGACTGTGGTGCATGGTATTACCAATCAATCCGTCTGTTGAGTGAGACATTCTAGGTTTGTCTTGATCGAATGGCACGGGTTTTGGGAGATCAGGAAGTATTGTGTATAAGTACCTTGATTGTGAATAGATGAGGTCGTATTGTTGATCCTTACTGATGGCTTCTTCTTCTGATTGAGGGAAGGTGGAAGCTACATCTTTACCGACAAGAGAGACAAGTGATCTGAGAAACCAGTCAAGACACTGTTGTTTGGTGGTTTCGGCTTTTCACAAACTACGTCGTCTATGCCACTCATGAATGTGATCAGCGATATGTGTGGCTGAGGTTTGTTTAAAATTAGAGAGTAGTTCAATACCATTGTCATGGCGGATTGGTAATTGGAAGAAGGTCAAAAATGCTTTGGCCAAGGACTCGAAAGTCGCATGGGACCCCGATTTTTCGTCTACATACCATTTCGTTGATGGGCCAGTGAGTGTGCGTTGAAATAATTGTAGTCAGATGGAATCATCCATAATGTTGTTGGAAGAGCACCATAAGTGGAAAGTCATGACATGGTTGGTAGGGTCATCTCCTTCCTTTCCTTCAAACTTGGGGATGTCTGAAGGTAGTTTGGTAGGCATTGCAGGCCATGTGGGGTCTTTCAATATAGGATCATTTGTGAGTTTTATTAGATCTAGTATGTTAAGAGAGGCCAAATATGGCATCTGTAGTGGGGGTGGAGGATTAGTTCCAGCCATGGTGTGAGTGTTTTGTGAACCTAACCCTTGAGGGGGGCTAGGGGGGTTGGTACTTCCCCCTTGAGAGGAAGTTGGCCCCCCGCTTGTGTGTAAAGGAGAGCGAGTAGACTAAGGAACTTGGAAAGTGGCCTCAAGTAATGTGGAACCAAGCAAAGTTGATCCTAAGATAGTGGCACTCACTGGAGTGTGTGAAGGTGGTGTCGATGAGTTGGAAAGACTAGTAACTCCCCCTGGAACAGGAGGGAGGTTTAGCAAGCGTCTGGAATGACAGGGGTTCTGTGGGTCCCCTATGATGTCCGACTAGCTGAGTGGATGTGTGTGAATTTGTGATGAGAGAAAATAAACAAGAGCCTTTGTTGCAAATTTTACACGATATATATCTAAATCAAAAATGTAATCAAAAGTGTATAATACATAAAGTGTTTTGAAAAAGAATCATATATGTGGATAAGTGGGTTTTGTTCGCATGGGAAATCAAAGAAAACAAATGCTTGTGTCCTAAAAGACGTAACGTATTTCCTCTCAAATAGCACTGGACCTTCCAATAGTACTCAACAGTGGGGTCTGAAGTCACTGGAAGAGAAACTAGTGAAGGATGAAATATTTAGTTATAATGAGGGGTAAAGGGGGCATATCCCGAAAGAGTTGGCGATATTTCCCAATAGACACACAAAATCTACTCAAGGTGCAATTGTAGCCCACAATTGCCACCTAGGTATATGTCCTAATTTTTGGTCACTAGGTACCTCGGTCAAAGTGCGACATTTAGATTTTATGCTTAAGAAATGGGTCACGGGTTGGATCCCATCCAAGAGGTGGGTGCCTCAAGGGGGGACACACAAAACAACCAGACCTCGGCCTTCAACCCTTCACGGGTATCTCCTTGCCTTATGGTGTTAGGAACACTTGACTTGGAGGATTTTCAGTTCCATATTTGACAACTTCTATTGTTTTGACAATGTGAGAACCAGATAACAGGGAGTTATTTGGATGCTTATCCCCGAAATCCTACCTAGACTAAAAAAATTCTTTTGGCGCCTCCTGTGGAGGAAAACTTAGTGAGTTTTTAGAAAAAAAATTAGATGTGGTTCTTTGATAGATTGGGGGTGAGAACCAACCTCGTTGAAATTAAATGGGAGTGGATAGTTTCTTCAAGAAAAGAGTGGGGTGTTTTGGAATCCCTTTGGAGGAAACTTACTTTGACCTCCATGTTTCGAGAGGAAAACTATGTGAGTGATAAGTGACTTTTGTGTGTGAATGAGTGAAAGTGTGCCAAT
>JZKD02S2184005.1:346403-363437 GCA_000966675.3 Picea glauca
TATCTCCCATCACATCCCATCCACCCATTGGTCGCTCATTACCCTCCACGTTACCTCCATCTACCCATTGTCCATTTCAATTCCCTCCACCTCACATCCGATATGTTTGTTGGCCAATCAATCCAACCGGCTATTACTGTTACCGGTCCGACTCACCCTCCACTCCATAACGGACACCTCGTTCAGCCATTTAACCCCATTTTTTCTCCATTGTGCATTGTTCATCGATCCAGACTCAATCGACACCATCAATTCACGTTCTCCATACAAAATCCATCGAGCCTATAGTCAAGAAACCACCATTAAATCCTGGTAAACACAGATTACACCTTTTCCGTTTGTAGGTATCCATTTGACGATGGCACCCAAATCCAAATCTTCTGAGATTATCGAAAATACTTTTCTCACTCCCCCCTTCGATCTGGATCATATCCCCGTGGCCAATAAAGATTATTTGATTGCAGAGCCGAAGTGTGAATTCGACTTCTTCGAATTACACTTCTGGCTCAAAGATTTTTTTCTGGACCAAAGCGACGAGATCAAGCTCTAAGAATCCAATCTCCCACTTCCCCAAACTTACCATTTCCCTCAGTTCACTCTGAAATTCCAATGACACTATCTCCCTAGCCAAAGTTCCATCATTTCATCATCTGGTGAAACTCTCTTCACCATCACCTATGAGACGATAAACCAGATATTGCAAATACCTAGAGCCAACTCGCTTTCCTCTATTTCCGTCGAAATTCTGACCGAGATGTACCAGAAGTTGTCTTTCCGACAGAGAACTCAAATCTTTGAGCTCTTTCTCCCTGAAAATTCTCAGTTACCCAAAAATAACCCCCCCTGCCATTCCTCCATATTCTCAATGAAATGTAACCAGATCATTTCTTCCTTGTGTTGTCTACTAGGATACTATTCAGACAAGTGGGTAGATGAACCCATTATGGGTTTTCTATCCATCTTCTCCACTGAAGAAAAGGCTATTGCACAGTTCGACTATATTCAGTTTTTAGATGACAATATCCATGAACAATTGTTCAAGTTTTCTACAAAAGGTATGTTCCGGTATTCTGCAATGTTGGTGTATATGTTCCTCTTTTTTCAAGCAGACAAGTTCTCTTTTTCCCAGTAGAAATTGGACCAAGATGGAAACCCTCATCTTGTAACCTCTTGGACATCCTTAATGAGGAAGAACTCATCTGAGTTAAACTTCAAACAGTTCATAGATAAATTCTACCATCCAATGGTATGCATGCTTAGTGGAAGAACAAAGCCAAGGATAAATGAGGAAATTCAAAGGATTATAAATCTATCAGACCTAGCTAAAACAAGGGACTGGTACCTCTACCAAGACCATACAGAAATCATGATCTACAAAATTGAATTACCCCCTTACAAGCTGCCCAAGTATTTACCTGTCAGAATATTCGCTTTGAAATATATCAAACAAGTGATAAATTCAGATGATATTCATTTTGTAGCTTTCAAGAAGAAACAACATCTCAGGATCAAAGGTCAAATAGGTTCTTTCATTTGCAACAGCAAAGCTGCAGGAGAATAAGCAAACAAGATGTTATAGGAGATGAAGTTCAGGCAAAGTTTCCCATGGCACTATGATCCTTGTGGTATCATTGCATAAACTAGGTTAAAGAACAAGATTTTCCCCTATGCTCATGTGCCTAAACCTGAAAATAGAGAAATTCATGAACCAGATAGAGTGGGAGGAAAACACTCTGACAGGCACTGAACAACATCTTTCTCTTGCCAACATTTCACAAACAAGCACTCCACAGGTACTAGTAGAGAAAAGACCCAGAGATGAGGTCTCTCCTTCAGTTACAGAAGTCTCAGCAGAATATTTCCAGGTTTACAGAAAGAGGCCCAAGACCAGTCATACTCCTGATAGGTTTGGAGGAGAAGAAACTCAGTCCACCATAGTAATGGAGGGACAACATTCACCACTTTTCTCAGGCAACCAACAAATGATGTCTTCTTCCTCATCAAAGAAACAGACTAATACCACATTTTCAACTAAGTCCACACAGGAGCCTGCAGAACTTAATATTTTTGAGAAATATAACTTGATCAACAAGAAGAATGAGTTGTTGACTAACAACACCTATGCATAATTATAGAAGAAGACATCAACAACACAACATAGGTTACTCTCTTACATAGACAAAGGGAGGATTCACATGGAATTATTGCAGGCACAAGTGCCTCATCCCAAGGTGATTTCTGATTATAAAAGGTCAACATTTGAGTTGGATATCAAAGAGGTGCATCCAGCCGATCAAATGGATATGCACAGACAGACTGGAGAAATGATTTTCTCCACCCTAGACAATACCTCCATGACTGCTGCAAAGTTTCAGGTCTCCTTGAACAATGTCCATTCTCAGCTCAAGATGGAAAATATATCCTCCCTGGCTAAGGATAACAAGATCAAGTCCCTAGAAGAACTGGTATTGAAAATTGGATATGATCCATCCAATGTCAAAACAGCAGAATAACTCCTCAAGAAGAAGAATGTTGATATAGCATCCTTAAGGAAACAACTAAAATCCTTTCCACAAAGGACCCACGGGTGAAGAAAATGGTTGATACTGAAGGCCACAAGGAGGAAATGTTAAAATTAATCATGGAGCAGAATGTGAAGATTAAGGAGATGGAGGCTGAGTTAGAGAAGCTAGTCAAGAAAAAGGAACAAACTTCACCAATGACTGTCATCCCACTGGATGGATTCCCTCTCACAAGGGTTAGTACAACAACAATAGGCATGTTGTCCCTCGACCAAGTTTTGTGGAAACGTTGTTCGTGTTTTACCATTTTTGGGACTTCGACAGGCCGATTGAAGACAGAGCACCCAGGCGAAGCGAAGATCACGGGATATCACACTTTTTTCGGGTGTTTTGGGTTTTAGAGTTTATGTAATGGGAATGGGATGTCGGCCCATGGGTTTACCCATGCTTAGGCCTCTTTTGTAATGTATAAATAAGTAGCTAGGCGATGTAAGAAGAGTTGATGGCTTAGTGATAATATTAGCTATGTGCAAGAAGATATGTTAAGGTTTGCAGAGCTAAGTGCAAATGTTTTGTAAGTGCTTTGTGAACAGACTGTGTAAGGCTTTGTGCTTTGATCTAACTCAGGGAAGGAGGATCTGGCGAGGTGCACGCAGAGATCATGTCCTATGCAGAGTTGGCTTTGTGGCTTGGTGTCTGTAAGAATATTGAAGAGACTAATAAAGAAGAGAAGAAGAGTTGGTGGATGTAGCCCCACACTGGGGTGAACCATGAATATATTGTGTCAATGTGCTTTGTGAAATGTTATTTATAGTGTTTATGTATTTATCTTCTTAGTGCACTAATCTTGATGTATAATAGATAGATCTACTGATGCTTAGTGCCTTATATGTGAATGAATGTTAGATTTGCTCGGATGCTATGTGTTGAATGGTTAGATGTACTTACATCTTGAGTAATATTGTGTTGTTATGTAATCAAGGTTTGAACTACGATGTGAATAAGGGTTAAAGACTAATGAATGTTAATTGCTAATTTAACTATTAAGTATTGTGATCACAAATCTGTGTCCCAACTAGGTTGCAGACACCTGATTCCTGCAACCCCCCCTGCTTCTACCTCGGGTGAGACTTCATCTGCTTCGCAGGTGTTGCTGAAAGGGCCAGTAGTTAGGGTTTTTTTGGTGCATTGTTGAAGCGTTGAACCCTGGGTCTACCCCTGTTCCAAAAAATGGTTCCATTGCCGAGACCTGAAACTGTGATTGTTGGGAACTAAAGAAAAGAGAAATCTTTGTGCGTAGATCTGTTGTTGTAGTGCGCAGTATTCTACTTGACTTGTGAAGCTCTATGCTGATAAGGGAACTGGATCTGAAGAAAAGAGGTAAGATCTTAAAGATTTGTGCTCTGGGAAAGGTAAGATAAGTGGAAATTTTTTCTTCAAAAGTATGAATCTAGGTATGTTTGATAGATTTTTTCCTAGTCTGAAAACTGGGCACAACTAGAAGAAAGAATATTTGATATGAATATATCTGATAGAGATAGTGAAAGATATGTTATTCATATGCATAGAAAGAATTTTTGGACTAATAAGTGCATGCAGGAACCTAGAAAGAATTTTTGCAGAATGCAGGTCCATCACTGTGATCCCAGTGCGCAGTACATAAAGGGTTGGGAATTGTTTAAGAGAAAGAGAGGATTGGCATTATGGTGTAGGTCCTATTTGTCTTTGTTGTAAATTTGTTGGTCATGAGGTTTTGGATTGCCCTAAAATGATTGCTAAAGTTGAAAAGATGAACCTAAGACAAGAAAACCATAAGGAAGGTCAAAAAACTAAGGATATGTAGAGAATTAGACAGAATCAGAGACTATGTTATTACAGATGAGAGAAACATTGAATGATCACAGAGAAATCAGTTTACCAGAGATCTTAAAAGAAAAGAAGTGCATAGAAACAAGAATAGGAGACTTCGACATAGACTATGTCTTGGATGAGGAAACATAGGTGAACATTATGCCAGAACGTACTTGGGAAATTTTGGAAAAGCCTACTATGGTTCCTTCATTAGGAGGGATAGGCTTGTTTAAAGGAAAGATGATAACCCTATGTGGAAGACTTACTCATGTACCTATGATTGCTCGTGGAGCATCGACTGAAGAAGACTTTGAGGTCATTAAGTTTGTTGAGAACAACACTCATTTTGCACTTTTGTTAGGAAAGACTTGGATGGAGAAAGATCAGATCTGGAGGAAAGCAGAGGAAGAAGCCACAAAACAGAAAAAGCAAGAATTAAGGGACTTCATAGTTGAGAAAATAGAGCGACTAGTACAAGAACAAGAGGACAAGTTGAAGCAACTGAGGGCCAAAGACTTAGCTGTCAAAGTTGAAAGAACACAAGAAGGCTTAAAGAACCTATCCATGTAGGAGAGAAGAGACCCTACCCCATAAGTTGTAAGAGAAGAGATATTGCATGCGAAACTTTTGAGAGAACATCAGCAGTGCGAAGTTACTATGCTAAGAGAAAATAAGAATAAAAATGGAAAGAGGAATCCAGAAACTTAGATCACAAGGAAGAAGGCTAGAAAGCTCAGTAAGAAGAAAGAAAAGTTAGAAAGATTGTAGGAGGTTGCAGTGAAGACTTCACAGGAAGTAGGCTTGCAGAAATTGAACATCGTCGGAATAGCAGAACAACGCAGAATGGCACTTCGCCATGACGAAGCTATATGACCGTTCGAGGCATCCCGACCGTTAGAATGACACTCTAGAATGGTTAGAAACACAGTTATTGTGGAAAAGATCGCCATGAGACTGTTGATACCGCTTCATAACAAATGGACTCGTATTGATTAAGGAATTTCGACCCGTTGGAGGAATTTGTTACGATGTTGTTTATTTAATTCGTCGCATGCCTCACCAGGACCAATTTTTGAAAAATGAGATTATCTGAGCTAACAGAGAACTGATTTTTATCGCGTTGTGCTTTTGAGACCTCGCCACCCATTTTTCTTACCTTGAGTGTCTGTTCGCCTACCTCGTGATTTGACTACGAGCATGTATGTCGGGCGAACGTAGCGCAGTAGAGAAGTCTATGAAGGAGATCCTAATAGACCTTATGGCTGATAAAGTTATGTCTGCAAGAGTAAAAGCCTCATCGATGTGAGGATTGCAAGCATCCCCCTTGACTGGACATCTATCTAGGCCATCCCAAAATGTGACATAGAAGAGAAGCAAGCACTACGACGACCTGACGAATGCGAAGCTGATCCTGTCGGTCTTGCCCGACTACATCCCACCTCTGGCTAGTGCGGTTAGTAATGACAGTGTCCCGTGTGACTTCGAGTACACGCTCATCACTACGTACTTCTCGAAGGGGATATGCGAAGTCAGATCACAACTAGGACTAATCCCTGATCTTAAGATCAATGATTTCAACCTCGACGATAGAAAGAATAACGTGATGCTCTCACTGCATCGCTACCTGATGAAGACGACTGGGAAGAACCCAAAGATAGTTCCTCAGTCATGGATCAAGGAGATTGCGAGTTCCACGATCCTCAACGTGATGAATATACCCTATTTTGGCATACATCGGGAGGTTAACGCATGCTTTAAACTCTTCATGTCATGCTACCATGGAGGTTATCTCTAGTTAGACAGGCGCATGACTGTGGATCTAGCGTTGATCCACATGATCACTGAATTGAGAATGCAGGGACCAGACCCTCACCAGCTCTATCCAGGGAAGCCTGCATATCGCTCCATGGCGCAACGTATAAAGGAAACCTATGACGATGTGGAGAAGGGGAAGCGAGGCTACAAGGTAGCCTCCATCTAATATGGTGCAGTGCTCCTATATTATTAGTTTATAGATGGAAAGATCGTCAGGAAGAACAGACCGACACAAGTTACAGGGTTCGTCGTCGACCTCGTAGGGAAGTGTGTCAAGGGCATGTAGATGAGTTGGGAAAGCTATCTTGTCAACGAGTTGGAGAAGGACTATCGCGAAGCGAAGGACCAAGGTTATGAATTCCACTTAAACTGGTTACTCATTCTTATATCATTTGTCGATTGGGAGATACCGGAGGGAGAAACATTCCCAGAAGTTGAGCTATCATAACCATTAGCTGCGAGGTTCACCACCTTGTGGTATACAAGTGATATGGCGAAGCAGTGGCAGTCGAGTGTTGTCTTCCACACCTACTACCTACAGCTGACACACACCATTGAATCGTTCCCTTGAATGACGCTAAATACACTCCATAGCTTTAGGCCACTCGCGAAGTTTCGCGCAAACCAACACTTCATGTATATCACTGCACGCTGGGATGAAAACAAGGAGGAGTTGCATTCTTACCAAAAATTGACTGAGGAAGATATGGAGGAGATAACCAAGAAATGGCCTATAGAATTCCTTATACCAGTTGGAGATTCAGAACTCTCCGACCCCGAACTCATCGGAAGTCCTGTGGTCACCAGGACTGAGTGTGATGGACCAAGCAGCGCTAAGAAAAAGAAAAAGAAGGAAGAAGTTCAGCAGATAAACATCGCATTGGAAGAAACTGCGCCTGACTCGCCTGGCGGAGGAGGAGGTGATGAAGTAAACCAAGAAGAGGAAGGGGAAGAAGCCAAGAAAGAAGAGGGTGAAGTGACACTACCGAAAGATCCCCTTACAAAGGCTGAGACGTCAAAGAAAAGAAAGGTTTCTCCAAATAAACCCTCAGCACGGAAGAAGTCACGAGCTAATAAGCCTCAGTCGCAGAATGTGCTCATAGTGGATGATATTGACCTCATCATCGTAGCTATAGCAGATGCTTCGGAGGATATTTTTCAGAAAAAAACGAAGCAAAGCAAGAGATAATGTATGACGGAATCGAGGCAGAGCTGAAAGGGGTACAACAAGCTCTCTATTCGAGTCACACAGTGTCTACTGTGCCGTTGTCATCAAAAGGTGCGTAATTGGGGGATGAGCCCACCCAATTGTGAAGGATAGCAGATGTGCCAAATTCTCACCTTCGTCGAATCCAGGAAGAAAAAGAGTAGGCCACAAAGGCCTTGAAGCAAGCAAAAGAGGAAGCCCTAGAGAAACTTTGGGTTGTGTAGCAAGAAAAAGGTGACATGAGAGCGAACTTTGAGCAGGATAGAGAGCAGATTCATAGAGAAAAAGACCAGCTGCTAGCGAAGCAGAAGGCGGTCAAGGAGACAGTGGCTAGAGCACTTCGCTCTATGTCGGGCTTAGACCAAATGAAAAAAGAGACAACTGAGAGCCAAGTGAGGAAGCGCATTGAAGCCATTCAACAACTTCAAGCAAGAGTAGCCGAGTTAGAACTGCAAGCAGTGTCGAGCACTCTGTAAGAAGTGAGAGATCAAAGGGAAGAAACTACCAAGAGTGCAATCAAAAGAATCAAGGTGTTGTCTTTAGAATGTAAGCAACTTACTAACTAAAGTGAGCAGACCTATGAGCGCCTGGAAAAAGACTCAGATATGTAGAGATTGGAGGCATAGCTCCAGGAGGCGAAGCAGTAGGCATCGACCATGTAAGAACAACTGAAGTAGCTTACGGCCATTGATAATATGAAGAGATCACAATATCAGCGTGCAATTCAGCAACAGGTCACTGCTATCTAGAGCAGAGTGATGGAGGTGACATGACGACTCTAGCCGGTGCAAGATGAAGCCTACACCCTCGTTGAAAAAATTGAGGGAGAAGGATCACAGCTGGAACAAGTGGTCGCAACATTGGAACAGTGCCTAGAAGGGCCTGTCACTAAGAAATTCATTCAGGAGTTCATCGATCAGGAGGCTCTAGTGAAGCAGCAAGTTGAGGTAGCTCAAGCTAAGCTCGAGGCATTCGAAGCAGTGTTTCCCAGATTAGAGTGACTCGGGACGAGTCACGGGTGAGTGTTGGGGGCATGTTGGCCCTCGACCAATTTTTGTGGAAACATTGGTCATGTTTGACCATTTTTGGGACTTCGATAGGCTAGTTGAAGATAGAGCGCCCATGCGAAGTGGAGATCGCGGGATCTCTCCCTTTTTGCGAGTGTTTTGGGTTTTACGATTTATGTAACGGGAATGGGATGTTGGCCCATGGGTTTACCCATCCTTAGGCCTCTTTTGTAATGTATAAATAAGTATATAGGTGATGTAAGAAGATCCAATGGCTTAGTTTTAATATTATCTATGTGCAAGAAGATGTGTCAAGGCTTGCAGAGCTAAGTGAAAAAGTTTTGTAAGTGATTTCTGCATAGACTGTGTAAGGCTTTGTGCTTTGATCTAACTCGGGGAAGGAGGATCTGGCGAGGTGCGTGAAGATATCTTGTCCTATGTGGATTTGAATTTGTGGCTTGGTTCTTGTAAGAAGATTGAAGAGACTAATAAAGAAGAGAAGAAGAGTTGGTGGACGTAGCCCCACACTGGGGTGAACCACATATATCCTGTGTTGATGTGCTTTGTGCAATGTTATTTATACTGTTTATGTATTTATCTACTTAGTGCACTAATCTTGATGTATAATAGATATATCTACTAATGCTTAGTGACTTATATGTGAATGAATGTTAGACCTGCTCGGATGCTATGTGTTGAATGGTTAGATGTACTTAGATCTTGAGTAATACTGCGATGTTCTATAATCAGGGTTTGACCTGCGATGTGAATAAGGGTTAAAGACTAATGAATGTTAATTGTTAAGTTCATTGTTAAGAATTGTGATCACAGATCTGTATCCCAGCTAGGTTGTAGACACCTGAGTCTTGCAACCCCCCCTACCTCTTCCTCGGGTGAGACTTCATTTGCTTCGTAGGTGTTTCCGAAAGGGCCGGTAGTTAGGGTTTTTTTGGTGCATTGTTGAAGCGTTTAACCCTGGGTCTTCCCCTCTTCCAACAAGGCAGAACAACATAAATCCCATCGACTATTCTAGTGACAACTTTAGATGCATCAAAAAAATTGGCAAAGTCAATGGAGGACATGACCTTGCAAGGATAGGAAATAAAAAAACTGCAGGATGAGATCAATAACCTTCAGAAGTTGAAAGCCACGTTTCAGGCTAGCTACAATACAAATATGCACAAATCACAGAGGCTCAAGCAAGAACTACATAAGCTACAAAAGGATACAATCATGGACAAGACATTGTTCGAGGCCAAGGAAAACATTTGGATGGAAATTTGCCAATCAATGATAGAGATATGGCCCCTGATACAGATTGTGTTTGAACAGCATGAATTGGTGCAGAGAGCCAGACAAGCTATTGACAAGATAAGGACAGAATTTGGATAAAATCCTACCGAGGCCACAAAGATCATCAGGTTCTTAAACTCCAAGACTAAGGAAGAGTTGGAGGCTTTGGAAATTGAGGACAGAATAGAGACAATCCTTGAGGTCAAGAAGGTTTTTACCAAGAAAGGATTGATGATGCAATTAGAAGATAAAGCTCAAAACATGGATATTGGATTGCAGAGATTCTTCATCAAGGTCGACTCACTATACAAGAAAGGACTTCTAGGTTTATTAGTGATCAATGACATGTTGATTACTCTCTCAGACTACAAGCAGAAGATCCTAGCAGTAGAAAAATATGGTTCTAAGTTCACAGGCATACAAGGAAGCATAACTAGTAAATCTTTCTTGGAAACTCTACAGCTGGACCTGAGCATCCAACATGAGATAAAGTACATCTTCATCACCAAGCCAACCTTTTCTAAGTACACAGAGATGGATGAAACTTATAGAAGATTACTCAAGGTCTCCGTCCCCAGTCAAAAGAGATGGGAAGACTTTGTGCCTTGATCGAGTAAATATGACGTGGACATCCGAGTTAGCATGAGGAAGACAGTCAAAGTCGAGTAGATGAATCACCAACCACTTTCCCAAAAATCAACATTCAGTATTTGGACATATCACCATAGTTCTATTATTTTGTGATATGTAATCTAGTTAGTTAGATTTTTCCTCCACTTAATCATAGTCATTAATGACAGGATCAGATGTAATTTTTGTATAAATACTTCTCACTTAGAAGTATTGAGGGTTGATTCTTGCGCCCAGGAACTTATCATTGTAATTTTTTTGAAGAGATTGACCAGTAATAAAAAGACAGATTCATAGGATTCTTGCATTTGGATGTTGGTGATGTTATCTTACTTTGTTAATGTTTATATTACTCTGTAATTCATTTTTTTTTCTATCTCTATTGTTTTAAAGGAAGTTAATGAACATAATTTGTCCCAGACACTTTGCTTCTGGTGTTTAGCGATCTACATGTTATTCTTTTGATATTAATCAAATAAATTCTCAACTGCTTCTTTGTCTGATTGAATATCTCATATGTCCTATCTTTACACCACTTTAAACTTTAAAAGATCCAACATTCTCACTATCTCGCCCTGTGAAGAAATATTAGAAAAGTTGTATCAGATATTAATTTTTAACACATACCCCATAGCCCAATGGATGTTTAAATTCAATAATTCAGCCAAGCTTTATAAAACAAAACCACGCACTCATATTATTTTAGCTAGCCTAATATTTAAAACCCAAACATATCTAAATCATACGGAGAGATCCCTCTCTGAAACTGGTAGGGCTAGATCCCAGTTTCGAAGTGGTTTTGTAAGTTACCTATGTCAAATTTATTCTCCCCCTGACAACCTCTAGGAATTTACAGAGTGCTAACATAGTGGCGACCATACTGGGGAACTGAACAAACTTTCCATCATACTATTTCTTTTCCCTAGATAAAGAAAACTTTATTTCTGAACAAATCATAAAATGTAACTTACAAAGAGATAAATGTTCAGAGGTTGTTGAAGTTTGTATATATTAGCTTAGATTTCTTAAAATTTAAAGTTCTAGCTCCTAAAAGAATCCACACTAGATCTCACCCTGATCCAGAACCTACAACAGTAGTAGACAATCCAGAAAATTTACTCAGAAAAAGAAACAATGTAGAAGGTTACGGGAGTCACAGTCCTCTTCATAGGGTCACTTCTCTCCTAGAGAAGCTTGTCACTATCAGGGATCTTGAGTTTGACCTACCCTTTGAGCAAATCCTTTTCAGAACCAAATATGACATCTTTGTGAGTGAAACAGTCCTAGATCAAACCATCCTACAACCCAGAAACCCTGAAAGACTTTCTCCCAGAGAAGGATTTGATCAATGTTTTCTTCAAGAGTTTAAAAAGTTAGAAGATATAGTATCAAATCTTGATCAAGTGTTGTATAAATCCCACTTTCAACAGTCAGTCGAACTTTCTTCCCTGACTATTGTTGTAGCTTCTATCAAGCCTCAAGTAGCTCACTACATACCTCTTAGCCCTACCTCTTCTACCTCTTTTGTCACTTCTCCTCCAATCACACAAGTTGTTATTTAGCCTCATCCACCAATCATGGCAGCAAGATATGCTCCCTTGGTGTTAGTTTCTCCCCTACATGCTATGCCCCAGGACTATCAAACCAGAATTCCTCAGTTTGTTGGTACTAGACCTCTTAATGCATAATAACATGTTGATACGATGAATGATTACTTTGATTTGCAGGCAGTCGATGAGGCAGATGTCCAGATGCGACTTTTTGCACAGCGTTTAACTGGAGAGGTCAAAAAATGGTTCAAATCATCACGGGCTGCAAGAATTGTTGATATTGTTGCTTTCCACACATTTTTTCTCGACAGATGGGAGGTTAAGAAAAACCCTCTCCAGATTTTATCAGAATATGAAAATATCAAAAGGAATCAAGGGGAAACAATACAGGCTTACTGCATTCATTTCAACAATCTCCATAATGCAATTCCCGTTGATATAAAGCCTCCTCAAGGCTTGGCCTTAATCAAGTTCCCTGATGGATTTGATGCTGATATGTCATACCAACTGAGGGAAAGGAATTCTGCCACCCTAGAATATATGAAGAAAAGTGCAGTTAGTGTTGAAGCAAATCTATTAGCCAGAAGAGCCAGGCAAAGAACAGAAAGAAGGGTTACAATCAAAGAATCACCTTCCACTTCTACCTCAGATACCAAGATGGATTCCCTGATGAGGACCATGGAGAGGATGATGGATAGATTGCAAATCAATGACATAAATCCTCGTAGAGAAAATCATCCTTCTCCCCAAATTCGGTATCCAAATTTTAGAAGAAACCCTCCCCAAATCAGACAGAGAGAGCCCAGAGACCGAAGGGAACAAAGAGGGCATGATTAACAGATTAGACCACCTCTTCAGGAAAATTATGTTGATGAAGGGGAAGAGATAATTGAGGATTTGGATGATATTCACATAAACCTTATGGGGGTTAATGATAACGATTCCATTTTTCTCACTCAGGAAGAACACGAACTATTTCTCCTTTCATAGACAGAGATAAATGAGGAAGAGGAAGAATTAGAACAATAGGCCTTTGAAAATTCTATAATAGAAGTCCACAAACAATACAACTTGAGAAGCAAGCAGACTAATGACAATCCAACAAAGAAGGTTGTTGAAACTAAGAAAGTTTTTGAATCTAAGAAAACCTCAGATGCTACCCCTAAGAAAGTCCCTAAGATGAATAATTTTGAGACTCCTGCAAAAAGAACTACTGAATATTCACCAAGAACATTTCAAACCAAGGTTGCATCCACAAGTCATCCCAGCACTTCGGCACAGAAGACCGTGACTGATAAACCAGAATTGTAGAGCCAAAGCAGAACTTTGACTACTTTCAGCTTGGAAAGTGAACTAGCCAAACTAAAGATTCCTATTCCTCTGACAGAACTAATGAAAAAAGATGCTTACATATTACAAGTGATCAAAGCATTAAGCATTGAACTGGGAGTAGGCACAAAAGCATTAAACATTGGATCAAGAGTACGCACAAACACTATGAATGTTGTTGATGATCAACTTGAGTTGATGTTTGGTACTGAAGTTGATGGACAAATTGACAATGGTTTTGTTCCGCCTTTTTACATCAGTCTGAATATCCATGACAAGACATTACATAACATTATGCTTGACTCTGGAACTTCTCACAATCTCATGCCTAAAGCCATGATGGAGAAGTTATATTACCAGGCCTTGCAAGGAATTATACTCCTTTGAATCTAGCAAGGTTAAATGCATAGGTCTGATTAAAGACTTGTGCATCACCCTGGCTCAAATCCTAGCTAAAAGTATGGTGATGGATATTGTGGTTGTAGATATTCCCCCGAAATATGGTATGTTATTATCTAGATCATGGGGTGCCAAGTTAAAGGGTAATTTATAGTTAGACATGTCATATGCTATCATCCCTGTATTTGGACAACAGAGAAGATTGTACAAAGAGACTTTGATGAAGTACATGGTCATCAGTCAAGAGAAGCCTCATAAATATCCCATGTACTCTGTTCATTCTGATATGGACTCCTTCATTTTATATAATGATGGTGACTTGGACAATCAAATTGCACAGTTGGAAGATAGTGCATATGGCTTGGAGGAGAGTAAAGCAACCCTAGAGGAAAGAAAATGGTGACAACAGAAATTGATGAATTAGCAGAAAACTTCTGGAGTATGGATTTTGAAGGAGTTGTCAGCAAGGAAGGAGCTGGAGTTGGACTGTGGCTACATAATCACAAAGCAAGGTATTCAAAAACTCACTCATATAAATTAAATTTCTAGTGCACCAATAACATAGTTGAGTATGAATCATTGATGCTCGGCCTAAAGTTGTTGAAGAAACTTGGTGCCAAAAGGATTATGGTAAGGGGTGACTCTGAAATAATCATCAAATAGTTAAAGGTGAGTATGTTGTTAAACACCCTAGGCTCAAAGCTTATAGAAATGTTGTTTTAGATTTTCTAGAATGTTTCACTGAAATTGACTTGCAGTCATTCCCAGAGGCTAGAACATACTTGCATATGGATTGGCTACTTCAGCAGCCACATGAAAAATATCTTTCCATCCAAATCGCCAATACACAGTAGAGGTGAAGTGCAGGCTGACTGTTCCAGATAATATCAGGTACTGGCAAGTATTTGGAAACGATAAAAAAATTGAGGATTTCCTGCAGTCTAAAAATGATTTTGAGTGTACAAATATAGATGTAGAGAGTGAGGATGATAGTGTAAATAAATAAGACTTTGAAAATGATAGTGTAAATAAAGTAGATTCAAATGAAATAAATGAAAAAGATGAAGACTCGGATATTTTGCAATTGAAAAATAATGTTTTACCTAGAGGCTTGGTTCCTTTAGAAGAACTATTTGATTTCAATGATGTAGCAAAAAAGCCAAAGATTGAACCTAGTGTAAAGGAGGTCAAGGAATGTAATATAGGAACAGAGGAAAATCCCAAAATGATAAAACTATCTAAATATTTACCCCCCCGAGCAAAAACACAAATATAATGAATTGTTTAAGGAATTTGTAGATGTCTTTGTTTGGAGCTATGAGGATTTAAAGTCTTATGACACAAGTATCATACAACACAAGATTCCAATAAAAGAAGAACATTAGCCTTTCAGGAAGAAACTTAGGAGAATCAACCCAAAGTTACTACCCCTGATTGAAAAAGAGATTAAAAAGATGTATGATGCCAAAATAATAGTCCCCTTAATATTTTCAAAATGGGTTTCCAATCTGGTTGCTACCAAAAAGAAGACTGGTGAAATCAGGTTTTGCATTGATTTCAGAAACCTCAACAAGGTTTCCCTCAAAGACAACTATCCTCTGCCTAAAATGGATGACATCTTACAAAAGGTAGTTGGGGCCAGTAGGATCTCTTTGCTAGATGGTTTTTCGGGCTATAACCAGGTTCTTGTCCACCCAGATGACCAGGAGAAAACAACTTCACCACCCCCTGGGGAACTTTCATGTATGTGAAAATGCCCTTTGGTTTGATGAATGTTGGTGCCACTTTCCAAAGAGCAATGGACATTGCCTTTGTGGATAAGCTTGGTATGTTTATAGTCATATATTTGGATGATGTTGTTGTCTACTCAAAATCATATGAGGAACATTTACAACACCTCAGACGAGTGCTTGAAAAGTGAAGAAAGTTTGGGATCTCATTAAATCCTAAGAAAACTCTTTTTGGTTTAGAAGAGGGAAAATCACTAGGGCATATAATCTCTAAAGATGGAATCAAGATAGACCCCAACAAAATTATGGCCATCCAAAAGTTATACCACCCTAGGAACATTAAGGAATTGCAATCCTTTATAGGAAAAATAAATTTCCTGAGAAGATTCATACCAAATGTGGCAGAACTCCCCAAGAAGATCACAAATATGCTTAAAAATATATACCAAAATAAAGTGGAAGACAGAAGCTAACCAATCCTTTGAGCAAGTAAAACACACACGTAAACAAGCCCCTGTATTGATCAGTCCAAATTACACTAAGGATTTCTATTTGTTCTCTTTTGCATCTGAACACACCATTGCAACAGTTTTATTGCAGAAAAACAATGAAGGGCATGAACAACCCATAGCCTTTTTCAGCAAGTCATTGAGAGATGTTGCACTGAACTATAATATAATAGAGAAATATGTGTTTTCCCTAGTAAAAGAAATAAAAGATTTTAGAGTTTACATTCTCCATTATCATACTATTTCTTATGTTCCAAATGCAGTGGTGAAGGACATTCTGACTTAGGATAACCCTGATGGTAGGAGAGAAAAGTGGATTTTTTTTATTCTAGAATATGATATAGAACTAAAACCAACTAAACCGATCAAAGTTCAAGGTTTGGCCAAATTAATGGTTGAATCCAACTTTCATGCTTTAGATATAAACGTTTTAGTTGTAGTTGATGAGCAGGGAGAGCAGGTGATCTAAAAATGAAGAAGACTTGTAAACTTGGAAATATTTGCAAGTAAAGTTTATGTGTTACCCTCATAAAGTTTATTTGGATAAAGGAAAGAAGAAGTTCCAAGTGAACATTCTTGTTACCCTCATGAGCTACTCTTGCTTCCAAATGAGTAGCTTGAACACAAACTTCATTTAGATTTGAAGGATTAAACATGAGTATAGTATGTCTCAAATAACTATGTAAAGCTCCAATGTATTTGAGTAAAGTTTCTTGAGAAGACAAATCTACTCCCAAAACCAACGCTCTTCTCCTAAATTCTTGAGTAAAGCTTTGTACACTCTGTCCTTTAGCTTGTCTAAAATTTTTCCATTCCATAGTAGCCTTTTTCTTATATGCCAATGGATAAAATTGTTTTTTAATTGAAACAATAAAATCATTCCAAGAAATTAAAATTTTACCATGCTTTTTCATGTCCTCCTGAGTCTTGGATTCCCACCAAATGAGTGCTGCACTATCCAATCTTAAATAAGCAAGCTGAATTTTGGTTTCATCATCTTGAATTTTTTGTATTCTACAATATACCTCAATCTGACGTATCCAATTATCTAGTTTCTCGGCATTAACTTCTCCATTCTATATTGGCAATTCAAATTTAATATCAAGCTTTAATGAAGTAATTTGCGAAGGAGTTTTACCATGTCCCTTTGGAGAATTCGGAAGAGGTCTTGAATTGGTAGAAGAAGAAGAAG
>JZKD02S2184005.1:363487-406115 GCA_000966675.3 Picea glauca
CCTCTTGTGAGTTTCAACCTTGTGAGCATCAGAAAACAAAACACTTGCAAATAATCAAGTCTTCAAAAACCAATGCTCTGATACCAACTTGATCTAAAAATGAAGAACACTTGTAAACTTGGAAATATTTGCAAGTAAAGTTTATGTGTTAAAAGCAAATGGATCAACTTTGCAACACATCATTTAATAGGATTTACTCATTTAAGACACAAATAAACAGCAGCATAATCAATGAACATAAGCACATAAACACAACAAATGATAAAGGATTTCACCCCTCTCTTGGGCTACATCTCCTGGTCCAGCTTCCAATGGATCATTATTATTATTATTTGCTCAAAGTGCTCAAAAACATGCTTTACAATGCTCAAATTGACCAACAGACTGTTCCAATGGCTTCAGAGCATTCAAAAACCCCTAGTTGGGCTTTTTCAGCACCTCATTTGGCCAAAAAACGAAGAAGTTAGGCTTCTTTGAAGTTTCCCCTTCAAGTTTGTTGTCTCTGCATCTACAAAATGCACCCTTGTTCATTCAACCTAGCACACACGCTATTTAAAGTGTAAAAACCCGGCACCGAATGCAACCGCGCCAACGGTGTGAACTGTAGGACGGTTATGGGCGTGCCAGCCCCTAACCGCCAAGATCTCGGGCACATGGCTCGTCCATACGACCGCGCTCTAAAAGAAAAAGGGCTAACCTTTATGAGCCAACAGTTAAGCGCCAAGTGTCGGGTGCATTGAAACCCCGCTAACCATTTGAACACTCCCGCACGCTCTGTGGCAAGGTCACATGCCATGGGTCATGTGACCGGAGGCGCAACCATTTGCCATATGTAAAACCCACGCGCTTTGCAACTGTGGTCATATGTGGAACCGGGGCTGGGCTCCGTGTGTAACACCAACTCCCGTGCAACCGATATGGTATGGTCATATGTGTAACATAATAGAACCATGGTTCGGGGCTAAGCCCCGGCACGACCCCCCGCCATATCAACCATTACATTAATTCAAATAGTTTATAACACATATAGTTAACAAGGAACAACGTGTGGCCCGTTGGCAGGGCGGAATTTACAAAGGCTTTGACCGGTGGGGGAGGACCGGGGTTCGAATCCCATGGACTCCATATAATTTTGAACCAATATAATGATGCCACATGGCGGCCCATGATTGGGCCATGTGGCATCCAACCACAAACCAAAAACTGCCACGTGTCAAAACATGATTCACCCAACTGTCAGCCAATCAAAAATTGCCACATAACCTCTGCCACATCAGCGTATGGACTCTGCCACATCAGCCTGTACGGACTGCACAGTCAGCATCCCTTTTTTTTGCATGTTTGACGATTCGAACAGATCGCAATATCTCTCGCTCCCGACATCTATTTGAAACGAAACGAGTTGCGTTGGGTTCACAATGATGAGGCCTATGCTCTTGTCCGATTTGAAGCGATTCCGAGCACTTTGAATTTTTGAGCAAAATTTGATCCCCTGATCAGCAGGCAACTCCACATGTCAAAGAGGCTCAAATTCTCCATGGTACGTAGACCTCATCTTTGTCTTGCATAATTTACAAGCTCCTCCTAGTCTAACTAAGACTAAATCTAGATTCTTAAAACTAAAAGCATTGAAATATTGCATTATGGACGGAAATATATATTGGAAAGATGTTGGAGGCATTTTGCTTAATTGTTTATTAAAATATGAAGTTGACAAGGCATTGCAGGATTTCCATGAAGGATATTGTGGTGGGCATCTGAGTTGGAAGACTATTGCTAACAAGATCCTTAGAGATGGTTTTTATTGGCCCACCTTGTTTGGAGATGTTCATAAAAAGGTAACCTCCTGTCACAAGTCCCAAGTCTTTGAAGGCAAAAGGAAACTTTTTCCTTTACCTCTAAAACCTATTTCGGTTGAAGCTCCATTCCAAAAATGGGGTTTGGACTTTATTGGTGAGATTCACCCACCCTCTTCAGGCCAACATAAGTGGATCCTCACAGCTACAGACTACTTCACAAAGTGGATTGAAGTTGTACCTTACAGGCAAGCTACTGAATCTGTCATTATTAAATTCTTGGAAAATAATATTCTCTCTCATTTTGGATGCCCTAGGAAGATTATAACTGATAATGCAACAACTTTCAGATCAGAAAAACTAATAGAATTTTGCAGCAAGTACCAGATTACTTTGGGACACTCCACAACCTATTACCCTCAGGGAAATGGGTTAGCTGAGTCCTCAAATAAAAGTTTGGTGAATATCATAAAGAATATGTTGTAGGAAAATAAGAAATCTTGGCATAACAAGTTGGTTCATGCACTCTAGGCTGATAGACTGATCACAAAAAGATCAATTGGTATGTCCCCATATCAATTGGTATATGGAATTGATGTTGTTTTCCCCACCTCTTTGGGTGTTCTTGTTATGAATTTGTTGCAAGAAGTGCAGGCAGAGCCTAATGATATTCAAAGGAGAATCAATCAAATGATCCAACTCCAACATTCTATAGAGGAGGTTTATAACCAGACACAGGTAATTCAAGAGAGCATCAAGAAGATTTATGACAGAAGAACTAAGGAGGATGATTTTGAATTGGGTGATTTGATACTGAAGTGGGATTCCATAAATGAAGACAAGGGTAAGCATGGAAAGTTCGACAGTTTGTGGAAAGGCCCTTACATCATTCATGCATATAGAGGAAATAATGCATTCTTACTCAAGGACAGTAATGGAGCAGACCTGCCAGGAGGACCTGTAAATGGCAGGATGCTCAAACATTATGTTCCACCCCAGTGAAGATTTTAGTCATTCATTCCATTGTACAAACCACTTTACTTTTACCTTTATGTCATGTGTGAGGTGATTTTTATTAGATAGTTGAATCCCTAAGAGAAGGCCCTAAGCCACTGATCTGGATCATTAAATTTTCAATAAAAATAAAGAAAATCAGGATGTAGATAAAGCTCTGAGGAAGGAGATTCAAACCAATAGGTAGCTAGATTATTGGCACCTCACAAGGAGAGCACCATCCCCAAGTGGAGCCACTGTTATAACCCTATGTTTCATAGGATCACCTTGTGATTATTATCTCTTCTTCAAGTCACATTATGTTGTAAATAATATTTTTATTCTACAAATGATTTACAAAAGAAAAAGAAAAAGAAAGAAAGGAAAGAAAAAAAAAAGAAAATAGAAAAGAACAAAAAATCAAAAGAGGGTATAAAAAACAGAAAAGAAAATGATAAAAACCCCATGGAATAATTTGGCTTGATTCATACTGTCTAACCATGATCAATCTCTTTCAATTTATGTAGATAGGATAGTGAATAAACTTGGCTAAACAGTTTAATCTTAGCCAAGTTAGATAGGTTAGTGAATAAGTTTGATCAAACAGTTTAAGCTTGGTAAAATGTCCTAGGTCAGAGTAATTTTTAGCCCAACAGTTTAATTTGGGTTAAAATGTTAGGTAATTAGATTAGGATTTAGGTTAGAATGTATTATTTTAATAAAATTGGTGAAAGGCTGATTAAATGACTTTGATTTGAGATAAAATGGTGTAATTTTTACCCCTTGGTGATAAAATGAAGAAAGGGTAAGCAACGAAAAACCCATAAAAGGTTTTTATCCTAAGTTTTGTGGTGAAATGTAAGTTTTGGCGCTTTGTGCTAAAAGGCACGTTGATATCAATGGTTGATCCAGATGCGCTCAGATCTACGGTCGGCAAAGAATATCGAATCCCCCTGACCTTTCTACTTTTAACGGTGGGGGGCGGTCCAAGTTGGTGGTATTTCCCGAGTGGGCCCCTCATAACATGTCATTTTTCTGTTAACTCGGACCCCCCTCACTCCTTACCACTTACCGCCTACTTGACCCCTCCAAGTAAACTGCCAAACCACTTGCTCATACTGCCTCTGCACTCTGACGTCACACTCCACTACCTCCATCTATACATCATGCTCCACTACTCTGGTGACACAACACCCTCCACTCACATGTCTCCCATCACATCCCATCCACCCATTGGTTTTTCATTACCCTCCACGTTACCTCCATCTACCCATTGGCCATTTCAATTCCCTCCACCTCACATCTGGTATGTCCGTTGGCCAATCAATCCAGATGGACATTACCGTTACCCATCCGACTCACCCTCCGCTCCATAATGGACACCCCATTCAGACATTTAACCCCTTTTTTTCACCATTGTGCATTGTTCATTGATCCAAACTCAATCGACACCATCATTTCTCGTTCTCCAGACAAACTTCATCGATCCTATTGTCAACAAACTGCCATTAAATCCTGGTAAACACATATTACACCTTTTTCGTTTACAGGTATCTATTTGACGATGGCGCCCAAATCCAAATCTTTTGAGGTTGTCAAAAATCATTTTCTCCCTCCCCTCGTCGATCCGGATAGTATCCCCTTAGCTGACAAAGATTTATTGATTGTAGAGTCTAAGTGTGAATTTGACTTCTTCGAATTACACTTCTGGCTCAAAGATGTTTTTTTGGACCAGAGCGACGAGATCAGGCTTTGGGAATCCAATCTCCCACTGTACCTTGTTCCCCAGACTTACCATTTCCCTGAGTTCACTCTAAAATTCCAAGCACACTATCTCCCTAGACAAAGTTCCATCATTTCATCCTCTGGTGAAACTCTCTTCACCATCACCTCTGAGACGATAAACCAGATACTGCAGATACCCAGAGCCGGCTCCCTTTCCCCTTTTTAAGTCAAAATTCTGACCAAGATGTACCAGAAGTTGTCTTTCCCATAGAGAGCTCAAATCTTTGAGCTCTTCCTCCCTGAAAATGCTTAGTTACCCAAAAATAATCCCCCCTGCCATTCCTCCATCTTCTCAATGAAAGATAACTGGATCATTTCTTCCCTGTGTTGTCTACTAGGATATTATTCATATGAGTGGGTAGAGGAACCCATTATGGGTTTTCTATCCATCTTCTCCACTAAAGAAAAGGCTAATACACAGTTTCACTACAGTCAGGTTTTAGCTGACAATATCCATGAACAATTGTTCAATTTTTCTATAGAAGGTATGTTATGGTATTCTTCCATGCTGGTGTATATGTTCATCAATTTTCAAGCAAACAAATTCTCTTTCTCCCATTAGAAATTGGACCAAGATGGCAACCCTCAGCCTGTAACCTCTTGGGCATCCTTAGTGAGGAAGAACTCATCTGAGTTCAACTTCAAACAGTTCATAGATCAATTCTACCATCCAGTGGTATGCATTCTCAATGGAAGAACAGAGCCAAGGATAAATGAGGAAATTCATAGGATTCTACATCTATCAGACCTAGCTAAAACAAGGGACTGGTACCTCTACCAGGACCATACAGAAATCAAGATCTACGGATGTGAATTACCCCCTTACAAGCTGCTCAAGTATTTACCTGTTAGAATATTCGCTCTGGAATATATCATATAGATGATTAATTTAGATGATATTCATTTTGTAGCTTTCAAGAAGAAACAACAGCTCAGGATCAAAGTTCAAATAGGTTCTTTTATTTGCAACAACAGAGATGCAGGAGAAGAATCCAACAAGTTGTTATAGGAGATGAAGTTCGGGAAATTTTTCCCATGGCACTATGATCCCTATGGTATCATTGCATAAACTAGGTTAAAGAACAAGATTTCCCCCTATGCTCATGTGCCTAAACCTGAAATAGAGAAATTCATGAACCAGACAGAGTGGGAGGAAAACACTCTGACAGACACTGAACAACAGATTTCTCCTGCCAGCATTTCACAAACAAGCACTCCATAGGTACCAGTAGAGAAAATACTCAGAGAAGAGGTCTCTTCTTCAGTTACAGAAGTCTCAACAGAAGATTTAGAGGTTTATAGAAAGAGGCCCAAGACCATTCATACTCCTAACAGGTCTAGAGGAGAAGAAACTCAGTCCACCATAGTAATGGAGGGACAACATTCACCACTTTTCTCAAGCAACCATAAAAAGATGTCCACTTCCTCATCAAAGAAACAAACTGATACCACATTGTCAACTAAGTCCACACAAGAGCCTTCAGGACTTAATATTTTTGAGAAATATAACTTGATCAAGAAGAAGAATGAGTTGCTCACTAACAACACCTATGCACAATTCTGGAAGCAGAAATCAACATAACAACATAGGTTACTCTCTGCTTTTGACACAGACAAAGGAAGGATGCACATGGCATTCTTGTAGGCACAAGTGCCTCATCCCAAGGCGATTTCTGATTATAAAAGGTCAACATTTGAGTTTGATATCAAAGAGGTGCATCCAGCCGATCAAATGGATATGCACAGAGAGACTGGAGAAATTATTTTCTCCACCCTTGCCAATACCTCCATGACTGCTGCAAAGTTGCAGATCTCCTTGAACAATGTTCAGTCTCAGCTCAAGCTGGAAAAGATATCCTCCCTAGCTAAGGATAACAAGATCAATTCTCTAGAAGAAATGGTATTGAAAATTGGATATGATCCATCCAATGTCAAAACAACAGAAGAACTTCTCAAGAAGAAGAATGTTGATATAGCATCCTTAAGGAAACAACTAAAAATCCCTACAACAGAGGACTCACGGGAAAAGGAAATGGATGAGACTGAAGGCCACAAGGAGGAAATGTTAAAATTAATCATGGAGCAGAATGCGTAGATTAAGGAGATGGAGGCCGAGCTAGAGAAGTTAGTCAAGGAAAAGGAACAAAATTCACCAATCACTATGATCCCACTGGATGTAGTCCCACTCACAGGGGTTAGTACAGCAACAACACGCACAACAACAGAACTCTCATCGTCTATTCCAGTGACATCTTTAGATGCATCAGAAAAATTGGAAAATTCAATCTAGGACATGACCTTGCAAGTACATGAAATCAAAAAACTACAGGATGAGATCAATAACCTTCAGAAGCTGAAAGCCACGTTTCAGGATAGCTACAATATGGAGATGCACAAATCACAGAGGCTCAAGAAAGAATTGCAGAAGCCATAGAAGGAGATAGTCATGGCCAAGACGATGTCAGAGGCCAAGGAAAACATGTGGATTGACATTTTCCAATCAATGACAGAGATATGGCCCCTGATACAGATTGTGTTTTAACAACATGAATTGGTATAGAGAGACAAACAAGCCATTGACAAGATAATGACAGAAGTGGGAGAAAATCCTACCAAGGCTACAGAGATCATAAGATTCTTGAACTCCAAGACTAAGGAACAGTTGGAGGCTTTGGAAATTGAGGACAGAAGAGAGACAATCCTTGAGGTCAAGAAGGTTTTGACCAAGAAAGGATTGATGTTGCAATTAGAAGATAAATCTCAGAACATGGATATTGGATTGCAGAGATTCTTCAGCTAGGTTGACTCACCGCACAAGAAAGGACTTCCAGTTTTATTAGTGATCAATGACAAGATTATTATTCTCTCAGACTACAAGCAGAAGATCCTAGCAGTAGAAAAATATGGTTCTAAGTTCGCAGGCATACAAGGAAGCATAACTGGTAAATCTTTCTTGGAAACTCTACAGTTGGACTTAAGCATCCAACATGAGATAAAGTACATATTCATCACCAAGCCAACCTTTTCTAAGTACACAGAGATGGATGAAACTTACAAAAGATTACTCAAGGTCTCTATCCCCAGTCAAAAGAGATCGATAGACCTTTGTTCCTTGATCGAGTAAAGATGATGTGGACATCCAATTCAGCATGAGAAAGACAGTCAAAGTCAAGTAGATGAATCACAAACCACTTTCCTAGAAATCATCATTCAGGATTTGGACAGATCACCATAGTCCTATTATTTTGTGATATGTAATCTACTTAGTTAGATTTTTACTCCACTAAATCCTAGTCATTAATGACATGATCGAATGTAATTTTTGTATAAATACTTCTCACTTAGAAGTAT
Source organism: Picea glauca (assembly GCA_000966675.3). NCBI lineage: Eukaryota > Viridiplantae > Streptophyta > Pinopsida > Pinales > Pinaceae > Picea > Picea glauca. The sequence continues at coordinate 371,413 of JZKD02S2184005.1, forward strand.
TGAGGGTTGATTCCTGCACCCAAGGAGCTATCATTGTAATCTTTTTGAAGAGATCGACCAGTAATAAAAAGACAGATTCATAGGATTCTTGCGTTTGGATGTTGGTGAGGTTATCTTTCTTTGTTAATGTTTATCTTACTTTGTAATTCATTTTGTTTTCTCTCTCTAATCGTTTAAAGGAAGTTAATGAACAGAATTTGTCTTAGACACTTTGTTTCTAGTCTTTAGTGATCTGCATGTTATTCTTCTGATATTAATCAAAGAAATTCTTAATTGCGTCTTTGTTTGATTGAATATCTCATTTGTCCTATATTTCCACCACTTTAAACTTTAAAAGATCCAACATTCCCATTATCTCTCCCTGTGAAGAAATCTTTAAAAAGTTGTATCAGATCTTAATTTTTAACACAGACCCCATAGCCCAATGGATGTTTAAATGCAATAATTCAGCCAAGCTTTATAAAACAAAACAACACACTCATATTGTTTTAGCTAGCCTAATATTTAAAACCCAAACATATCTAAATCATACATAGATTTCCCTCTCTGAAACTGGCAGGGCTAGATCCCAGTTTCAAAGTGGTTTTGTAAGTTACCTCTGTCAAATTTCTTCTCCCCCTGACAACATCTGGGAATTTACAGAGTGTTAACAGACAGGATTCTAGTCTACACACGGGTTGTAATACCTACAGTTCATTTCAACAATGACCAAAAAAACCCTCAAGACATCAGCCCTTTTGGTATCACATGCTTGCGCAGATGAAGTCTCACCCGAGGTATCTATTGGGGTTGCAGTAACCAGGTTTTTGCAGCAGTAAGGGAAAGAGAGGCGGGTCCTTGAATTATTGTTCCTTATTCTAGCTTATGTATGTTCTTGATTATTATATATATTCTCACAGTCATTCATGAATATTGCAGCATAATCAATCCCTAAACTAAAATATATTCTATGAAGCATAGCATCATCCATAAACACACATAGACAAGTAAAGAATACAAGACACAATATCCTCTCTAAAATCCTTCTTTATTCATTTTCTTTCTTACTAACTGTCTATTACATACATGACCTTTTCATACCATTGATTCTCTTCTACGCTCCCCTAATCTCCCAATCCCGTTACATATTTATACCCAAAATCTAGGGCTTAAATCCCTATTATCCCAAAATAGCCCATTACAATGCATGGCATGGCCAACTTCAATTAACTAGTCATTTGCTTTCTTCTACTTGTCATTCTTTATACAGATTATCCGCTACTTATCTATTTATGTAAAGGCACACTATAGTCCTTCACACTTCTCTTCTTGCTCACTTGCTATATTCTTCTCTCAGTGTGTTATATTCATTCTACATGCTTTCCTTCCTTTTTCTCCCTTTCTACCTCTTTAAGTGCTTACTTCATTATGCACGCTTACTTTATACTTATGTATTTTCTCCCAAAATTGCATTCACAAATTATTGTCCAACAACCCCCCAACACTCACATGTGGCTCGTCCTGAGCCACTCAGGCCTGTTGCTTGTTCTTCCACTCTAAAATAAATTGTTGTGCGACAACCTTAGCCGCCTCTACCTCTGTGACAATGGTGGATTATTTTACTGTGGTCTCTTCTATGGCCTGCACGATCAAGTCTTGAAGTTTGTTCTCTATGTCAATCGTGGCTTGTTTGATCTTCCCTTGTACAACAACCAATTATTCAATAACCCTAATCGATTCTTCCTGCCTAGGTCCAAGTCTTTGTTGAAGGACCTTATGTTGGTCCATGAGTCTCTCCACTTCGACACATGTAGTTTGTTGCACCAAAATGGTTTCCATTCGTTCTACCAGTGGTAATGTTGTCACCTTCTTTGCTGCCTCAATGGCTTGTTCTTGCGCATCTCACAGTTTGGCCTCTACAACCTTCATCTTTGGGTCGCCCATGAGCTCTTCACACACTTTGGCACTTTCTTTGCAAATTTTAGCACATTCCTCTTCAAATCTATTAATATTAGAAATTGATATCGTTTTCATTCTCATTCTACTTTCGTGCACCTCAAGTGGTGTGTCGGGCATGCTCTTTAGTTGCAGATCCTATAGCTTCTCCATGAATCCCTTCATGACTTCACCAATTTTCAACAATTGTTCCTCCATAGTGGCCTCTATGATTAGGGGAACTTCTGGTACCTTTTGTATAACTTTTGGATAGTGGCTTGCATCATTTGTACCATGGCTTCTACTTTTTCCTTCTCCTTTTGTGCTTTCGTTGCCCTATCATCTGCGCCCTCTTTCATCCTCTAAATTTCCTCCATCTAGGTTTCACGCTCCTTCTTTTGTTGAAGGGCCATATCATACTATGTTTGTATTAGGACACTTTCATTCCTCATTCTAGCCAAGTCTCGGTGTGTAGCGTCTCCTCTATGTTTTATCTCATGTACTAGAACTACTTGTAACTCCTATACTCATTGGATGGGTAGTCACAATACAAATATATTCAGTTGGCCCAACGCCTTTATATCTTCTTGTAATGTGCCCGCTAGAAACTATAGTTCATCTGCCTCCAGTTGAATGGTTATGTGTTCCCCTAAGAGTTGTATTAGAGTCGTCTACACGCTATCCTCAGTTGTCCTTGGTCCAGTGGATGGGTTGTACCCTGACTTGGGGTATTTCACAACGCATATGGTTTCGATTAGCTGTTGAAGGATTCCCAACTGATCCTGGACCTTATTTTGCTGGTCTTCGTGCTTCTTGGAAACTTCTTTCCAAAGTTCCTCTATGGAATCCCTGATTTGGTATCCAATCTGATCCATATCATCATCGATTAAAATGTAAAAAGGGGTATGTCATTTTTCTTTAACTTTCTTTCGCGCTCCACCTGTTTGTTCTAACCCCTTATACTTTTGTTTGAGCCCAACATCATTTTTTGGGTCATGTTCCTCCTTGATTTTTTCTTGGTCTTTGTCCTCTTGTTGATGATTGTGAAGCCTAATTATCTTCATGATTCAGAGGTATTTGTTTTCATCTATGTTTATACCCCATGAAGTCTTTACACCCTAGGAGAATGTACACTCCTCCATGCGAGGGAATGTAGAGGGGGGTTACCCCCTCTATAGAGTCTGGGGGCAAGCAGGCCCCCGAAGGAAAAATTTTCTTGTAAATGTATATTTTAATTTCATTGTAAATCTGGACCGTTCATTATAAGGTCGCAGATCTAACGGTAGAATTTATGTTAGGGTTTTTTTCCCTAGAAGGAAACATTCTTTTATGAGGGAAATGTATTGCGGCTATGTATCATAGTGAATATTGTATTCTGAGAGAGGATATTGTGAGAGAAAAAAGAGGAAGTTAGAACGGGTGTGTTGTAGGTTGTATCCCTTCATTTGTTGGATAATAATAAAGGAAGGACCTAGCAATTTCTCTAGTGGGTGTAGCCCACAGTGGGTGAATCACATATATATGTGTCTATTGTATTGTGTATCTTCTGTGTTTGATTTTTGCATTTGTTTTATTTTATTTCTTCACGATCCTATTTTTCTAACAATTGGTATCAAAGTGAAAGGTAACTCACAAGAAAAGAGGGTTCCTGGTTCGAGTGGGAGCAATGGAGGAAGATGGAAAGTTTAGGGCCGAGAAATTTAACGGCCAAAACTACCAGTTATGGAAGATGTAGATGGAAGATTATTTATATCAGAAGGATATATTCCTACCATTGGGTGGAATAGCAAAGAAGTCGATGGCCATGAAGGATCAAGAATGGGAGGTTCTTGACAGAAAGGCACTAGGAATGATACGACTGAGCCTGGCAGCATCGATGGCTTTTAATATTTCAAAAGAAATGACAATGAAGGAGTTGATGGACGCATTGGCTAAACTATATGAAAAAACCTCGACATCCAATAAGGTATTTCTAATGAAGAGATTATTTAATATGAATATGTCAGAAGGTGGGTCTATTGCAGATCATTTAAATGAATTTAATATAGCTACTGATTAGCTAAGTTCTTTAAAAGTGGACTTTGATGATGAGGTCAGAGCTCTTCTAATCTTGTGTTCATTTCCAGAAATATGAAATGGCTTGGTCATGGTTGTAACTAACTCTATCTCTAGTTCAAACACTTTAAAATCTGATGATGTTGTTGGTTTTATCCTTAGTGATGAAATGTGACAGAAAAGAATAGGTGAGACCTCAGGTAATGTGTTAAACATGGAGAACAAGGGAAGAAAAAAGGATAGAGGAAAGGGCTCAGGGAATGATGGGAATTATAGGAAGGGAAGATCCAAATCCAGACTTAGAAAGATAGAGTGTTGTAATTGTGGGAAGAAAGGACATCTAAAGAAATACTATAGAGCTCCAAAGAAACAAAGAGATGGACAATAGGAGAAAAATCAGGAAGCAAATGTAACAGGTGATGTGTTACAAGATGCTTTGTTTCTTTCTGTAGATAATATTTATGAGCTTTGGGTAGTATATTCAGGGGCCTAATTTCATGCCACACCCCATAGGAAACATTTTCTAGATTATGTTCAAGGTGATATTGGACAGGTTCATTTGGGTGATGATGCACCATGCAAAATTGTTGGAATGGGAAAGGTAAAAATAAAGAAAAGCAATGGAAACCAATGGTTGTTAAAAGAGGTAAGACATGTTCCAGATTTAAGGAAAAATATAATTTCAATAGGGAAGTTGGCAAGTGAAGCTTTTAAATCCATATTTACAGATAAGGTGTGGAAGGTCACCAAAGGATCATTGGTGATAGCAAAAGGAGAGAAGGTAGGTACATTGTCTTTATGTACTGGTAATACTGACTCTTCTATCTCTTTAGATTATATAGGAGTGGATACAGTATTGTGGCATCATAGGCTTGGACACATGAGTGAGAAGGGGATGCAGATACTTCAGAAAAGAAATTTGTTGCCAGATCTTAAACAAATTGATTTGGATTTCTGTGAGAATTGTGTTTATGGAAAACATAAGAGAGTCACATTTCTCATAGTCGGAAAAGAAAAAAAGAGTGAAAGGTTAGATATTGTGCATACAAATGTATGGGGACCAGCTCAAGTATCATCTCTTGTTGGCTCTCATTATTATGTTACTTTTAATGATGATGCAACTAGAAAAACTTGGGTTTATTGCATTCGACAAAAATCTGATGTTTTTTATACTTTTAAGAAATGGAAAGCTTTGGTTGAGAATGAGACAGAAAAAAGGTTGAAGTGTCTAAGATCAAACAATGGAGGTGAATATTGTAGTAAGGATTTTGATGATTATTATTCATACCATGGGATTTGTAGAGAGAAGACAGTTCCAGGAACACCACAAGAAAATGGTTTGTCAAAAAGGATGAACAAGACAATCATGGAGCGTGCAAGGAGTATGAGATTGCATGCTAGTTTTCCCTTACATTTCAGGGAATATGTTGTAGATATTGTTGTTTACTTAATAAACAGAGGACCTTCAATCTCTTTGGATGGTGGAATTCCATAGGAGGCATGGACAAGTAAACAAGTAAACTATTCTTTTTTGAAGACTTTCGGTTGTGAAGCATTTGTCCATATTGATAAAGAAAATAGAACAAGGATTGAGGAAAAATCCAAGAAGTGTGCCTTTATTGGATACAGTGATAATGATTTTGGTTATCGCTTATGGGATTATGAAAATCACAAAATCATTAGGAGTAGAGATGTTATATTCAATGAGAAATTCATGTACAAAGATCAATTGCAGGGAAAAATACAAGAAAAAGAAAAACCAGAATACATAGTGCTTGATGAGATTACTGAAAAATAAAATCCAAAGGTACCAGAAAATTAAAATGTACAACAATAGTAGCAATAGGTACCTCAAACTCCTACAAGTGTTGTTAGAAGATATACCAGGTTAAGTACACCCCCTGAACGATACTCTCCTTCATTCTATTATTTATTGTTGACTGATTCTGGTGAATCGGAATGTTATGAAGAGGCAATGCAGGTAGAAACTAAAAAGAAGTGGGAGCAAGGAATGAAACAGGAAATGGATTCCCTGGTAAATAACCAGACTTGGGATTTGGTTCATTTGCCTGCAGAAAAAATAGCATTACAGAATAAATGGGTTTACAAGTTGAAGGAATAAGATGGAGGAAAAAAGAAATACAAGGCTAGACTTGTTGTAAAGGGGTTTGCACAAAATAAAGGTATAGATTTTGATGAAATATTCTCTCATGTTGTTAAAATGACTTCAATTAGGACTATTTTAAGTCTTGTGGTAGTAGAATATTTGCATATTGAACAGTTATATGTAAAAACACCTTTTTCTCCATGGGGATTTGGAGGAAGAGAGTTATATGCAGCAACCACAGGGGTATGACATCAAAGGAAAGAAGAATTTGGTATGCAGGTTGAATAAGAGCTTGTATGGACTAAAGAAATATCCAAGGCGGTGGTATTTGAAGTTTGACAAGTTTATGACAGAACAAGGTTATAGTAGATATCATTCTGATCACTGTGTTTATTTTAAAAAGCTAGAAAATGGAAGCTATATTATCTTGCTATTGTCTGTAGATGACATGCTTGTTGCAAGGTCTAATATGCAGGATATATATTTGCTCAAGAATAAAATAGCTAATTCATTTGCAATGAAGGATTTCGGTGCTGCAAAGAAAATCATTGGTATGACAATAACAAGAGACAGGAAAAATTGCAAATTGACATTGTCTCAGGGTGAGTACATAGAGAAGGTGTTGGATAGGTTTAGAATGCAGAATGAAAAACCAGTTACTACACCTTTGTCCAGCCATTTCAAATTAACTAAGGAAATGTGTCCCAAGACATAGGAGGAGATGGAATACATTTTTAGGGTCCCTTATTCATCAACATTTGGTAGCTTGATGTATGCAATGGTTTGCACAAGACCATATATTGCACATGCAGTGGGAGTTGTGAGCAGGTATATGAATAATCCAGGTAAAGAACATTGGGAGGCAGTAAAGTGGATTCTCAGGTATTTGAGAGGTATTTATACTCATGCATTATGTTTTGGAGGTTTGGTCACTTTTCTATAGGGATATGTTGATTCAGATATGGCAGGTGATAAAGATAGCAGGAGGAACACCAAAGGGTATGTTTTTACTATAGGTGGAACATCAGTAAGTTGGATTTTGAAACTACAAAAGGTTGTTTCACTTTCAACAACAGAGGCAGAGTATGTTGCTACTACAGAGGCTAGTAAAGAGATGATTTGGTTACAAAGGTTTATGGAGGAATTGGGAAAGAAGCAGGAGAATAGCGGGTTGTAATGTGACAGTGAGAGTGCCATTCATCTTGCAAGAACTCAACCTTCCATTCAAAGACTAAGCATATACATCTCAGGTACCATTTCATACGATCTATCTTGGAAGATGGACATTTGAAGTTGGATAAGATACACACTAGCCAAAATATTGCAGACATGTTAACTAAGGGAGTAACCAGGAAGAAACTGAGTTCCTGCTCAGTTTCAGTTGGTATTCAAGCATGAAGATGAAAATGATAAATTTTCCAGGTCCAAGAAGGATCATAGTCTAGCAGATACAACAACGGTGAAATTGTTGATATCAGTCTCCAAGTGGGATATTGATGATTGTGGAGCCTGATTATCTTCCTGATTCAGAGGTCTTTGTTTTCAGTCATGTTTATACCCCATGAAGTATTTACACCCCAGGATAATGTACACTCCTCCATGCGGGGCAGTGCAGAGGGGCTTTACCCCCTATGTGGGGTTCGAGGGCAAGTGGGCCCCCGTTGGGGGTTGGGAGGCGAAGCCCCTGAAAGAAAATTTTCCTTGTAAATGTATATTTTAATTTCATTGTAAATCTGGACCGTTCATTACAAGGTCACAGATCTGACGGTAGAAGTTATGTTAGGGTTTTTTTCCCTAGAAGGCAACCCTCTTTTATGAGGGAAATGTATTACGGCTATGAATCATAGTGAATATTGTATTCTGAGAGAGGAGACTATGAGAGAAATAAGAGGAAGTTATAGCGGGTGTGTTGTAGGTTGTATCCCTTCATTTGTTGGATAATAATAAAGGAAGGACCTCGAAATTTCTCTGGTGGGCATATCCCACACTAGGTGAACCACGTATATATGTGTCTCTATTGTATTGTGTATCTTATGTGTTTTATTTTCGCATTTGTTTTATTTTATTGATCCGCGATCATATTTTTCTAACACTTGTGAGGACCTTGGATTTTCTGTTGGATTCTTCCAGCCGTCCTCCCAATCACTAATTATTGAGTGCACCTCTTGCAATATCAACTGGTAATTGGTTGGCAACTTTTGTCTCGCAGGATCCTTTTTGTCTTTTACATACAGATGGTGCATATCGGATCTGAAGCACGCAACATCCTTGTATGAAATGACTGCTTCCTCTAGAATTCACAATGTAGTCTCTACTACATTAATAATGAGTTGTAAGTAGGTAAAAAAATGGTGTTGTTGTTAGTTTGTCGTCTCTTGATGTTGGAGAGCCACAAGTTGGAATACCTAGCAACCAAAGGGTTGTGACCTGAAACACGCATGTGCTAGTAATAAGCAGTCTCCTTCCACCTGACCAGTGCAATGAGAATAAGTAACCATGCATAGTGAAATTTTTTGCCCTTCTCCTCGGCCTATGTGAAATCCTGCAAAAAATGGTTAACCAAAAATGTCTCCTAGTTCATTTGAACGCCTTCCTTGAATTTATTTGCGACTGAGATGATTGTTGTTGGTACCTCGTTGCTATGATATTTTCTCAAAATTTTACAATCCAAAACCTACATCGTAAACCTGACCTCTTGGTCATTGATTCTCTTCACATCTAGACCCCTTTTGCCTCTAAATGTGTCATACTTGTCTTTCATGGCCTCTGAGAGGGATCGCTCTCCCATTTTGCAGAATAGTAAGGACGGGTCCTCGCCTACTTTTCTTAACCCTGTGATACGCGTAATTAGTGCAATATAATTGAGACTAGGGGATCTAGCCAATCTGTCCCCCCATGGACACAACTGAGCAATACCTTGACACAAGCATTGATTTTTGTACTTCGTCTGAAATATGGGATTTCAAAAAACTTCAATATCCTGACCTTCTCTAAGCCCAGCGCCCATTCATGTGGTTCCACTCGCATTGCTCCTGTGTCGAGGTCGGTCTTTCTGCATAAGTTTTGATCCCTGGAAAACTCATGGAATGTTTTCATGTCAGTGATATCATGGTCCATAAATTTCAATTTGGCCACCTTGTCGAGCATATCTCCATCCATAATAACACCCTTCAAGATTGGTGTTGTGGGTAATGGATACTTGGAATTTGTTGGTACTGTTACTGGGGGTGCGTCATCCATATTCGAAGATAAATAATCTCTATGAAAAATTGCAAGTGGTGTTGGGGTCGAATTTATAACCACCTCCTTGACCTCCACATCAACTGGTTGCTTTGATTGTTTCTTTGTTGTTGTGGACAATCCTCCTACTCTTGGTGGTGCCATTCTATCTGTATGTTGGACTGGTGGATGGTTGTTGGTTGTCTATGCAGTTCATTGTAATGTGGCTCGGGAACTCGTTTATGTTCACTCCTGCTTTGTATGCAACAATGAATTACAGCTTCCTTCCCTCTTGGTGTTTTGTGTGTTCATGCGAAGTAGACATGTCGTGTCCCGCCTTGAATGCCTTTTCCAATCTGGTGTAGAAGTTGGTGACTAAGTAACTAAATGTTCCTTAATTTCCAAATTCGTCTTAAGGTTCTCTTTTCGTATTGTTGATCTGTTCAGGATTTCCGACAACTTTTCTTATTTAATTCTTATATGGTGCTTTTATGACCTGTCACGCCAACCGTCTAATCTGTCGTTTTCGTGCTTGACTTATTTTAACAGTTTTTTCTTTTCCAACATGTGCAGGGGTGCGTTACTCATTGCAATCGGTCCCATTCATATCTTATATTTGAACTTAGTGCAATGTTATCCTCATGTGTGGTGGTCAGCTCAACCACACAAGTTATGATACCTTGGTATTTCAAACACTCTTTTTCTTTCTCCTATCACTACCTTTTTATTTCTTTTCTTTCCTTTTTTCTACTTTTTATTGGGTTTTTTCTTCTTTTTTTAACTATGGTACACTTGCTATAATACAAGGGTTTTGGCACAACCTAGATTACTACACAGACGGTCGACTATCTCTATAGAGTTTCATCCGACTTCCATTCACCATTCCTTCCAGGCTTCTTCCATCCAACGTTTCCAACTATGCATCACATGTCTTTGTTATATGTTGGATCACATAAGGACCTAACGAGTGTATGTGAAAATTCCCTAGGTGTTGCATATACTTGTTGTCATAGAGTAGTACTAAATTGATGAGTTGAAATTTCTTGAATTTAATGTGTCGATCATGCTAGGCCTTCTCTCTGGATTTTTCAACATGTTGATGGAATCCTACCATAAACCAGTCCTCCTCAAACTAAACTCACTATGCCAACCGCTCCTCTATTGTGATAGTATTGGAGAGCTCACTGATGGCCACAATGTGTAGGCTAGGTAGAATGAACTCCATTGGCATCATTGCATCTTATCCATAGACCAACCAGAAAGGTGTATGTCCTGTCAACTTGTTACTTGTAGTTATATAATCCCACAATACTGCAGGGATGCATAAGTCCCAATCATCTCTCCCTACATTGTAGTTTTTTTTCAAAGCATTCTCCAAAATCTTATTAAAATATTCCATTGTTCCATTTGTTGAAATAATGTAACTTGGAAGAATATTATACCTAAGAAGAAGTGTTGAATAATATTGTTATATTATATTTATTAATTAGTCCCTATTGTGCCTTTGTAAAATTCGTCCCTATTGTGCCTTGACAATTAAATGTAAATTAAGAGAGTAAAGTGATTAGTCGACCAGGACCTAATTTTAGGCTGGATAGACCATTATTTATAAGGGAGGCCAATGCCTCATTTGGACACATTCACCAACCACCTCTGTAGTGTACAAGTCTTAGAGGAGAAGTTGTTGCAATTAGGGGTGATGTCAAGGAGGGTTCTTGGTATATGCCTTGGTATCTCTTGGTTAAGTAGTGTGCTACTCTTTCCTAGTGAAGGAGTAGAAGAGGATCTTCTACTTTGTTTCTGGTCTATATATATTGAGGAAGTTTTTATGAGTTTTCTTCCCCATGAAGGTTTCCCAGGATAATCTGTGTGTCTCTATTGTTTATGTGATTTCCTCTCTTAAAATGATCTTATTTATGCAACTAATGTGCTAAATGATTATAATAATAAAGAAGAACCGTAACTTCTAGTTGTATACGTAAAAATTTAGCATGGTATCAGAGCAAGCATGAAAGAGACCAACTCATAGTTTATAAAGAAGTGGTTAGCATCAGTGCACCTTCTCCAAAGTTCAGTTTTTAGTGTTGCAGCTACTGCAGAATTAGGGTTTATGCATAAAACCTAAGAGTGATGTTCTTACCTTTGATAGAGGATGTTGGTGAAACTAATATCACCTAGGAACTCACCCAAGCAAGGTGAATCTATCCCCTGGATCAGAATTCTAGATTTAGAATTTTGAGAAATTAGGGTTTCCTCATAAAACCCTAAGTTGCAGTTGCAGCACTAGTTGTAGTGTCAGTTCCTTCATGCCAGTTCCCTCATGCCAGTTGCAACACCAGTTGTAGTTCTAGTTCCTTCATGTGAGTTCCATCATGCTAGTTGTTGTGCCAGTTCCTTTGTGCCAATTCCCTCATGCCAGTTGCAGTGAAAGTTTTTTTTTTTTTGAAGTGTTGGTACTGAATTTAATTGTCCTAGTGCGCCTTACCCTAGCAAATCTCCAACTAACTTTAAGTTATAAGTTGAAGCACCTTTGAAGTTTTAAAGGTTTGTTATTTCTTTCCACTGCTATGAGATGGTGCAAATACTGGTCGATACTGTCAAAGGTATGCACTTACATATGTTCAAACTATATCATTATTATAAAGGGTATTTGCAGGAGTCTAAAGGATATTTTGTCTAAACAACAATCGTAGATCCAGAAGGATCTCAGATCCAACACATTCAGAGGAACAATGCACCTCAGGTTTGATTAATTTGGTATGCCTCTATTTGTTGTGGCATTATTATGATCGTTTGAACATCCAGGTTGTATTTTGATCTATTGAAGTTATGACTATAATACTAATAATTGGTCAAAATTAAAGTCAAAAGCATTAGATTGATCAAGTTAGAGACAATAGAGTGTATTCTCTAACTCAGATTTCTGTCAAGAAATCATATTATCTTAGTATAGAGGACAGGTTGAAGAGAATATTTGTCATCTTGAGTGAAGGAGACTCGGAAGAAAAGAAAAAACCCTCATTATTGAGGACAAGAATCCAGGTTACAGGTTTGATTGATTAACTTGATAAGATTCAAATTTGCACATGTCAAGTTTTGATAACTACCTCATTACAAGTAAACACTATAGTTGTGATAACAATCTTTGAAAATTTTTATACTTGGTAGCATGTGAGCATTATTGAGATAAATTCTTATTGTAATCATTTACAAGATATAACTAACATCTCCTCTAGGAGAAACTTATTGTTTTATTTCCAGGTTACCATGAAGGAATTATTGATTACAACACTAGAAGAGTGTTTCTCTCACTCCTTATTATTGTATTTCTTACTTTTTACCCTTGTTTCAGGTCGGTCACAAGTGATATATCTAAAGGAGCTATTGTGACAATCATTCTCACTATTGTTTTTTATTATTATTATAAAGAGTGTTATTATTGTCTATTGTTTCTCCCATGTTTCTCTTGTTCCAAGCAGGTCACAAGTGATAACCCTGAGGGATCTATAGCGATGGCTGCAGGAGGAAACATATTAGATGAGACATGGAGAAGACTATCGACATGGAGAAGACTATCCAAGTTGTATACATGATCGTATACATCTATGTACTGAAGAAAAATAAGAAGAAGCTACTTTTTCTAGATACACAACATCTCATATGAAGACAGAACATGAGGAGCAGAAGGCTCCAAAGATAACATAACCAATCCCTCTAGCACAGTTGATCACTCTTCAATTCATCAAGAAGAGTTAGTAGAGCCAGAAGGGCCTACCCAAAATCAATGCAGTAACCAGGAAGAGACCAACATGGTCCCATGACACTTTGCAGGATGTAAATCCATATAACATTGATGTGCCATATCAGAGGGAGCAAATGGATCTGAAGATTATATAGACTCAGAGGGAGTCAAGCTTCAGAGGGAGCATGGAGACTTAGAGTGAGCCTGATCTCAGAGAGGATCATATGGGAAAAAGAGACATCTTATAGAAAAGACAGACATATATCATGAGTTGAGAAGACTATATCTTAGCTTCAGAGACTTCTAGAAGATGTGAAATCTCTTGGGAAGATTCCCTTGTTTCAGTGACAGAGGAGGAATCCAGTCAAAAGGACTAGGATATGGATTTTTCCTTGAGAATATAAGGGAAGTCAATGGTGACTTCCAATATTGATCTAACAGATCAAGCATGTTGCAGATAAAAATATAAATATGTACAAAGCTTAATTTGTGTCTAGAGGATTCTCCCAGCAAGAGGGAGAATTCTATGAAGAGACACTTTCTCCAGTAATTAGAAAAAGTATATATAGAACAACCATGATTCATTAAAAGAATTCAATGCAGTATGAGATTCATAGGGAACAAATGAATCTGTTGTTGTGATGGAGTAGAGGAGATACTCTCAAGGTTCAAAAACTACAATAAGAATGAAGTAGTCATTCTCAGTTTTGAAAAAAACAACTACATGTACAGAGTCTCAGTTCTAGAAAAAACAAGTTGTAGAGAGAATAGGGGAAATACTCTCAGGCAGTGAGATAGATAGTACTTTTCAGAAATCACATAGAACCAACACATGATTATACAGATTGAGTTGCAACTGAGCAAGTGTACCAGTTTAGAACAACGTGATAATTTGGTTTCGAAGTACATGACAGGAAGACTCATGTCTACAAGTTGAAGCAAGCTCCAAGAGCTTGGTATGGCATGATTGATGGTTTTCTGATGAGCTCAAACTTTACCAAGAGTAGATTTGATCCCAACCTTTACTTCTAGATTTAGAATGATGGACCAGTTATATTGCTGCTATATGTGGATGACTTTTTCTTGACAGATGAAGAAAATCTCATCACAGATTGTAAGAAGAAGCTTTCCACTGAATTTGAAATGAAGGACCTATGCCCGATGCACTATTTCTTAGGTCTTGAAGTATGGCAGAGCCCAGAAGATAATTTCCTTAATCAAGGAAAGTATGCTATGGAAATTCTGAAGAGGTTCGACATGATGGATTGTAGAGCCATGTGCACTCCTATGGAGATGAATCTGAATTTATTCGTTGATACTTCGTCAAAAATAGTTGATGTTATTCTATATAGACAAATGATTGGTTCGTTGACGTATCTGATGAATACCAAACTAGATATATGCTTTTTTTGTGAACACCTTGATTCAGTATCTGGTGGAGCCATCAAAATTCAAATATTGTTGCCTTAGAGATTTATTTAGGCCATACAAGCTCTTCTTCAACCTGCATACCAAATTTTCCTTCTCTTTGACCTCATACCAATGTGGTTGTTTCATATAAATCTCTTCCTCCAAATCCCCATGGAGAAAAGTTGTTTTTACATCTAACTGTTAAAGATGCAAATCTTCTACTGCCACAAGACTTAAAATAGTCCTAATTGAATTCATATTAACAATGGGAGAAAAGATTTCATCAAAATATATACCTTTCTTTTGTGAAAACCCCTTTACAACAAGTCTAGCATTATACCACTTCTTTCCTCCATCTTCTTCCTTCAACTTGTAAACCCATTTATTTTGCAGTGCTCTTTTTCCTACAGGCAACTGAACCAAGTCCCGAGTCTGGTTATTAACCAAGGAATCCATTTCCTCTTTCATGCCTTGATCCCACTTATTTTTAGTGTCTACCTGCATTGCCTCTTCATAACTTTTCGGTTCACGAGAATCAGTCAACAATAAATAATACAATGAAGGAGAGTATCATTCAATGGGTCTACTTAACATGGTAGCTCTTCTAACAACACTTGCGGGAGTTTGAGGTACCTATTGCTCTTTTTGTTGCACATTTTTATTTTATGGTACCTTTGGAATTTATGTTTCAGTGATCTCATCAAGCACTGTGTATTCTGGTTTTTCTTTTTCCTATTTCTTTCCCTACAACTGATCTTTGTACATGGCCTTCATTGAACATGACATTTCTACTCCTAATGATTTTGTGATTTTCATAATCCCATAAGTGAATACCAAAATCATTAACATCATATCTAAAAAAGGTACACTTCTTGGATTTTTCCTCAAGCTTTGTTCTATTTTCTTTATCAATATGGATAAATGCTTCACAACCGAAAGTTTTCAAAAAAGAATAGTTTACATTTTTACCTGTCCATGCCTCCTTTGGAATTCCACCATCCAAATAGCTTGAAGGTCCTATGTTTATTAAGTAAACAACAATATCTACAGCATCTGCCCAGAACTATAAGGGCAACCCTGCATGCAATCTCATACTCCTTGCACGCTCCATGACAGTTTTGTTCATCCTTTCTAACACTCCATTTTCTTGTGGTGTTCCTGGAACTATCTTCTCTCTACGAATCCCATGGTATGAGAAATAATCATCAAAATCCATGATGCAATATTCACCTCCATTGTCTGATCTGAGACACTTCAACCTTTTTCCTATCTCATTCTCATCCAAAGCTTTCCATTTCTTAAAAGTGTCAAAAACATCAAATTTTTGTTGAATGCAATAAACCCAAGTTTTTCTAGTTTCATCATCAATAAAAATAACATAATAATGAGAGCCACCAAGAGATGATACCGTAGTTGGTCCCCATACATATGTATGCACAAGATCCAACCTTTCACTCTTGTTTTCTTTTCCAACTCTAAGAAATTTGACTCTCTTATGTTTTCCATAAACACAGTGCTCACAGAAATCCAAATCAATTTGTTTAAGATATGGAAACAAATTTATTTTGTGAAGTATCTACATACTCTTCTCACTCATGTGTCCAAGACCATGATTCCATAGTGTTGCATCCACTCCTGTAGAATCTAAAGATATAGAAGAGTTTGTATTACCAATACATAAATACAATGTACCTACCTTCTCTCCTTTTTCTATCACCAGTAATCCTTTGGTGACCTTCCACGCCTTATCTGTAAATATGGATATGTATCATTCACTTTCCAACTTCCCTATTGAAATTAGATTTTTCCTTAGATCTGGAACATGTCTTACCTCTTTCAACAACCATTGGTTTACATTCCTTTGATTTATTTTTACCTTTCCCATTCCAACAATTTTGCATGGTGCATCATCACCAAAATGAACCAGTCCAAAATCACCTTGAACATAATCTAGAAAATGTTTCCTATGGGGTGTGGCATGAAATGAAGCCCCTGAATCTACTACCCAAGACTCAGAAATATTATCTATAGAAAGAATCAAAGCATCTTGTAACACATAACTTGTTACATTTGATTCTTGATTTTTCTCCCGTTGTCCATCTCTTTGTTTCTTTGGAGCTCTGCAGTGTTTCTTCATATGTCCTTTCTTCCCACAATTCCAGCATTCTATCTTTCCCAGTCTGGATTTGGATCTACCCTTTTGTTGTAGAAGACAACAACCTCCCAAATTTTGTATTATAAATAAAATTTGTGACCCTTCTTTCTTCATTTTTTAAAAATGAAATTTTATTTTTCAATTTTGTCAATTTTGGCCATACTCCTAACTTCTTTGATTTTTTCATTCAAACATTAATGATATTTTCTTTATTGGATGTTTCTCAAAGGTTTTGATTTAAATATTGGTTTTCAAATTTTTGCCACTTCACATGTTTTTTATAGTTTTTCTCATTTACATATTTTCCAACGAGCTACAATATTTGACAAGCTACAAATTTTTTTATCTATTGTTGATTTTTAAAAACAATGTTTCAATAATGATTGATCATAACCTACGAAATCTTATTTATCTATCATAACTTTGATACCCATGATCTATAACATCTTGTTGTGGTACGATATGTCTCATCCAATCATCATAAATTTCAAACAATTTATTTGAAGATTAAATCAAGGTCCTTTCAGACTGCATACGAACAATCCTCCTTTCCCAAAATTCATTGATTCGCGTCCATGTATAGATTTAAAATAAATCTTTGTATTCATGATTTATTACCTATGGTGTTTCTTCCTCGAAATAAGATTTTGTTTCAAGAATTGAAGCTCTATTTTCATTCATTTGCAAGCGAGACTCTATTAGTTTTTGTTTATGAGGGTTTTTTGAACTGTAACATAGTAAATTGTCAAGATGAGAATGATTTCCAGAGTAGAACTCATTGTCGAGTTAATTGAAGCCCACGAAGATTATTTTCCAACTTTTGAGACGGTTGGTTGGTTAAAAAATTTGTGCATGTTTAATGGTCATAACCCACAGGTCACCAAATTTTTCACATGAACTTTCAATGGTGAACGTGCTAAAATTGGGTATATAGAATTACAGCTAGATGAAGAAATAATAACCAGAGTTACTAAATTTCCATTAAAAGGAGAATGTTGGTCTAAAACCAAAATGGTGAAGGAGATTCCTTGGTCTGAAATTCTAGTATCTCCCGAATGCAAATACGATTACAAATGCATGCCCATATCCTCAATAAAAGAAAAATGGCATTTTTTGTTAGTAGTTATTAAGGGGTTTATCACCTGTGAGGGCAGATATAACATTTTCTTTATTTATCACTTTCGGATTTTAATGGTCTTCATGGATTATGAATTGAACATACTTGCGTTCTTGCTTAAAATCCTATCTAAAATGACACATTTCTATTAGAGAAAGAGTCTTAGTTCAGAAAGAAATGTCTTTCATCATGATTTAGTGAAAATTCTGATCAAAATTCACTTAGAACAAAACAGTGATTCTTGGGAAAATTTTGTGAAAATAAATCACTTTCAGGTAAATTCTAAAGCAAGTTTACAGTCTCACTTTTCTGAAGAGGAAACCCGAGATCCTGTAGAAGATATCATTCTACCTTACCCTCATGTTTTTTCTCCTTAGCAAAACACCGCGATGGTTACTCGCAATTAAATTCTCAATTTTGACCTTAGTCCAGAATCCTATGTTTTCAATGAAGCACCTTGGGTCTCTTCCAAATATTCCAAGAAAAACGTAGTTTCCTCACTTGCCTCTGAATGTGACCCACTTGTTACCACAAAAAATGATGATTCCATTAGTCTAGTCGATTTTATGAACAAGAGGAAAGGAAGGAAAATATCAAGAATGTTTAGAAATAAGTCTAGGAAAACTTCGAAAGCTGGTTCTCCTATCCAAGTTCAGGATGAAGAATCGGTTACAAATCAGGAATTCTCTTCCTCACAGCGTGTTTCTTCACATGAACCAACTAAAAATCTTGCTAAAGAAAAGGAAAAGGAAAGAAATGAAATCGGTCCCAATCTGTAGGTTTCCTTCTGGAAGGACAAATATTATTCAGTGGTTCCAATGTTACAAGATAATATAATCGATTTGGAATTAGAAAATCAACTCCTTAGATCCTAGAATAGAGCTTTGATCGATAGCCAAAGAAGACAGGTTCCAGGGTTCAAATAACATAAAAAGAAAGAAGCAATTAACATTAACTCACCAGGAGTTAATATTTTCATTAATTCTGATTTCAAGACCGTTCCCAGTAACACTTAGTGATAAAATGTTTTGGTTATTGGTATGAATTTAGAATTTTTTAGTTTAGTTTGCATTTTCATTAATTTTAGTTAATAAAAGAGTAGCTACAGAATTTCAAATTCTGTAGCAACTCTAATTTTTGGTTTTATATTTTATTAATTTATGTTTTTGTTTTGTTTTGTTTTACAGGTGTAAAAAGATTGTCCTAGAAAACGAGGGAAATGAAAAAATTAGTTTCCAGACAGAACTCTAAAATTGAATAGTTAGTAGTTTTTATTTTTATGTACTTAGTTAATTTAGTTTGGGGAATTAAACAATTTTGTTATTTTTTCATTCTAAATGGATAAGTGTTTAAGATTATGGAAGTTAATTTCCGTTTTTGAATTCCTTCAATATAAAACACTGAAGGAAAAACAATTAGAGGAGGAGTTTCAGTTTAAAGAGAACAAAGCTTATACATTGTTGTACAAGTTTCTGTTTTGATACATTATTTTTAATCTCTTTGTGACTTTGAATATTAATACAAGCAATCGGTATTTGGTACTATTACTTATATCCGAGTGTTTATTTTTTGAAATCAAAGCTTTATCTGGATTATGTGTTGGTGATATTACAGATTTATTTAATTAATTAATGCTAATAAATTAAATCAATTTCATTTTTTATTTGACACATTATTTCAATGATTAGTATGTATATCAGTTACTGTTGGTATTATAAGTCTGTGTTAATTATTTAAATAGATTTAGTAATTCATTTTCAGTTGATATAATTAAACATTTATTTTGAAGATCTATATCTTTATAACATTATTTATTTTACTTAGATTCATATACTATTTCAATTTGGGCCCGATGATTAGATTTTTCTTTCAATTTTATTCTGCTTTAGTTAATTTCTTTTACTTTCATTATACATACTTTTCACTTTTTAAAAGAAAACAAAAACCTCTTTCATAGAGGTAACTTTTATGTTAACTAGAATTAATTTTTCTTATGTATATAGTTTAAAATATGTATATATTTATATGTTAGTTTGTGATTCAAATAAAAGGTAAAAATTCTTCAATTGATTAGAAGGTGTATATATTTTGAATTTAATAGATTAGATGGTTTTAGGTAACTGGACCTAAACCAGTCAGAATCGCCATTTACAACGGATAAGGGTCTAATTGGGATCATGACTGGACGAATTCCTTCATGTTGAACATGGTCATATTTGACTATCAACATTTCGGTGCTAGAAGGAGGGCGCTCTGATAATGAATGGACGAAACAACAACAAAAAAAAGACCATTCAAGTAGATCAATCTCCCCCTTGCGACAGTTGTGGGGGGACTACAAAAATCATCGCCGCCCCCCTTGGACCCCCCTGGTGATAGTTGTAGGGGCGAAAATCCCCCACACACACCCCGTTGGGGAATGGGGTCCAAGCACTGTTGAAAAAAACATCTGAATAAAGAAGATAATCAAGCTCCACAACCAACAATCTGTAGAAACCTTGAATAGCCTAACCCTTCGGATGGAAACATAAACATAATATATAAGATCTATTGTCCTGCAACTTTACCTCTGACATTATGATTGTGAAATTACTACACATTTTTTCCTATTAAGATTTTGAGCCTTTCAACACTGCACCGTTATTTGAGACCTATCCCATTGGATTCCTCTCTTTGCCCTAATCTCAGTCATACCTATCATTTTTTAGCAATTTTGTTTTTCTCTTGTGGACCTGAACCCCTTTCAGCCCTCTTATTTGGGAATTACCCCATTGGATTCCCCTTGTTTCCCTAATCATCATGATACCCTTCACCTATAACCCCTTTTTTGTGTGGTCCCATCCATCCCTTTCCATTTTCCCCCCTTCATCATGGCCCACACCCATACCCAAGACCTTGAAGCCCACCTCAATTTCGTGTCCTTTTCTTTCACAAAGACCCAGTAGGAAGTGTGGCAGCTCAGTGCCAATATTACCACCATCAATAAAAACATGCATTTCACCATAAACGCAAAAATGGAAACCCTAAAACAGGACCACTCTACCCAGCATGCATCCTTCACTGGTCAGATCTGCGCCAAGTTGAATATCACTAGAGACCTTACCTCCTTTAACCCACCTTTGCAACCCGAAGGTGAAACTTCCTCTAATTCCTAGACTTTTCATCCCCATAACTTTCCACATGACCTATGCATTTTGTGCGTGGATGTGAACAAATTTTATGGCTCGGATCCCACCAGCTGGGTAACTCGAATGGAACATTATTTATATTTGTATGACATTACAGATGAGTTGGAAAAACTCTGGTATGGTGTTCTCCATATGGATCGAAAATTTTGACAATGGTGGCAATGGAGAAAAAATGCCTACCAAGGGTATGTGGATTGGACACAATTTGTTGTACAAATTTATTAACTCTTTGACACTGACACCAACCATTTAGGTCGTTTGACAAAGTCGAAACAATCTAGCACAATGGAATACTTTATATCTACTTTTGAGTGATTGGCTTTCTGCACAGAGGGCATGTCTGATGCTTCTTTTCAAGAATGCTTCATCAGTGGCCTAAAGAATGAGATTTGTGCCCATGTCTAAATGGCTCTCCCCTAGAGTTGGGTGGAAGCAACTAAAAGAGCTAAGGAAGCACAAGAGGTTGTCTCTTCTCAAACCAAAAAACCCTCCTTTATTCCTCGCACTAAACCAATCACTCCCACTCCACTAAAGATACAAAAATTGGCCCGGAAAGAAATAGTTGAACGCCAACTCAAGGGCCTTTGTTATAATTGTGTTGACAAATGTTTTCCTGGGAAAAAGTGTAAGGAACAAAATATTTTTATGTCTATATCTGATGGTGTTTCTGAAGAAGAGGTTGAGGCTCCCCTTACGGTCGAATCACCTTAACACACTAACCTAGCTCCACCCTCAAACCCCTCAGAAGTTGAACCAGTCATTTCCCTGAATTCTTTCACTAGCTTCTCTACTCCCCGAACCCTCAAGCTCATTGGTTACATTAAGAATTGGAAGGTCATCATCCTTGTTGACAGTGGAAGCACCCATAATTTTATTCATCATCGCATTGCCCAAGAAACTAATTACTATATCCGTGCAGTAAAAAACTTTCAAATCATGATTGCCAATGGTGGTTCCATGAAATGTGGGGGGCGTTTTGAAAATGTGTGTCTCCAAATTGGTCAGTACCACATGAAACCTCATATATTTTCTATCGACATGGGTGGTTGTAGCATTATGTTGGGTGTCAAATGGTTAAGGACTTTGGGCCCCATTCTCATGGATTTTATGGAATTAACCTTGCAATTCCACGAGGAGGGCCAACAGTATAAATTCCAAGGAATCACAGCATTTTCCCCTAAGATCATCAGTTCCCATCGCATCGCAAATCTCCTCAAAAAATGTCCTTCCATATTTATTGCACAACTCCATTCCATTCAAGCCACAGAGACACCCTATGTGCCTCCTGACCTCCAATCCATCCTCTCTAAAGATCAAGTTGTCTTTTCCACTCTCGAGGGACTTCCTCCTTCCTGTGGTGTTCATGATCATTCCATTCCCATCGTACCCGGTATCCTTCCTCCCAATGTTTGTCCCTATCGTCATCCCTTTGCCCAGAAAAATGAAATTGAGAAAATTGTTCAAGAATTTCTCATTGCATGCATTATCCATTCTAGTACTAGCCCCTATTCATCTCTTGTGGTCATGGTACTTATGAAACAAGACTCTTGGTGCATGTCTCATGAATTTCGCTCCCTCAAAAAACTCACCATCAAAGATAAATTTCCCATTCATGGCATTGATGTTCTCTTAGATGAATTAAGTGGTGCCCAGTTCTTTACTAAACTCGATCTTTGTTCTGGATACCACCAGATACGTATGAAAGACGCAGACATTCCTAAGACCACATTTTGAACTAATGAGGGCCACTATGAATTCTTGGTCATGCCCTTTGGCTTGCGTAATGCTCCCTCCACTTTCTAAAGCCTCATGAATCATGTCTTCCGTCCTTTTCTCTGTCATTTTGTCTTAGTTTTCTTTAATGATATTCTCACCTATAGTAAAACTGAGACCGCCCATCTTGCTCATGTGGATCGAGTTCTTCATCTACTCTCTCAACACCAACTTTTCCTCAAACAATATAAATATGTTTTTGGAGCCTCAAAAGTTGAGTACTTGGGTCATATTGTTGGCAATGTAGGTGTCAGGGTGGATCCTAAGAAGATTGAAGTTATGCAGGATTTGCCTCACCTTTAAGACTCTCAAAATCTTGTGTGTTTTTCTGGGTTTAACAAGCTATTATCGCAAGTTTGTTCAGAATTATGGAAAGATTATGGCGCCTCTCACTGCTCTCCTTAAAAATAATTCTTTCACTTGGACTCCAGTCGTTAATCATTCCTTTCAATATTCGAAGGAGGCTATGTGCACCACTCATATCTTGGCCCTTCCTGATTTCACAAAGACCTTTGTCTTGAAATGTGATGCTTCTGGGAGAGGAATTGGAGTAGTCCTTATGCAACATGAATGAACTTTGGCCTTTACCAACAAACAATTGTCCGAGCAACATTTGGTACAATCAATCTATGAAAAGGAAATGTTGGCTATTCTACATGCAGTGGATCTTTGTCACCCTTATGTATTAGGGAAACACTTCAAAATTAAGACAGATCATCAGAGCCTCGAGTATTTTTTAGAGCAATGTCTTTCATCCCTGGAGCAACAAAAATGGGAGACTAAGCTCTTTGGATATGTTTATGAGATCATTTACAAGAAAGACAAAGACAATATGGTTGTTGCTGCTCTTTCAAGAAAATATAAAAATGAAGGGTCCCTTTTTTCCCTCTCCTTCATTGTACCAAATTGGCTCCAAGATGTTCGCCAAGAATGGCTGCAAGATCCCAAAATTTCGATCCTGATCCAACAATTGCAAGACAATTCTCTAGTTTCCCCAGCGTACTCTTGGCACAATGATGAGCTCTGTTACAAAGGTCGTTTGTATTTAAGTAAACAGTCACAACTCAAATCCACAATGCTTTATGAGCTTCATGTTACTTCATGCTACACCCACAATTGGGCACTCATGGTTTACCAAAACCTGTGACAAGGTCAAACATTCTTTTTTCTGAGATGGTATGAAACAGGACGTTTGCACTTTTGTGGAAGAATGTGATGTCTGTCAATGCAACAAGGGAAAAGTAGTCAAATCCCCAAGCACACTATAACCAATTCCAATCCCACTCGCTATTTGGAGGGATCTCTCTATGGGTTTCATTGTTGGCTTGCCCAGATCGGGAAATAAGTCAGTCATCATGGTGGTAGTTGATCATCTTTCCAAGTATGCTCATTTTTGTGCTCTTCAACATCCATTCACTACCTCCACGTGTAATGTCCTCATTGGCCTAGGAGTCATAAGGAGTGGTTCTGCTAGCCTAACTTGGTTCCCGTAGGATAAGTAAAAAATTTACCTAGGGAACTCAACTTTTTCATAGGAAATAACTTTATAAAGTTAAAAAGGGGAAAAGGGGGGACATGGGTCTTAGGTAAATGAAGTCACTTAAAAATTATAAAGTGTGCAGGCATAAATTGACTTTAAAAATAAAATAAAATTAAAGTGAGCAGGAAATAACTCAAATGAGAAATAAAATAGGGGAACTGAGGAGGCACCCCTCATTCTTGCATTCACTCATTTGGAAAAATAGATTTTGGAGAGCTCTTGAGGAAAGTGTCTAGGGTTTTGGAAACCCTTGTTCATATACTGGTTTTGATGTTAAAAATAGTATAAACCCTAGTCATATCTGAGGATGAGATCACTTTAGATTTCTTCATTGGACTTCATTTTCATCAATATTTTTCAAGACATATCAGTTGGAAATTTATTTAGGGTCATTATTTAAGGAGAAAGTCGAGTAATAATTAGTGGCAAATTTATTTTACTCTATGAGTTGATTTCTTTGTTGGGACGAGTTTAATCCGTTGAGGGGAAATTTATTTCTTTTGGGAACAAAGTTCAAGTTGTTGGGAACATATTTCCAACTGTTGGGCATATTTCCTTAGTGTGGGGCAGACATACTTTAAGTTGAGAGAGTTTATTTGGTTGATGGGCGAGTTATTGCTTGTGGGAACAAAGTTCTAGTTGCTGGGCACATATTTCCAACTATTAGGCACCTTTCTTTAGTGTGGGACAACCATACTTAAAGCTGGGAGTATAATCTCATATCCATGGGTCGAATTACTCATGTTGGGCGCATATCCTGGAACCTGGGAATCATATTTATTAGTTGGGCGAACTATTGTCTTGTTGCTCAACTTATGTCAGTTTCGGGACTGATATTTTCCCTTTGTTGGGCGCTTTTACTGTGGATTGTATGTTGAGAAAAAGACATTCTTAAGGAGAAGGGTGACTCTGATCACATATAATTGGGTTCATTATTGCAGTGTTGCAGCTTATTATTGTGGTATTTATTTAATGTTAAGTACTAATATTTGTGCCCACTCCTAAGACCAGTTGTTGGGTTATGTTTCGTTATGTATATTTTCCCTTATTGCCAAGAATAATTAAATAATATTGTTGGATTATTGTCTTTCCATAAGCATATGAAGTTAATATTCTCAAATTGATTGTTATAAATTGTCACTAAACTGTTTGACAAAATCTTCCAACCAAATTTAGAGGAAACATTGTATAACTTAGGCCTGGAATATTACACCACTGTGGCTCAAATTTTCATGGATCATATCTTCAAGCTTCATAGCATGCCTAATTCTATTATTTCTAACAAATATCCAACTTTCACCAGCAATTTTTGGCAAGAACTATTAAGGCTACAGGGCACACAATTGCATCTCAGCACCACTTATCATCCCCAGACTGATGGTCAAACGGAAGTTTTCAACAAGTGTTTGGAAACATATTTGAGGTGTTTTTCATATGAATGGAAAAATAAGTGGGCTCAATGGTTACCCCTAGATTAATGGTGGTACAACATTGTTATAGCTCAAAATGCCACTTTTGTGCATCCTTGATGTTATCCCACTCATTTATACATCTACCAACCCATTTTGATGGAGTTCTTCTCAAAAAAAAACTTTTTGTATGGCATGCACACCCTATTGTATAGGCAGATCATATACATACACTAGCTACATACTTGAAATCCCACGGACATACGCTTGTTGCACTACTGAAAGCACACGTGTACTCTAAAAAGTGACAAAAAAATATAAAATATGCGCTTTCCGGCAGAGTTTACGGGCTATCTTAGGTTTTGCAACCATCTTACCTCTTGTATCCCTTTTGGAGAATTAACCATCTTTTTCTCATATAAATAGGGCCCTAGGGCAGTCATTTGGATATATCAAACTAGAGGCAAGAGAACTCTATCAAATTTTCTCCCTTTTTCCCCAAGCCTTCTGCATTTTTCTCTGAGTTTTATCCTCGGCATTCCCTTCAATCCATCTTCCTTATACCATCCATACTTTCCCCTTGTATTGGTATGTTGGTGGTAAAGATAGTATTGGGAATAGTGCACTTGGATACATAGTAGAGGAACCCATGCGAGGTCTGTGGAGAGGTGCCAGCAAAGTTCAGGTTGTAAACTCCAATTTTGTTGTTAATAAAAGAGAAAAGTTCTTGTTCCAGATCTTATGTCTATGTGTTTATGTTTATGGATATTTTCATGAATAACTAACTCTTTAGATAATCTTGATAATTAAGCATATGTTTTCCTAGATTGTTTTGTGGCAATGTTTCAGTCTAGCTTTGGGAGGAGGCCTGCGGTCTTGGAACAGACAACAATCGGAAGTGATCGACATCACTTGTAAGGAATTAAGGTACATGTTTCTATATTATTCCTCTTCCCTTAATTATTTTAAGGTTGTGTGGTTTGGGGTAGAATAGAATTTTTTATGTATTTTAGGGTGTCAAGGATCTACCTAGTCGCTAGACCCAGATTAGGGGGATTCTCCCCATAGAATAATTGGTGACTCCATTGGGGAGTCTTTCTAGGGTTTTTTTTTTAGGAGATATTTGTTTGGATTGAATTCCTATTTATTGATTTTTTCCGAGTCTTTTTGGGTCTTTGGTTACCTTATAGGTGCCTACCAGATTTCCTGAGTTGAGTGCTATGTTTGAATATTTTTCTTTTTTGAAAATTTTCAGCAGTGCATGTGCCCTGTTATATGCCTAGCCTGCTTAGATATGTGTTCTGCATTATCAACAGCCAACGTACATAGGTAGGTTGATTGTGCTAAGCATGTGTCTCTGTCATCTGGAAGTTTTTTTTTTCAAAAGACTTTTCTTTCCTTTTAGGAAGCTCTCGGCTTCTTAGGTCTTCCTGAGTTTCTAGGGTCTCTGACTGACTGTGTTTGGCTAGGTTCAAGTCTCATATTATCTTGGAACTTTTAAAGAATCCTTTTGTTTCTTTATTTATTTTGTTTGTTGTCAAGGTTAAGGGTGAACTTCTGAGCTTTAGGTCCTCCTGTGGATTCCAGGGAATCCATGCTTTCAGGCAGTGGTTTAGGGCCCGTGTCAGTCTTTGGTTTCTCATCTCCTTCCCTTGATTATGCTTTGAATATATATGTGTGTGTGTGTGTGTGTGTGTGTGTGTGGTTCATTAACTGCATTTACATTTTATTATGTGTGGTTGTTTGGTGTTTGTAGCTTAGGTTGTTTCTATAAAAGAAAAGAGTTATAATTCCAAAGTTCCTTTTAGGCTTCTTCCTTGGAATTTTTAGTAGTTTGCATTGCATTTCGAAACAAAAAAACATTCTAGGAAAAATTTCATTTTAGCATCTTGGTCTATATTTTGAAAAGTTTGCACCTTCAAAGTTAAAAAGCCATTATTTCAGTTGTAGAACATAGTTTTCTTTCTGCGCAATGTTCTAAAATCTTATTAACTCTTCTCTTATGTCTCTCAATAACACCACAAGTTTCACTTCCATACCCCCTGACTAATTAATCCATTAAAATCAATGATTAATGCTAAAATCAACTAGACTTTTATGTTTATAAGGTTCACCAAGTAGTCTAGGATTTAGGGCCTTGAAATAGGTGTGGAGAGGAAACTCTTCAAGGATTCTTAAATAAACTTAAGAGTCTGTGATAGGAAGTGTAAAAGTCTAGTTTTGTAAGAGTTAGACAGGACCCCCCTCTAACAAAGGGGCTAAACACAAGGTCGCATGAGGAAAGTTATAGGAGATAACCCCTCCAAATCCAGATCAAATATAGTGGGGATCGTATATTGAAGGTCATTCTTGGGATCTTTGTTGACCACATTTGACTACGGAGCTTCGTGGACCTCAAATCTGTTCAAGATACTCATTTTTCTTCCAGACCATTTTCCTTCGGTACCCTTGAAAGGCTTCGGACTTTTTTATCCTTCTCATTACAGTCAATCCAATTGACGATTGTACCCGCCTAGTGACTGACTGCAAGTTGGAAACCTAGTTTCCTTTTTGTAGGGACTTACACAAGTGACTATGGGGGTACACCTCAATACCTAGGGAAGACGTCGGATCACACTTTGTAGAGTATACCTGAAAGGTGTTTCCATGTTTGAGTTACACTTGCACCAGTAAGTTTATCCAGTGTCGATTGGTGTAATTGTTCTTCTTGCCAGTCAATTGATTTCTTGATTTTTCTTTAGGGACTTTTTAGCGTGTCCTTTGTTTTTCTTACTAGCTTAACCTTAGAGCATTGGTTGATCATTTCAGAAGGTGGAATATCAACAGCTTCATTGTTCATGTAGGCTTCAAGGTCTGTCGCAAGTTAATTTGGAGCCACCTTCGCCACCGCTGAGGTGAAGGCTATATCAAGAGGGTTCTTTTGAAGTGACTATGCCACTGAAAATTGTGCTTAAGCCTGCTCCTAGAGAAGATACACTTGCACCGGAGGAGTTGATCATTTCTGACCTCGAAGTTGAAGGCTCTAGGCCTGCAAAGCCTCAGATCACTTATTTATCAGTGCCACTCCTTATTCAGGTAGTCCTTCCTAAGGTGACTTCACCTGATCGTCGTCTTATTAGACGATTGGAAATGGAAGCAACTAATGCTACCTCTTCTGGGAGTCTTCATACTCCCATATCGGTTGTGGTGGGAGGGGGTGTCATGCCCCCTCCCCCACCTCCACCTATAAGGACTACTACTAACCAGACACCTACAACTTCTGGCAATGGCCCAGTCCCCACAACGACTATGACCATTGTTCCTTCTATATAGAAAACATCGGGTTTCGCCTCTAACTAAACTTTAACTTACTCTATTATATAGATTGTTGGTCTGGGGGCAGGGAGTTCTAGTGCTCTCTTGCAAGGATCCTTCACGGGCACAACTACTCTATTTAATTTTATCCCTTACGGTGGGGGTCATATCCCTCGTCTATCCCCTTCGCTTGGAGGCATTTTCTAGTATCCATCCAAGATTAATACCAGTTCCATCTTGTTCAGTGAAGGGAGTCATGGGCCTCAGTCCTATATGAATCCAGTTGGTTCTATGCCTTTCTCTTTGTTTGGTGCTTTCATAAACAATGCTTTCTCGTCGTATGTGTTTTTTTTCAGGGAGCATCTCTTTCTTTAACCAACCCAACCCTATGCAAGGCTTTGTTCCTTCATGGGGAGTGATGATAGGAGATTTCTCCTCCCAAGGTATTGGAAATCCCTGGCAGGTATATTTTCCTTCAAAAGGGATGTCGATCGAGGGAAAACCCTCCCATGCTTAGTGGAACCCCAGGTAGGGTTCAAAACATATGCCAGGAGGATCGGCTGGGGGCATCCCAAACCAAGGTCCTTGGAATACAATGTAGGGAGAAATCCCTACCCAAGGTATGTCATCTAACTATGTGAATCTGTCAATGATGTAGAATAATGCACAAACTCCTTTTATTGGCCAAGGACACCATGGTTTCTACCAAAACCCTGGACAACAATCAAACCTTTCCTAGCAACCCGGTGATAGCCAAAATACAAGCTCCTCTTTTCCTTTGAATCCACCACAACCTACGTTACCTTTCCTGGAAACTCTTCATTTTCCAGATTTATCAAGGTTGTTGAACAATTTGATCCGTCATGATCCACGTTGGCCTCCTATGCCAACTAAGTTTCCCTCAGACATACCTAAATTTGAAGGCAAGCCTGGCGAAGATCCAGGTGATCATGTTACAATGTTTCATTTATGGTGCTCCTCTAACTTGTTGAAGGATGACTCCGTTCAGTTTTGTTTATTTCAATGCACTCTCATAGGGGGTGTTGCGAAATGGTATATCAAGCTCGATAGCTCAAAGTATTCTTACTTTAATGACCTGGAAATGGTTTTCTTAAACCATTTCCAGTTACCGATGAGATACAATGTCAGCATCGAGTTGTTGGTCAACTTCGAGCAAACAAAATCCCTCCATATCTCTGATCACATCCAAGAATGGCGTCGCTGAAAGAGCTTGATCAAAGTGAAGGTCCCTCCCACATTTTTTCTCAAGTGGTTCCTTAAGTCCTTAGTGCCTTGTGTCTCCAAAGACGTCACAACTTCTGGAGTGTTCTCTGAAGAAGAGGATATTATGAGACCCCAATAAATGGAATCGATTTATTGTCAATCCAGTATGTTGTATGAGATTCTCTCGGACGCACCACAATCGAAGGTATAGTAGGCTCAAAACAAAGTAAGCCCATAGATCAGTTGACTAACCAGTTGCAATATTTATCGATTCAACAGACTGTGGCTAGCCAAACTCCTGGTTTGGATGCCCCTGTAAGCCAAACGTCGGAAGTACACAGTGTGCAGTTGACAAATCCAAAGGGTAACCAACAACCCGAGGGAAAGAGGAAAGCCAAAGGAAAGAAGGGTAAGGGGAGTAAAAGGCTGTGAATAATGCTGGCAAGGGTAAAAACAAGAAGAAGAAGGTGAACTTTCCATGTAAGATTTGCAAGGACGATTACTTGACTCATGAATGCCCTCGGCTTGAGGAAGCCCAAAATATTTTGGCACAACAGGGAAAAATACGACTCAAGCTTCCTCATCCATGAATGTGCCTGGGGGAAATCAGGGATCCCCCATGATTAATGCTAATAATGGAGCCGCAAACATATACATGATGAGATCAGATTCTCATCTTCATACTAGGGCTCGTGATTATGAAATGTCAGAATCTGCTGACAAGGGCAAAGAATCTTCCAAACCACCACCTCCTCTTCATATTGAGAAGACTGTGGGAGAAAATATGACTCACATCACTAAGGTTGTGTTTAAGAAGGCTTCTCAAAACTTAAATGCAAGGGTTGTTCAGAACTACTCTGTCATGGAGGATCTGGCACAAAATCTTTGTGTGATGTCTGCTCTGGAAGTTCTCCAGAGTTGCCCCTCACAGAGAAAAGAATTGTTGTCTCCCTTAGGTGTTGTCAAGACTACAAACTCAAGAACGATTGTTTTTTACCCTATCGATTATAAACATCATATGCCTCACTATGTTGCTTTCCAAATAGTAGTGGTTTATTCCATGGAATCGTTGATACAGAACGTCTTCCGCACGGTGGTAGATGAGGGTGCCTCGACTTGTGTGATGTTGTTGGTATGTTGGAAGTCCATTGTCCAACCTGATTTTTCTTCGTCACTAACCTTGTTAATTGCATTTGATGGTCGTTATTTTAGACCACATGACATAATCCCCTCATTCCCCGTGAATTTGGAAGGAAAAACCATGTGCGTCGAGGTAGAAGTAGTCGATGTGCCTCTCATTTACAATATTTTATTATGACGGAGTTGGACCTACGCTATGACAACGGTTGTATCCATAATTTTTCGAGTCTTTTTTTTTCCTCATGCAGGTCAGATTATAACCGTTAATCAGTTATCCTTCTCTCATCTTGACCCTTCATCAAGGGAATCCACAGTCCCGATGATTGACAACCTGCAGCCAAGTACCATCAACTTGGGTGTTGCATTGTTTCCATCTCTAATGGGAACTTTTGATTATCCACCACATTCGAAATATGTCAAGTTTATTTCGGCTACCCATGATCAACCGAAGGCTGTGATCTTTTAAGTAGCTTCTTTTCGAACAAGTTATTTTAATGATCCATGGAATTTACCTTCCCCATTGACTTCGATGGAAGGGGTAGGGCATCCTGGCATGGCTATGCCCCTATCCGTTGTTGAGGTTGCGTACAACATTGTCCAGCAAACCTCGGCCAACCCTGATCCGACTCACCCATAGGAGCTAGATCCTATTCTCGAGCCTATTTGGGCCTAAGACTCTCTTACCACTCACGATCATTTAGACTTAGTCTTGCCCTCCAACGAGGTGATTTTGGAGGTGATGAATGGGTCGGATAGACCTTGGGACGATATTCACCATAGATCTTACTTTTTTCCCGATCTTAAGAGAGTAGAAGCGGGAGAGTTCACCACGATAATGAATGGAGATGCCACTCATCTTGTTAACCCTTTGGTCATGCATGGAATATATGTCAAGGGAAACATGGAGAGTATAGTTGAAATGATTCCAATTGACATCTCTAAAACCCTCGGTTTCATTGAAAATGTCTTCATCAAAGGGGATTACTCCCCCAAGGAGATTCAGGTGTACACTAAATTATTTAAAGAGTTTTGTGATGTTTTTGCATGGTCTTATGAGGAAATGTCAGGAATTGACCCTCAAATAGCAGAACACGAGATTAGGACTTACCTCGATGCTAAGCATGTTTGGTAGAAGCTTCACCCAATTAATCCTCACAAGGCAACGACTATCAAGGCTGAAGTAGAGAAACTATTTAAAGTCAGTTTCATCAACCTGGTTCAATTGACAGAATGGGTGTCAAACCTTGTTCCTGTCAACAAAAAACAAGGTAAGATTCGTGTGTGCATGAAATTTTGTGATCTAAAAAAGGTTCTTATCAACTGGTTGACTTCAAAGGTAATGCTTTTTCTAAGCCTAGAAATGGGCTCTACCTTAAGAAGTAATATGCTTAGGTTGGTTACCTAAGTGCGAATTCTTGAATATAATATATAGTTTTATTTATACATTTTAGTACATTTTTGTTTTATGGACGTGTAGTTTATTATGTTTTTCACTGTGGTAGATGTCAAGTGAATCTAAGGTTTATGTTGGGTACGCGGAGGGTGCTAGCTGACACACTCGAAGGCTTTCTTCTGAATCTTGGGTGATCTTCACACCCACTAGTTAGTTGATATCTTCTGGAGGTGTTTGTCTAGGAGAAGCAACCAATAACATTGACGAGTACAATGTTGTAATAGAACTACTACGTGATGCATTATCACATGGTATTTCTCACCTCCGGGTCCATCTAGATGCTCAATTGGTAGTGTCGCAGTTAAATGGAGTGTACCACGTCTATGATCCCACCCTTCACCAATGATTCCTTAGGGTAAATCTCTTAGAATGTTATTTTGATTATATCACTTATATTCATGTTCCTAGGAGATATAATTGATTAATTGATGCATTGGCTAATCATGTATTAGATTGGCATCTTTCACACACATAAATATAAAATCCCACACATACACACACATGTAAATACATTTGTACAAGATATGTTTACTCCATAAGGAAAAAATATATATATATAATATGTCCAAAATAATGTCACAGTAAAAAAAGGTGGGCCATAGGCCTCAAAAGTGTCAATAATACACCATCAGGCTTATGCCCTCAATACATATGGGAGATACAAAAAGAGTTCCCTCGGAATGCATATTGTCCAACTCTACTCTAAGATCTAGGCATGTTGGCCCTAGTATAATAGACAACGATGTTGGCTAGACGTCGAAGTAGTTGGACCCTTGCTCAAGGTACTACCACTACGTGAGTCTACATGGATGAAGGAAAATCCTCGATCTCTGTCATAGGCACACCACAGGTGAGGGGCATCATGTTCCTCTCTACCTGCGTCAAGACTCTCTCAGCCTCTGTTGATGATGGACCTGCCTCCTCTATGGCTCCTCTCAACTGGATATGCTCTCACGAACGACGCCGAGTATGAGGGAATTTTGTAGGGGCATAATCATATTTAGTACGAGGGAAGTTAGTATTTTGACA
The DNA here is from genome assembly GCA_000966675.3 of Picea glauca. Taxonomy (NCBI): domain Eukaryota; kingdom Viridiplantae; phylum Streptophyta; class Pinopsida; order Pinales; family Pinaceae; genus Picea; species Picea glauca. The sequence goes on from JZKD02S2184005.1 coordinate 405,182, forward strand.
TTACCAAAGACATATTTTCTTTTCTTTTATAAAATTGAAAATTTCAAAATTAAAAATTTCAAAAATGTAAGTAAGTACCTATGTCACCACGTGTTGCACCAGGGGGAATAGGCACGTCTAGGTCCCTCAGGAAACTGATACCCACATATGGGTAGTCCTCGATGGCAAGAGTCTGGTGTTTCCACCACTCGAAGAAATTCTCGTTATATGTCTCGCATACTCCTCCTCCTCCTTGGTGCAACATCAAAGCAGTCCATCGGCACAGTGCTATAAAGGAGGCTATGTGCCCCCACACACCCTCCCTAGGACTCATCCCTAGCACTATTTCGAAGAATAATGTGCACAGCAATGTTCCAAATCCAAAGTTCCTCCTCTGTCTCAACTTACACTCAGTCAACTAGACTTTCATGTAATTGAGCATCGTGGTGCTCCAATTGAAAATAAATGGTTGCAAACATTACACAGTGCAATGCATCTAGGCCCATGAAGCCTGGTGTAGAGAAAACGGACCCTGTCATCCGCACAATCATGTACAGGACCACTGTCAAGCTTAGATTCTCGATCTTCTATATCAACACTTGAGACCCGACCTTCTCTATACCAGCATCACAATACATATCTATGTAATGGGTTATATTGTATGGCCCAGGAGGGAATGTATCAAAGTTAACCGGTTCACCCCTCCTAGAGAGACCGGTCAAGAAGTATAGGTCTTTAGTGGTGGGTGTGAGTAATTGGCCCTCTATCATGAAATCCTCTACATCTGGATTCCAATATTCTAGCAGATGGTTTAAGAGTCGTGGTTGAGCTCTCATAAGGGGACATTGGAAATATTTGTATATATAACACTCTCAACCTCTCTTATTCTCTTCCTCTCTCCCCATCTCACTAGTCTCAACCTTTATCTCTCCCTCTCACCCTCTCACACACTCTC
>JZKD02S2184005.1:409416-428365 GCA_000966675.3 Picea glauca
TAAGCACAATATATAAACTTCATCTTAATCAACAGTATATCATTAATATATCATCGGTATATCATCAGTATATCATGAGCATATAATCATAAGCAACATCACATCAAATACACAGTACACCAGTATTTATGTGGAAACCCAATTGGGAGAAAACCATAGAATGTTTTCTTATATATATAAAGAATTCATTCATAGGAAGCACCAACTTCCAAATTCTCTAATTGCAACTGGAAGGAGGCTACAACTCCTTGAATCCTTTGGCTCCAACCAGAAGGAAGCTACAACCCCCTGGGTTCTCCGGCTCCAACCAGAAGGTGGCTACAAACACCTAGTTCTCAGGCTCCAACCTGAAGGAAGATCCAACTCCCTAATTCTCTGGATCCAACCGGAAGAAGGCTACAACCCCCTTTCCTTGCCTCATCCTATCCCCCTGAAGTATAAGTGTAGACCAACTTTCACTACCACAATCACTGCCATTGTCACTGTCACTACCATTGTCACATCAACGTGTAACCTGTCACTTTCACTGTCACCGATACTCAACCATATCCTCTCACATGGATCATATACCAAGGACACCTCTCAACTATATGTCCAACATCACCAGCACATGCCTCTACCAATCATGTACCAAACTATTAAACTGTACCATCAACTGTGTACCACAACAAGTGCATCAACCATGCACCAACACCTGTACCAAATAATGCATCAACCATACACCTTAAACTATACCAAACCATGCATCAACCATGCACCAATACCTATACCATATGTCTCAACCATGTACATCAACAATGTACATCAACACCATACCATGTATCAATCATGTACCATACCATGTGCCAACCATACACATCAACCATAACAAGTGTAATGTCCCCCACATCTTGATGAAGAGGGTTGGAGAGACTGAGTAGTCTAGTTGTCCCCACTAGACTATAGTCTCATGCATTATGGGGACAAACTCAACCAAAATCCATTACCTAAGCACAACATTATATTATTGATTTGACTTTGGGAGGAAAAGGTAACTAAAGGAAAGAAAAGAGCATGTGAGGAAAATCTAGGATTTAACCCTAGGGGTTAACTAACTCAACAGAGAAATAGAATTGGAGTATAAAAGAAAGGAAGGGTGCACTTCTCATTCACTATGAATTATTATTACATTTTTAATTTGGGCTCTTGAGCACAAGAGTTTTGAGGGTTTTGAGACTACAAACCCTACAGATCAACTCGGTGGTGAAATATCCCACCTCTCTTGATCCAAGCTTGGTCCCAGGGATGCAATACTCCACCCAAACCATTCTACAGCAGCTACAGGTACCATCAACCAGTCAAGGAAGGAACAGGGCACAACCTCAGGGGTTTTTCAATAAGGGGGGCGCACCATTGAAGGAAGGAAGGTTTGATCCATGAGATAGAGGAGGTTTTTGGATTATTGGGCATCTAGGTTTTCTCTGTAGGGCCTCAACCATCATTCCTAGCATATTTGGAGAGAGGTTTACTTGCCATTTGATTTACTAGAGCTTGGCAAGAGTTAGAGAGAAGGAGGGCACACTCTAGAAAGAGATTTAGTCATTTTGAGGATCATATCTTCATCATTCAACTAGAGACTTCACCAGGGGGTTTGTCTTACCCCGATATACATTCTCAGCAAGTTTCATATCATTTGGAGGCTCCTAGCAATGAGGTCAAATTATTGGGTCTCTGCAGTCATCAGAAGGGTGCACTGCAGGAGGGGGTTTAGCTAGTTGGAGGAGAATATCTTCATTATTCAGCCGAAGACTTCACCAGGGGGTTTGTTTAGCCTCGATCTACATTTCAAGCAAGTTACATAGCATTTGGAGGCTCCTAGCAAGGAAGATGAATTATTGGGTTTCTGCAATCTTCCAGGAGGATGCAGTTTAGATTAGGGTTTTAGTTATTATAGGAGAAGATCTATACCCTTTAGTCTAAGACTTCAGGAGGGGGTTGGTCTTGCCCAGATATATTATTCCATCCAGTTTCAAGGAATTTGGAAGCTTCCAGTAGTAAGGCCGAATTATTGGGTTCTACATCCATCCAGGAGGGTGCAACTTAGCCAGGGGGGTCTGGACCTGAACCTTGGAGGGAAAGAATTTAATCTTGTATCGAGCTTCAGCTTATTATCTATCCTTGGGAGGATTATATCTTTAGTCTTGAGCAATTTATAGCAGTTCTTATTCTAGCTAGAATCTTTATTTGATATTCTTCCAGATCTGCAGATCTGTTGTACCAAATTCTTTATATTATCTAAATAAAGGCCAGATCTGTGTTATTTGGTTCTATACCACTGTCTCTTGTTATATCTTGTATTTCTTTATGATGCATCTTCATATCTATGTCTACATGCTTTGATGATCAAACATATAAACCCTATACGCAACTTCATGAGAAAACCTACATACACACATCCAAACAATAGTAGACAGTGAATAATTAGTGTTTCAAGAGAAAATTTGGCTTGGGAACATTACAATGGTATCAGAGCATTGATCCTTCTAACCAGTGGGGATTAGCGCATGCATAAATTTAGTGGTATCTATATGGGAAGACATAGAAAGCAGACAGGTGAACCAGAGGCAGACATGGAAGGTTTAGGTGAGGACCATGAGCCACAATTCCTAGCAAACTTTGCAAAAGACTTATAGCAATCCATATGCCAGACAGAAAGTGCACTAGTGCACCATCTACAAGAAAACTAGGAGGCAATATGTAGGGGGAAGTTTGAGTTGAAGGAGACCTTGGAGAGGGTAAATGTCAGTCAGGATAAGATCTTGCAGGTCCTATTACATTTGACCCATCCAGGGAAGGGGCCAAAAATATATGCAAACAGAGAAGCCAGTGGGTCTCATGGGGAAACTAGACCTCATCAAGAGCAAAAATTTCACTACCACACCGAGGGCCAGATTTTTGGAGGAGGAGATCCTAAGGGGATAACACACACTAGAAATACCCCCAGACCCTACCTACCTACATTCTTGGATAACCAGACACAACACAACTACCAAGATGAGATTAAGGACAATTTTGAGCAGTATGCCAGGGAATATAACTCACTAAGTGCAGGGATCCAAAGGCAAATCAAACTGGAGCAATATTGTGGGATCAAATTCAAGGGTAAACCCAAATTGTATTACAGGAATAACTATGAACTAGAGCGTAGGGTAGGTTAGATGGAAATCCCATACTTTGATGGATCTTCTAAGGTGACTCCACAAGCTTGGGTGCAGAAACTTGATACCTACCTGCAACTTAACCCAATGAGAGAGATGGATGCCATCAAGTTTTCCACCATGTACTTGGAAGGAAAAGCTCAATATTGGTGGTACCATGTGTTAACTACGCTAGGCCACAATCAAATCACTGCTTACATAGAGTTTACACATAGGTTTATTAACAGATTTGACTAGGGGGATCCAGAGCTACATTTCATGGAACTCACCCAACTCAGGAAGATAGGGTCACCAGAGGTATATATAGAGGAGTTTCAAAGGATAGAAGTTATGGTGCAGGATGTGTCTCAAGCAAGACTCATGATTCTCTTCACATAGGGGTTGATGGAACCCTTAAGGAGTGGGTAAAGGCTTTTAAGCCTACCAACTTATAGGATGCTATATGGAAGACAAGGGACTTGGGATCAACAATAAAGACTAGATTTTCCCCTGGACCTCCTCTAAACATAGGGGGAAGAGACCAAAGACCTCCCATGAACCAAGGGGGGAGAGACCAAAGACCTCCCATGAACCAAGGGGGGAGAGACCAAAGACCTCCCATGAACCAAGGGGGGAGAGCCCAAAGGGGGTTTGACAGAGGAAGGGGTAGAATGGATGAAACCACTAGGAGGGAATTGAGGAGGAAGCTTGTTCTATACTTCCAAAGAGCCTTGGGATCCAACACACAAGTGCATGGGCAAAGGCAAGGCACACTACATAGAAGTGATTTCTGATGATGAGGAATATGAAGGTTTCGGCCACCTATAGAACATGGAGGCAGATCCCACCAAAAATGCAGAAGAGAAAGATGCAAGTCACAACCTTGCAACCGATGAGAAGGTAACACTGGCATCCATCAATGGGGTGCCCAAATTCAACACCTTCAGGATGAGAGGGGTGTTATAGGGGTAGAAAGTTTCAGTTCTCATTGATGGGGGTGCTTCACACAACTTCATTGATTCAGCCCTACTACAAAGAAGACACGTACCTACTATTGAATTTGAAGGATTCTGGGTGGAAGTAGCAGGGGGGCATATTATGCCCTGTGACAGGTATATTCTGGGAATGAAGCTTACATTGGGTGGAAATTATTTGGCACAAGACTTCTATGTGATGGACCTTCCAGACACTAATATCATCCTTGGATTTCATTGGCTTAGTACATTGGGGCCAATCACTACCAACTACAAGACCATGGAGATGTCCTTCACAGAGGAAAATGGAAAAAAGGTGGTTCTTAGGGGCATGACAGGAAACACACCTAAGGTGGTTACAGAAAAGTGCATGGAGGCCATTTTCAGGAGAGAAGACATTGCATATGCAGTCGAATGTATAATATTAGTTCGGGTGGATAAGAAAGGGGAGACTCATTACTCACTAGAGATTCAAAGAATCATTGACAGACACAACAAAGTCTTTGAACCCATTCCATCAGGAGCACCACTAGATAGGGGGTTTTAACACATCATAGAGTTAGAGGAGGGAGTGAATCATGTCATCACCACTCCCTACAGGCACCCAAATAAATACAAATATGAGATTGAGAATATTGTTAAAGAACTATTAGAAATGGGCCACATCAGGCCAAGTTCCAATCCCTTTGCATCTTCAGTGGTGCTAGTGAAAAAGAAGGATGGGACCATGCACATGTGCATTGATTATAGGGATTTGAATAACAAGACAATCAAGAACAGATATCCCATCCCTAGGATTGATGATTTATTGGATGAGCTTTATGGGGTTGTATACTTCCAAAAATTTGACTTGTGCTATGGCTATCACCAGATAAAGATGAGGGAGCAAGATGTACCCAAGACTGCTTTCAGATGTCACTACGGTCACTATGAGTTCTTAGTGATGCCTTTTAGGATGACTAATGCACCAACCACCTTCCAATCTTGCATGAACCATGTCTTCAAGAATCAATTAAGGAAGTTCCTCTTATTATTCTTTGATGACTTGTTGATCTATAGAAATACTTGGGATGAGCATCTTCAGCATGTAGAACAAATTATGGCTATCATGGAAGGGAAATCCTTGTATGTTAAGGAATCCAAATGTGAATTTTGAATGACAGAGGTCCTCTATTTGGGAAACATCATTGGGGTGAAAGGGGTACAGGTAAACCAAGAGAAGATACAAGCTATACTTGATTGGACAACACCTAATACCCTCACAGAATTGAAGGGGTTTCTTGGCATCTGTTTCTATTACAAGAGGTTTGTCAAAGGCTTATCTCAACTTTGTGCACCTTTGACCGATTTGACTAGGAAGGGAGAATTCAAGTGGATTCTAGAGGCATAGTTGACCTTTGACAAAATGAAGAAGGTGATGAGTACATGCCCGTATTGGATCTACCAGATTTCGCACAACCCTTTACAATGGAGTGTGATGCCTCAAGGGAGGGCATTGGAGCAGTGCTTATCGCACAACCCTTTACAATGGACTGTGATGCCTCAAGGGAGGGCATTGGAGCAGTGCTTATGCAGAATAAACACCCTATTGTCTATGAAATTCAAAAAATGAGGGGTCCTAACCTTCTCTACACCATCTATGACAAAGATATGATGGCCACCATGCATGCATTGGCTAAGTTCAGGCAATATTTGGTAGGAGCGAAATTTGTAGTGAGGACAGATCACAACAGTATCAAGTACTTTTTGGATCAAAATGACTTAAATGAGAGGAAACAGAAGTGGGTTAGCAAGATAAAAGATTATGAATTTGACAATGAGTTTTTCAAAGGGAATAATAATGTGGTGGCAGATGCCTTATCGAGGAGACCATCATTTTATGCTATGACCGACATCTCAGTTGACTAGAAGACCCACCTTTTGGTGGAATACTCAAAGAACCAATTTGCATGTGAATTGATGGATGGACAGGTACAAGATGACAACTTCAGAATTATGGATGACATCATATATTACAAGGGTCGAATCTTCTTGGTTCCTGAGACAACCTTTAATTCCAAGGTGCTACAAGCATGCCATGATTCACCAGTGGCGGGACATCAAGGGTTCATCAAGAGTTACAGGTAGATAAGAGAAATATTCGCTTGGAAAGGTTTGAAGGAAGATGTAATGTGCCACATAAAGGAATGCACCACTTGTCGAGTAAACAAGGATGAACACACCCATCCAACAAGATTACTGCAACCACTACCCAACCCTGAGCACAAATGGGAAAGCATATCTATGGATTTCATCACAGGATTGCCTAAAGCACACGAAAAATATCACATTTGTGTGGTGGTAGACAAATTAACCAAGTTTGCACTTTTTTTTTCCATTACCACAGACTACAGTGTAGCCCAGGTCACAGATTAGTTCTTCAGGGAGATTTTCAGATTAAATGGTCTACCCAAAACCATTGTGACTGACAGGGACAACAGACTCATGAGCACCTTTTGGTAGTAACTATTCAAGTTGGTAGGTATGGCCTTAACCCCTAGAACCAGCTATCATCCTCAAACTAATGTCCAAACAGAGATAGTCAACAAGTGGGTAGAAGGCTACCTCTGTAATTATGTGTCAGGGTAGTAGAAGGCATGGGTTAAGTGGCTTCATTTGGGAGAATATTGCTACAACACCACCCATCATATGTCTATTGGTATGCCACCGTTCATATCCTTATATAGTTATGATCCCCTTTCCTTTGTGGAGATTGTCTTTGGTGACAACAAGGCTCCTATGGTTCAAAATTGGATTCAGCAGAGTCGGGATATACTTAAAGAACTTAAGGACCACCTGCAAAGGGCACAAAATCAATAAAAGGTTCATGCAGGAAAATACAGGGTGGAGCACACATTTGAGGTTGGTGATTTGGTTTACTTGAGGCTTCAAACATACAAACAAGCATCCATTAAGAGAAGTGTCGCAGAAAAGATCCAACCCCACTTCTTTGGACCATACAGGGTCAACAGAAAAGTAGGGGTCATGGCATATGAGCTTGATCTACCACAGGGCAGAAAAATACACAATGTTTTCCATGTGTCATCCTTGAAGAGAGCCATATGCAAACACATCATTCCTATTGAGGAAATTCCACCCTTGGATGAAGAAGGGCAATTGATATTGGTACCAAAAGAGATACTAGAAGTCTAGGAAAGCAGATTAAGGAAGAGGAGCATCAAGGAATATTTGGTCAAGTGGAATAATTTACCTATTGAGGATGCTACTTGGGAAGGTGAAAAGGTGCTACAGGAGACAGGTTCAAAATTGCTTGTGGGCAAGCAATTTCTGGCAGGGGAGACTGTAATTTCCCCCACCTCTTGATGAAGAGGGTTGGAGAGCCTCAGTAGTCTAGTTGAACCCACTAGACTATAGTCTCATGCATTATGCAGACAAAGTCAACCAAAATCCATTACCTAAGCACAACGTTTTATTATTGAGTTGGTTTTGGGAAGAAAAGGTAACTAAATGAAAGAAAAGATCATGTGAGGAAAAGCTAGGAGTTAACCCTAGGGCTTAACTAACTCAACAAAGAAATAGAATTGGAGTATAAAAGAAAGGAAGGGTGCACTTCTCATTCACTCTGGATTATTATTACATTTTTCATTTGGGCTCTTGAGCACAAGTAGTTTTGAGGGTTTTGAGACTACAAACCCTAGAGATAAACTCAGGGGTGAAAGATCTCACCTCTCTCAATCCAATCTTGATCTCAAGGATGCAATACTCCACCCACACCATTCTACAGTAGCTACAGGTACCATCAAGCAGTTAGGGAAGGAACAGGGTGAAACCTTGGGGGTTTTCAGCAAGGGGGGCACACCATAGAAGGAAGGAACGAAGGTGTGATCTAGGAGATAGAGGAGGTTTTTGGATTATTGGGCATCTAGGTTTTCTCTGTAGGGCCTCATCCATCATTCCTAGAATATTTGGAGAGAGGTTTACTTGCCATTTGATTTACTGGAGCTTGGAAAGAGTTGGAGAGAAGGAGGGTGCACTGTGGAAAGATATTTAGTCAGTTGGAGGAGAAGATCTTCATCATTCAATTGGAGACTTCACCAAGGGTTTCTCTTGCCCCGATCTACATTCTCAAAAAGTTTCATATCATTTGGAGGCTCCTAACAGTGAGGCTGAATTATTAGGTCTCTACAATCATCCAGGAGGGCGCACTATAGGAGGGGGTTTAGCTAGTTGGAGGAGCATATATTCAGTATTCAGTCAGGGACTTCACTAGGGGGTTTTTCTAGCCCCGATCTACATTTCCAGCAAGTTACATAGCATTTGGAGGTTCCTAGCAAGGAGGCCAAATTATTGGGTCTCTGCAGCCTTCCAAGAGGACGCAGTTCAGATTGGGGTTTCAGTTATTAGAGGAGTATATCTCTACCCTTCAGTTTGAGACTTCGAGAGGGGGTTTGTATTGCCCCGATATATTATTCCATCCATTTTTAGGGCATTTGGAGGCTTCCAACAGTAGGTCTGAATTATTGGGTTCTACAACCATCCAGGAGGGCGTATCTTAGCCAGGGGGGGTTGGACCTGAACCTTGGAGGGAAAGAAGTTAATCTTGTATTGTGCTTCATCTTATTATCTAGCCTTGGGAGGCTTATATATTCAGTCTTGATCATTTTGTAGCAGCTCTTATTCTAGCTAGAATCTTTATTTGATATTCTTCCAGATCTATAGATCTGTTGCACCAGATTCTCTATATTATCTAAATAAAGGTCATATCTATGTTATTTGGTTCTATATTGGTGTCTCTTGTTATATCTTGTCTTTCTTTATGATGCATATTCATATCTATGTCTACATTCTTTGATAATCAAACATATAAACCCTATATGCAACTGCATGAGAAAACCTACATACACACATCCAAACAACAGTAGATAGTGAATAGTTAGAGTTTCAAGTGAAGAATTGGCTTGGGAACATTACAACAAGTGTCTCGACAATATACCATATCACTCTTAATGATGCCATGTACCATAAGATAAGCCTCAAGTATACACCATAACATGTAACCAAACCATACACCAAGATATCCTATAATGCTTCTAATCAATGTACCATAACATCACCAAGATTAACCATATCACATACTATCACCACCATGCATGTACCATAACCTTTAAGAATTACCTCTGATCATGTAGCTAACTTGTTGTACTGTAAACTGACCTATAACTCTTCCATATTCCTCAACAACCTGGTACCAACATCCCTTCACAACCTTTCACGAGTCCTTTTACATATACACGACTTTCTCTTCTACAGGCCGCAGATATCCACGCTTTCCTCCACTATATCCTGCGTACATCCATGCCCTTCTGACCTACAACTTGTGGATACCTTATAAAATAGGGTTACTCGTGTTTTTTGCAACTCCGAGACTTTCACCTTCGACCTTCCTTCGTAACCTCAGAAAAATGTCATCACAAATTAGCCAAAATATCACAATACTAGACCATAACATTCACAAGATAGATATTAAATTATAAGTGTGTAAGTATACATATGACAAACTCATTGAGGTGTTTATATTTTTTTTCATAGTAATTTATCTCCTTACTTTAGTGATTTCTTGTTGCAACCACTTTACCCTTTGACTAAGACTTGTAACCAACTAGGGGCTTCTTGACCACTCTTTGGGGCTTCCAACTTTACAAGGCCATATATTTCTAACCGTGAGGAACCACGTGGCGTACCATATATCAACGGAAACTACATGACAAGGATTATCCATCTATGAGTGTCTAACCTGAAATTTCACTATCCTTCATGTCTATATTCCTCAAACAACTTTGGGTCCCATAACCACACCTCTGGGGCTACATGTAGACGACATCAACTGTACCCAACTAAATCACCATCAATATTGATCATACAAATGTCAATCAACTATCCAACATCTCTATACATCTTGAAGGGTTGACATCAACCTCTAAGGGTTGGCATCAATCTCGAAGATCACTCTCCAAGGGTTGACATCAATGACAACCAACTTTCTAAACCAATTGTCCAACAAACTTTGTCTCTTTCGTACATCCACCCTTTTTAAACTTGAAATTGAAAAATAAACAACATGATCAATTCTATTATGAGAAAACACCTCCCCAACAACTTGCACAACTCAAATTTAAGGTATAATACAACATTGGGTTACTTTTTACAAACAATTTTTGCATTTCTAGGGTTTACTATGCATCTCTTGCCTATTTTTGCACAAAAGAGTCTTTCATGACTCTTAATGCAAAACTGACCTTGGTTTATCTCCTAAACCACCATCCTCTAATTCATCAAAATGCCATGAATCTCTGTGCATAAAAATCATCCTTTTTGGAATGTAAATGCACTACTAATTATACAAACAAGTTATACATATTGGAATGATCAATTTATAGATTAAATCCTAAATTATTGATCCTTAGCCAACTGTGGGTGTGCAGTTTAATATAGCCAATTGTGGGCGTGCAGTTTAATATAGCCAACTTTAACAATTTTCCATTTTGGTTTTACAATGCAATTATTATCCTTTATACACACTAGGTATGTTTATGTCTCAAAATGCCAATATAAGTTTATAGACGGGTGTGAAATCACAAACTACAACTTATACAAGACGAACCACCATAGTTGGCTCAAATTTGAGACTAGAGCATGCATTTGAGGCTAGGGCAATTTTCCCTTCAAATTTACATGAAATCCCAACTCTAGGTGCATGAAAGCAACCTCTCATGTTCTTCAATTGAACTTTAGATGCATAGGAAATTTACCATTTGTGTAACTCCATCTAATTAAAACTTATAAAACGAATTTTGGATATACATGGAAACTTGGGAATGTATTTTCATTTAGTTACTTAGTATAGTTTCTACCTTGCAAATTACAAGGCAAACTTTACCTCGTTTGCACAACCACCCTTTTTAAGCTTGCAATTGCAAAATAAAAAACATGAGTAGTTCTACTATGCATCTCAATTACTATACACTCATTTACTATGCATGTCTTGCATATTTTTGCACAGAAGAGTCTTTTATGACTCTTAATGCAAAACTCAACTTGGTTTATCTCCTAACCCTTGATCCTGTGATTCATCAAAATGCCATGAATCTTTGTGCATAGAAATCATCCTTTTTAGACGGTAATTGCACTATTAATTGTACAAATAGGTTATACATATTAGAATGATCAATTTACAAATTAAATCCTAAACTATTGATCCTTATCCAACTTTGGGCATACATTTTATGTAGCCAACTTTACCAATTTGGCGCTTTGGTTTTACAATGCAATTTTTATCCTTTATGCACACCAAGTAGGTTTATGTCTCAAAATTCCAATGTAAGTTTATAGACATGTGTGAAATCACAAACTACAACTAATGTAATATGAACCACCAAAGTTGGCTCAAATAGGAAACTAGGGCATGCATTTGAGGCTGAGGCAGTTTTCCCTTCAAATTTACATGAAATCCCAATTCTAGGTGCATGAAAGCAAGCTCTAATATTGTTCAATTGAAATTTAGATGCATAGGTAAATTTACCATTTATGTAACTCCATCTAATTAAAACTTATAAAACCAATTTTGGAGCTACGTGGAATCTTGGGCGTGCATTTTCATTTAGTGACTTAGTACAATTTATACCTTGCAAATTAGAAGGCAAACTTTGTCTCTTTTGCACAACCACTCTTTTTAAACTTGCAATTGCAAAATAAACATGATGAACATGTCTACTATGATAAGACACATCCCCAACAACTTGCACAACTCAAATCTAAGGTATAATACAACATTGGGTTAATTTTTACAAATTGATTTTGCATTTCTAGGGTTTTACTATGCATCTCTTGCCTATTTTTGCACAAAAGTGTCTTTTATAACTCTTAATGCAAAAGTGACCTTGGTTTATCTCCTAACCCATCATCATTTTATTCATCAAAATGCAATGAATCTTTGTGCATATAAATCATCATTTTTGGAGTGTAAATGCACTACTAATTGTACAAACAGGTTATACATATTGGAATAATCAATTTACAACTTAAATACTAAATTATTGATCCTTAGCCAACTTTAGGCATGCAGTTTAATATAGCCAACTTTAATAATTTGGCACTTTGGTTTTACAATGCAATTTTTATCCTTTATGCACACCAGGTAGGTTTATGTCTCAAAATGCCAATATAAGTTTATAGATGCGTGAAATAACAAACTACAACTTATGCAAGATGAACCACCAAAGTTGGCTCAAATTGGAGACTAGAGCATGCATTTTAGGCTAAGGTCGTTTTCCCTTCAAATTTACATGAAATCCCAATTCTAGGTGCATGAAAGCAACCTCACGTGTTCCTGAATTGAACTTTAGATGCATAGATAAATTTGTCGTTTATGTAACTCCATATTAAAACTTATAAAACAACTTTTGGAGCTACATGGAAGCTTGGGCGTGCATTTTTATTTAGTGACTTAGTACAATTTATACCTTGCAAATTTCAAGGCAAACTTTGTTTCTTTTGCACAACCACCCTTTTTAAACTTGCAATTGCAAAATAAACAACATGAGTAGGTATACTATGATAAACCACATCCTCAACAACTTGCACAACTCGAATCTAAGGTATAATACAAATTTGGTTACCTTTTACAAATAGTTTTTGCATTTACAGGGTTTTATTATGCATCTCTTGCCTATTTTTGCACAGAAGAGTATTTTATGACTCTTAATGCAAAACTAACAATGGTTTATCTCCTAACCCACCATCCTCTGGTTCATCAAAATGCCATGAATCTTTGTGCATAGAAATCATCTTTTTTGGAGTGTAAATGCACTAGTAATTATACAAGCAAGTTATACATATTGGAATGATCAATTTACAAATTAAATCCTACATTATTGATCCTTAGGCAACTTTGGGCAGGCAGTTTAATATAGCCAACTTCAACAATTTAGCACTTTCGTTTTACAATGCATTTTTTATCCTTTATGCACACCAGGTAGGTTTATGTCTCAAAATGCCAATATAAGTTTATAGACAGGTGTGAAATCACAAACTACAACTGATGCAAGATGAACTACCAAAGTAGGCTCAAATTGGAGACTAGGGCATGCATTTGACGTTGAGGCAGTTGTCCCTTCAAATTTACATGAAATCCCAATTCTAGGTGCATGAAAGAAACATCTCTTGTTCTTCAATTGAACTTTAGATGCATAGGTAAATTTACCATTTATATAACTCCTTATTAAAACTTATAAAATAACTTTTGGAGCTACAAGGAAGCTTGGGCATGTTTGACAACACAGGTATTCCAATAGAGGATAAACACCTTCAGTAACCACTCACACAACCAAATCAAAGATCAACACATTGATGTTTTAACGTGGTAAAACCCCTACGGAGAAACATCCATGGCCCCAGCCAACATGGCCACTTGGAGCAATTTATTAATGCAAAAGAAAAATATTGCACAGAGATTTTACAAGAGACTTTCTCACAATCAATCATCAACAAATGACCCTCCATGCTCTTTAAATAGATATCATGGACCAATTGGGTGTTAAGCCATGGATCAATGGTCGTTAAGATCGAGGATAATCTGAATCGTCAGATCACTCTATGTCGGGAACATATCGTGACCGTCGGATTTCCTAACTACAAATGCATACTAAAGAAACACACTTTTACCTAACAACACAATAGACCAAGTAGATCTTAACTAACTCCTAACTGTCTAAATATCCTAACATCCCCCCCTAAGAACAACTTGGGATAGGATTGAAGGATGTACAATAGTGACACAATAGGATAAGGAAGGAGGCATTAGAGCCTATCCCCCCTTGATGACAACTTCCCGAACTCCTAACATAGATCGAAGTTTGGAAAACTTCGCTTCTATAAGAGACTTTGTGAAAATGTCTGCAACTTGATATTTTGTAGGGAAAAAGAGAACTTCAATAACTTGATCATGAATGAGCTTTCTGATGAAGTGCATGTGTAGCTCGATGTGTTTGTTGTGCTGATGTTGAACTGGGTCTTTGGAAAGCTTTATGGCACTTTGATTGTTGCACCAAAGGTTGGTCGGATGTTGCTACTGGAATCTAAACTCTGAAAGAATCTGTTGATCCAGATTATTTTCGACACAAAATGAGAGCGGTAACAGAAATGTATCAGATATGCAACCATAAACCCAGATATACAGTAATATATTATTTCTATTAATGAAAGAAATGTACAGAGACTGTAAAAATGCGGAGTGAAAGACTCGCTAGAATGATGACAGCTTATCTATAAGAAGAGATGTGACGATTACTCGCATTCGCAAGAAGATGATTACAATGAGGCTCTGAAGTCCTTTTTAAAATAAACAAGAATGCCAAAAACACTAGACATCCAAGAACCTAACCCTAGGAGATGAAGTGCCAAAAGTCATGTGGGCCACGTTTGGGTAAGTAAGTACATTAACTTCCTGAGGTCGTAACTTTTGCATACGATCTTCGTTTTAGGCGTATGATAGCCCATTGGAAAGGTATCATCAAGGAGATTCATTTTGGGGGCTCAATCCTACCATCAACTATCATTGAGAAGATCGATCCTGAAAAACCTTCATTTAGGCCCTCAAAATGGCCCCAGAAGTTAAAACTACTAAAAATAGTAAATTGCCAAAATTGCCAGAAAACTATTTTGAGATAGTTGGAAAAGGTGGGTGGCCACTAATATTCACTTGGTTAAATCCTCCCTCCTTAGAAAGCAATGGTATCCATTGCGTTGAGTGCCCGGGGGAGAGGAAAAAGCGTTTACTGAATCTGAATCTTGGTGAGTTGCTTGCCTTGTTGGAGACGTCGCATTGCTTGGTTTGTTGAAGGTTGTCATGAACATGTGGCTGGAAGGGTTGAACCCTTTTAGCCAATCTAGCTACATGAGATGCCTATGTGCAGAAGGAATCTTTGCGCTTTGTTGCAACCTTGTCGACCTGCTTCTATTGGATAGAAGGTGCTTGGGGCGAGGTTGTAGTGGTTGCAGTGTCCTTTTGTTCACCTTTTGAACAGATTGTGAAGAAGCTAAATTTTGTAGTATGAGATACTACCTTGTGGCACTATTTAGGTGGAACAATAGTTGGAACTACCTCTGGTATTCTGTAGAGATGACCCCCCAAAGTAACAATCACACTACAGGGTTGAGACTCATAAACAACATGGCGTCTCCACATATATGGCTAGCCCAAGAGGACATCACAGACATCCAGTGGGGAAACATCACACAATACCTCATCCTTGATGGGTTGGATGTCGTATGATAATTGGCACTGTTGGCTAACACGGAGATCTCGTCCTTGGCAAAGCCACTCGATGTTGTATGGCTGTGGGTGTGGTGTTGTCAACAATACCAACTATTTGATGACCTATGTTGAGATGAGGTTCTTCTGGCTTCCGCTATCAACAATAAAATGCAGCGGGGTCCCCTTCACCCACATCTGTGAATGAAAAAGGTGCTCCCCCTCTTCAGGATCTATTGGTTCTTCTGGTTGAATTGCTACGGTTGCAACAATAGCAGTGGGGTATGCATCAATGATCTGTCCTTTACCAGTATTTCAGAATCAGATTCTAAATCAAGGTTCGACTCCTTTTCTTTGATCTCAGCCACCAATGAGTGTTTTGAGCGACATTCATCAGTGTTGTGCTAGGGGATTTTGTGGAAATCACTCCATTTTCCGGTGTCCTTCTTTGTCTTCCCGTTACCCTTCTTTTCCTGTGGCTTGGAATGGTTTTCAGGAGACTATTTGTTAGGGTCATCTTTTTCATACTTTGGGTGTTGCATATTTGTAGACCCGAACTCTCATTTGTTCTAGTGCTTAAATTTCTTCTCGATTTTAACAACATATCCATAAGCAACATCGAGTGATGAGATGTCCAGAAAATCCATTTCAGTTTGGATGTATCTGTGTAGAGCCCCATGGTATTTCAAAACCAAATGTCGTTCGGAGTCTTTGATACCTAGCTTGGTGCGCAAGGTATGGAAGGTATTGATGAACTCTAGAACTGTTTGGCCCCTCTCTTGTCGCAGTGTGGTCCATCTCATGTATTGGTCCTCGTAGTTGCCAACATGGTAATACTGTTCCTTTACCGCATCCACAAAAAAATCCTAAGTGGGCTCAGCCCCATATATTCCAGAATCTTCTATGGAACTTTGCTCCTAGTAAGTTTCCCACCAATGTTTGACATGGGGGAGAGCCTTAAGGAGCGTGAAGACGATCTTTTCTCTGTCGGAAAAAATGTGAATAGAGAAATAACCTTCTAGCAGGTTTAACCATTTGTTTAGGGATTCTGCATCTATTTGTCCTTCAAATAAAGGAATAAAAAAATTAACTTGTACCTTGAAAGGTGAGGTTCCTCCAAAGTGGTCGTTTGATGAAGATGCACATGTTGCTATCGGTAGGCATTGAAGGATGTGGGAAAAATTCTCCATCATTTCGTCCCTCTGTTGCGTGAGAGCTTGCTCAAGCAACAGACTGATAGGATTGTCTGCTCCGTCATTTTTCTTTTCTTCCACCATTGAGGGTTTCATGGGTGTGAGAGAGCGATTGTCCTCAAGAGAGACAAGATCGAGACCCAACTTGCTATACTTGGACCTCGTCGAGGACATGAACTGAAAAACGATCAAGAGCAGCTTGCTCATATACCACTAATCCGGATTATTTTTGGCAGGAAATGAGAGCAAGGATATAATAACGAAATGCACAGAGATATCGAAGATATTCAATAATATAATAGAAATGTATCAGAGATGCAACCATAAACCTATATATATAGTAATACACGATTTCTATTAATGAAATAAATGTACAGAGACTGTAAAAATACAGAGTGAAAGACTCTCTAGAATGGTGACAGCTTATCTCTGAGAAGAGATGTGGCGGCTACTCGCATTCACAAGAAGATGATTACAATGAGGCTCTGAAGGAATTTTTAGAATAAACATGAATTCCAAAAACCATAGACATCCAAAAACCTAACCCTGGGAGATGAAGCGCCAAAATTCATGTGGGCCCCGTTTGGGTAAGTTAGTACATTAACTTCATGGGGTCGTAACTTTTGCATACGATCTCCGTTTTAGGCGTATGATAGCCCGTTGGAAAGGTATCATCGAGGATATTTATTTTGGAGGCTCAATCATTCCCTTAGTTATCATTGATAATATTGATCCCAAAAAACATTCATTTAGGCCCTCAAAATGGCCTCGGAAGTTAAAACTGCTAAAAATAATAAATTGCCAAAATTGCCAGAAAACTGTTGGGTGAAATCACGAAGGTGGGTTACACTTTTGTGACAATTAGGTCTCCAAAATTTCGAAAAGCATTTTTTCGGCCGAACTAATAATATTTTTCGGCCGAACTATTTTTCGGCCGAAAAAATAAACGTCAAATCGAACGGTTCAATAACCGCCCCCTCGATTTGCATGTAGAAATTTGGTTGGCCAGATATTTTCTTTCCAGCAATAAGTTTTTGGCCGAAAGATAGTTCGGCCGAAACATTGTTCGGCCAAAAACTAGTTCAGCCAAACTATCTTTCGGTCGAAATATGGTTTATATATTAGCCACGTATCAAATTTGCAATGTTTTACAAAAATTTGAGCTCTGTTGTCGTATGGCTCTGCAAGAGCTCTATTGTCGTATGGCTCTGTGTATTCGAGCAAAGACGTGAGGCGGAGGTCGCCGAGAGGTCACGAGCGCAGCGGACATGAGGCCGAGGTCACCGGAGTCGTCGAGAGGTCGTGAGCGCCGGGGATAGGTAAGTTTCTTGCATGTTTGAAATATGTTTTAAATGTAAATATTTTTAAAATGTATGTGTGTTTGGATTGTTAACTAGCACAGCCTCTTATCGCTTAGGTGATGTCCAATCCATCTTTTGTGATTCTGTAATGAACACATTGAACCATTTCGCACTTGTTTTCACAAATAAAGATTGGAAACTTTAGATTCCCATCATCTTCATTTTCGGTCTGTGTCAAACGCTCAAAACATATGAACCGGATCCTTTACTATATCTAAACCTCGTCTCGTAATACAAGTAGCTAATCGGCCTTCTTCTATGGATATATCTCTAATAAGCTTAACACGGTTCACAAGGGCCTCAGATTTATGCCACGCCTGCACTTGAGCTTCAATAAGTTGTCCCTTCGTAAAGCCAGTCATCTCCCATGAGCTCTCAATTTCTGTAGAGATACAGATAGTTACAGCACTAACCAGTGCTGAGACGTATTACAGCACTAACCAACCTTCTTCTGCTGCCAAGAACGATGTCAGTAACCTCATGGAAAATTGTAGAAAATGATTGCAGAAAAAGGGATTGCATTTTTACATACCCGTTCGATTGATACATTACCTCGCTTGATCAATGAGCGGCAGTGCTGAGAGTTAGGTTTTTATAAAATAAAATCATGTCCATAGCAAAATAACTGTGCTACAATAAAATGCTAGCCAAACGCCAAATGTCAGGTACTATCGCACAACATGGAGCTTTCAAACACTAAATGTTAATTGAAACTCTTGAGAGGAACCTGTCATCCATTCATGCGTCCAACCACACAGACCCGCTTCGCCTTCATAAAAACGTGGCCACTATAATGCTTAGAAATAATTTGTGTTCTAATGAAGTGCTGACTATCAGGGTTCTCGAACTCGGAAGTTGTCTTTAGGGAACTAAATTAATTACATAATCAATTTGGAAGAATATCTTCTTATAAAACAAGTGTTACTATTCCTTAAGA
>JZKD02S2184005.1:428375-441559 GCA_000966675.3 Picea glauca
AATTCTAAATAAAAAAAATACTTTTATATGTCGGAAGTTGAATAACTTGTGAAAATACATTTTTTTTTCTCATAAAACAAGCAAAAGTGTAACCCATCTTCATGATTTCACCCTGTTTTGAGCCAGTTGGAAAAGGTGAGTGGCCACCGATATCCACCTGGATAATTTGTCGAATCCATAAGTCTTCCTGATTTTCATTACCTTTGCTCGGTACTCTACTTATGTTGAAGAAAGTGCAATAGTCTGCTGTTTCTTACAGGCCCAAGTGAGAGGTCCTGAACCAAGGCTGAAAACATAACCTGCAGTAGACTTCCAATCAACAGGGTCATCGACCCAATATGAATCAGTGAAACCAACCAAGAAAGGATCCCCCTATGAAATGTAATGTATCTCTAACTGAATTGTACCATGGACATAGCGAAGTATCATTTTAGTTGCTTTCCAATGGCTTTCATGGGGTGTTTGCATATACCGGGAAACAAGACCAACACCAAAGGAAAGATTAGTGTGGGTATGAGTCAAGTATAAAAGGCTACCAACTAATTAATGGTACAAGGTGACATCAACTTCAGGAGAGGTATAGGGGGCAACAAGCTTGACTCTATATTGGAAGGGAGAAAGGGTTGGTTTACAATCGTCCATGTGAAAGCGATGAAGAAGGTCACAAGCATACTTAGATTGGGAAAGAAAAATTCATTCATTGGTTTGCAAAACTTGGAGGCCAAGGAAATAGTGCAAAAATCCTAATTATGTCATTTCAAATTTCTTCTTAAGGTTGGTTTTCATATGGTTTAAAAGTTTTGAGTCACTACCAGTAAGGATAAGGTCATCAACATAAAGGACAAGGAATATAAGATTGCTTCCTACTTTCTTGGTATAGACATTAGAATGAGAATGGCATCTAGAGAATCTAGTGGCAATAAGAACGTTCTCCATTTTGTCATACTAAGCTCAGGGAACTTGCTTAAGACCATAAAGAGATTTCTTAAGGAGACAAACAAGGCTAGATTCATTATGGACATAGTCAGGAGGTTGTTCCATGTAGATTTATTCTTGTAAATCTCCATGCAAGAAGGCGGATTTAACATCCATCTGATGGACCTCCCATTTATGTGAGGTAGCAAGGGAAAGAACAAGGAGGATGGAATTCATTTTGGCTACAAGGGCGAAGGTTTCATTATAGTCAATTTCTTCAACTTGGGAAAATCCTTTGGCAACTAACCGAGCCTTGTGTATTTCAACACTTCCATCTGATGCATACTTAGTTCTATAGACCCATTTACATCTGATAAGTTTTCTTCCTTTTGGAAGACGTAAAATATCCCAAGTATCATTTTCCATTAAAGAACGATACTCTTTATTCATTGTTGTATCCCAATCTAGATGACCTGAAGATTTTGCAAATGTCTCTGGATCATGAGTCTCTGAAACTTGAGCCAAAAGAGAAGAAGCTCATTGGAACTGTGAACGTGTCCAACGCTGATCTGAAGGATCAATGACAGGATCACCAACTACTTCTCGTGTTGAACAGACCCATCTAAGAAGCGGTGGAGCTGGAGCTGGTGTTGGTTCAGGTTCAAAGGACTCATCTAGAGGAAGGTGAGCAGGAGGAGGTGGATTTTTATCCTCACTGTCATTATCTGAAGAAGAAACTAGAATAGAAGAAGGCACAAATTCCAAAGATGGCTCACAGGATAAAGAAGGCACAAATGTCGAATTAGGCTTGGATGCCAAATAAGGCACAAACGTCGAATTAGGCTCGCAGGCCAAGATATTTTCATCAAATTTAACATTTCTTCTAATAATAATTTCATTACAATGTGGTTGAAGAATTATGTAACCTTTGACATCTTCAGAATAACCAACAAATATACACTTCTCACTTTTAGGCTGAAATTCTTTCATTTTCTCATCAAGAATGTGAGCCCATGCTATATTGCCAAAGACACGGAAGTGACTTACATCTAGTTTAATTTTAGTCCAATCTTCTTCCGGTGTTATATTTTTAAGAGCCTTTGTGGGAGTGCGATTTAATATGTAATTTGTACAATTCATGGCTTCCGCCCAATACTTTAGACTTAATCCCTTAGATTGGATCATACAATTAGCCATTTCTTTTAATTTGTGGTTCTTTATCTCAACAACACCATTTTGTTGTGGTGTATATGGAACAGTGTGTTGCATTTGGATGCCCTGCATAGTGTAGTAACTTGTAAAATTATTGTTCACATATTCGCCTCCATTATTTGTTCTTAACCTTTGAATTTTATGTCCAGATTGCTTTTCTACAAGGGCCTTGTAGGCCAAAAACTTCACTCTTAAGTTTTAAGAAGTAAACCCAAGTACGTCTGGAAAATTCATCAATGAAAGTTAATAAATACTTGCACCCAAAAAAAGAAGGAGAAGAAAGTGGACCACACAAATCACTGTGAACAAGCTACAAAGGGCCCGAGGCGTGCTAAGAGGCACGTTTGTCAAAAATGTCCCGATGATGTTTGTCAAGAACACAACCGGCACAAACACCATCTTTGCATGAAACAGGAGGAAGACCAGACACCATATGTTGATTACATAGTTGCTGCAATGAGCGATAGTTTATATGACCAAACCACTCATGCCAAAGTTTTCTCAAGTCATCGCTATGAGAAACAAAAACTGATGAAAAAGATGATGGCCCAAAGTTGTCAAACTTGTACAACCTGGTAATATCATCAGCAATTCCAGTTGCAAGAATATGATTAGGATCTTTTAGATCCTTGATTACAACTTGGTGAGGTGAAAACTCTATGGTTTTACCTTCACCTAAATGAGTGACTTGATATACAAATAGAAGGTTACAAGAAAGACTTGGAACACATAATACATCATTTAAATGACCATTTTGTACTTGAATTGTTCCAGATCCTTCAACACTAAGAGATATATCATCACCAACAAATATTTTCTTGGTGTTACATTCATTTAGAGTAGAAAATATGTCTTTATCCTTAGCCATATGATAAGATGCTCCATAATCAATGAGCCACCCATAAGAAGAAGAAGTAGAATTTGTATTGAAGGAGAAACCAGAAGCAGAAAGTGCATGCCCATGAGAAGAAGAAGAAGTAGAATCAATATTGATGTTGTGCTTCTTCATCGTTGCTTCTAAAGTTTCCATCTTCTTGAAACATTTGGACTCATCATGACCATATTTATCACAAAAGTTCCAATTTATGTCAGTCTTCTTATTTTTATATTTTGCTCCTTTGTCACCATTAGGAGAGGAAGTTGTTTAAGTGGGTCTGGAACCCTTATGTTGCTTGTTATTGTGGCGAGGATGTTGCTTCTTGGGATTCTTGGGTTTATCTTTCTGATGGACAACTAAGGCTTTGTTGGAGGTACTTGTAGTGTTGATCACTCTAAGTTGTATAAGCTTATATTGTTGTCTAATCAAAGCATCACAAAAGGACTCAAGAGTGGATTTTTTTATAAGTTGTCCCTAGAGCCTCTTTCATGGCATAAAATGTAGATACAAACACAGAATATGCACTACCTAGCTTAGAAAGAATAAGATAGATGCAACGCTCTTCATCCATATTTATCTTACATTCTTCACATAAAATTCTGAGTGTTCTAAACTTAGATAGATAGTCTTCAATGCAAGAAAAATCACTTGGACTTAAAGTCAGTACTTGATTTTCTAATTGTTGTGATCGAATAATATTGTGTTTACCAAACACAGATTCAATCTTTTCACAAGCTTCATTGGGTTTATCAATTTGTTGAAGGTGGAACCTTAAATCAGGAGAGATGGACATTCTGATTATTCCACTTGCTTCGTCATTCCTACTAGCCCATTTGACTTTCTTATCAGCATCAATAGGTTTTGTTTCATTTACTAAGCTAATCTGGTACAAGCCTTTACTTCTTAATAAATCCTCCATATGGGATTTCCATTGGAAGTAGTTGGTGTTGGTAAGCAAAAGATTACTTGAATACGCCATATTAAATATGTAGATAATATGGATTTAAAAACTTAAACTGATGATCTGGATGGAAAGATCTCGAAAAAATAGGTGGTTTTAAAACAAACGACATTGAAAATGGACTTGGATGTGAAAGTTATCCCCTTTAAAAAAAAAACATAAACGACAACCAAAGGACCACGTGATGGTGTAACTTGCTTTATGAAGTGACCCACTTTTATAAAAAGAAGTGGGGTTCACTTTTAAAATGAAGTTACTTTATAAAAGAAAAGTTGCATACAAAATAAATAATTCTAAAATATTAAAGCTACTTATAGTAATTCATTTTTATACTTGAAGTGAAATACACTTTACAATGGAGCATGAACTTTTTCAAAAAAAATAACAAAAAGAGAGACTTGAACTGAAGACCTCTTACTCAATAAGAAAAATTTTAACCAAATGGGATAGAAAAACATATTGTATTTTTTATCAAGAGGATTGTTTTTGTTTGTGTTGTTGTTGACAGCCTTGGAGAGCGTGCTCAAAAAAAAAATCACACAAGAAACAATTTTCGCTTCTCGATGACAACAGGGGTTAGATCTCGGTTACCTTTCCCGGAAAATGCACATTTTCCTATATGTTTCTTATTTTCCAAGATCGCATAGTGAGCGAAGAAAAGAGCATACGCAGATCTCAAAGAGTAGCAACCTAGAAACAAACAATACAAAACTGAAATAATACTCGGCAAAAAATTTTAAAATGGTGTATTCAGGTTGTATACCTCCGGATCTAGTTGAAATGGTCATATCTTGGGCAAACTGAAACCTTTTTTAGTGAAACAAAAAGCGTTCATGGGCTCCAAACGCAATGGAATAGTCGTCTCAGCCCATAAATGTACGAAAATGGCAAAAAATGGAGATGAGGAAACTTGGCTTCACGATCTCGATCTACAACAAGAGAGGTTCTTCAAACAAGCTCTGATACCATGTTCGACAACACATGTATTCCAACAGAGGATGAACACCTTCAGTAATCACTCACACAACCAGATCAAATATCAACACACTGATGTTTTGACGTGGTAAAACCCCTACGGGGAAACATCCACGGCCCCAACCAACGCGGCCACTTGGAGCAGTTTATTAATGCAAAAGAAAAAGGTTATAGAGAGACTTTACAAGAGAGTTTCTCACAATAGATCATCGGCAAATGACCCTCCATGTTGTTTAAATAGAGATCATGGACCAATTAGGTGTTAATACATGGATCAATGGCATTTAAAATCGAGGATAATATGAACCATCGGATCACTATGTCGAGAACATATCACGACTGTCGAATTTCCTAACTACAAATGCATACTAATGAAACACACTAAGAAACACATTTTTACCTAAAAAAACATTAGACCAAGTAGATCTTAACTAAATCCTAATTGTATAAATATCCTAGCAGGGCATGCATTTTCATTTAGTCACTTAGTACAGTTTAAACCTCGCAAATTACAAGGCAAACTTGGCCTCTTTTGCACAACCTCCATTTTTAAACTTGCAATTGCAAAATAAACAACATGATTAGGTCTACTATGATAAACAACATCCCCAAAAACTTTCACAACTCAAATCTAAGGTATAATACAACATTTGGCAGGTTTGGGCACAAACAATAGAGCAGAACCCTATGCCATTTGGATCCTAATTAAGGTTGTAGTTGATAGGCAGGTTAAGAGGCTACATGTCTTTCATGACTCCAAAATTTTGATGGTCTGGGAAAATGGTAAAATTAACATTTCAAACTTGGAGCTAGGACCTATTTTCAATAGGATTATGGAAAAGAAAACAGTGTTTGAAGAGGTGTCATTTGCTCATGTCTACCGAAAATTCAACCACAAAGTTAATCAGTTATCAAAGGAAGCACTCTTTTTGGAGGAATTTTTTTTTCTTATTCATGAGATTAAGGACCATACTCCTACATATTTTTTGATGAATGGATTTTTGGTCTTGTTTTAATTTTTGCTTATGTAAAGTTAGAGAGAGTTTGTCTCAACATCAATACAAAGTTGTGGAACTATTTGTTTAAAGAGTGACCTGTATAATGATCATTGTAAGAGTCAAAGTCATAAGCATAGGTTGTAGTATTATATGATAAAGACAATCTATAAAGACAGTGGCTGCTAACGTTAAAAGTAGAAGGGATCTCATCAATGTGTATATCATTTCCACAAGAAATATCAATACAATGATTTTTGTCTCATAAAAAAAACTTGAAATATAAACATCTCTTGTAGGTATATTCAAACATTATTAAAGAGATGAATTAAAGATCACTTAAATATTGCAGATAATCACTAAATATCACAACAAGCATCACATATAAGACAAGTATGAGTCAAAAACATTTATGGTCTTCCATTAATTCCTCATAAATATAGAACGATCTTTACATGACAGACCTCACAGATATAATCTCCATTACAAAACTTCGCAAACTGTAATATAGATTCTACATCTTTCACCTCTACAAAGATTCCCCCTAAGGAATCTCTAACAAACCTCTCCTTTTCTATCTCTCTACTTACAACCTTATATATTATGTTCCCCATGGGGACCACCATGACCCATAGGTCACTTACATAAGTGGATCATAACTAGCTTTACATGTATTCACAAGTCCTCCATCCAATTGTTACAACCTTATATATTATGTTCCCCATGGGGACCACCGTGACCCATAGGTAGCTTACATAAGTGGATCATATTTAAATTTACATGTATTCACATTTCCTCAAGCCAGTTGTTACAAATTTGAGGTGATTCTTATTACTTGAGGCGCACTCTGCCTTGTTGTAGCCAGTCGTCTATTGTAATCGATACTCGGAAGGGTGTTTTATCCAATCACCAGCTTCACATTGTGGGTGGGTACTAAAGCAGCTTACATTGCCAATGGTTCCAAAATTGGTAGTGCATTGAAGGGTCAAATGGAAGATACAAAATGCGGTATGGATATGGAGGGTGCACCACTAGGGGGGAAGAGAGCAGGGGAAGTATTGGGGACAAGCTTTGTTGGACATAGTGGTATGGTGTTGGCATTGATGTTAAAGAAGACCAATATGATCAATGTTGAACATGGTATTATGGTGTTGGCATTGATGTCAAGAAGATCAATATGGTATTGTCATTAAGAA
The DNA here is from genome assembly GCA_000966675.3 of Picea glauca. Classification (NCBI taxonomy): domain Eukaryota; kingdom Viridiplantae; phylum Streptophyta; class Pinopsida; order Pinales; family Pinaceae; genus Picea; species Picea glauca. The sequence goes on from JZKD02S2184005.1 coordinate 435,507, forward strand.
AGAATATGTCTTTGAGATCCTAAATATTAGGAGAGACTGTATTAGGTTGCACGAAATTAGAGCGCGCAGTGTTAAGACCATTTGAAAGTTCGAAGGAAATCTCAGGAAAAGGAGATCCTTAAGGAAGTGCTATTGGGATCGAATTCCCAACAGATCAATTGTACAAACACCTTCAAAACTATGAGGAAACTTTGTTACAGTTGGGAGATATGATAATTGTTGATTGTTGACCGAAGGCAAAGATCAATGATCGTGGTTCAGTTGGAATCCGAGTGTAAATCCAAAGGAGTCTCAAAGGAATCGAACCTCTGAAGGACATTGATCCCATGTCAATAAATCTTCGGGAGAAGGGGGGTAAATGAGAGCCATTAGGTCTAGTTGAGAAATTTCAGGTATAACCAGAGCCCTCGGGTCGAACCATTAAAACCTTAGCCATTCGACTAGGTTGATGAGTTCTATGGACATTTGGCGTTGACCATTCTGGGGATAAATGAGTTTGAAATGAGTGGAATCCTTGAAGGCAAAAACCATGAATTAACGTAGGTAGTTGATCAAAGTATACCAAAACTTTATAAAGGTTCAGGACTCTAGAACTTCACCACTTCGATGACTATTGAAGATAAGGTGGAGGGACAAAGCTACGAAGTGTCGAAGCCCCAAAATCCCACCAACCATCAGGATCAAAGAGGAACTTCAGGTGAATTCTTGATCGTCCGATCGAGTATCATGGAAGGACAGAGTAAGCCACAAATTACTGGAGTGTCGAAGCCCTGAATTCCCGCCAACCGTCAGGATCAAGGAGGAACTTCGGGTGAATTCTTGATCATTCAATTGAGTATAGTGGAAGGCTAGGGTAAGCCATAAATTCCCAGAGTGTCAAAGCCTCGAAATCCCTCCAATTGTCAGATCAAGGAGGAACTTCGGGTGAATTATCGATCGCCCGATCAAGTATAGTGGAAGGAAAAGGTAAGCCATACATTCCTAGAGTTTCGGAGTACCGAAGTTTCAAAATAAATAAAAACCATCAATCTCAACACTTGATTAAATCATATCCATTAGATTAAGCCAGTGGAAGGATAGTGTAAGGGGGAGCTATCAACCGACAATAAGCATTCAACATTACTTTATGACCACTTCGATAGGTCAAAATTTGGGAGAGTTGGAAGATTATAAAGGGAGAATATCCCGAAGGCTGCAGTCCGGAGGACTTGGTTCCAGCCCCTGGTCACAGGTTATGATCACATGGGCGATGAAGAGCCAACGTGTAAGGAACTTGGATATTAAGAGTCATTTTTATCCTATCGTCATAGATTTGGGTTACATGGAGTAAGCACATGAAGAATAGGTGCTTAAGAGGATAAGAAACAAGGACATAACTCTCGTTCATAGCTATCGATCATGTGGATCTGTGACTAAATCTTTGTTGCTAAAGTGGATGATTCATTTGGAAAGTTTAGAAGGTGATCAAAAAAATAATTCTGATCAATTTCTCTTCAAAGAACCTCACATACAATCCACCTCACACATTTTCTGTTGAAATTTCTAATGATTCAACTAATTGGGCATGTTCTGCACAAAACCCATGTTGTATAATTGTAAAATTAATTTTCATAGCTCGAGAATCTTTGTATGAAACTCGCTGTCTAATTTGGTGTTCGAAAATAAATTAATAAACAAAAGTTATCATTTGTGTTAATTAAATGAAGAGGTGCAATGGTTCATTATTAAAAAGACACAATGGTTCAATTTCATACCTATTGGAATACTATATAACCAAATAAGTATGGTGAAAGAAAAGTGTCTATGTGGTCTACATCTGAAGATAAAAATAATGTGCAGAGTCTAAGGAATAAATATGAATATGCTTATGAAGTGAGGGTGGAAGGGAGAAGGAAGGAAGGAATAGTATCCTTTTCTAATTAAAGTTTAAAGTAAATGAGTTGGTGCTTCCTAGGGTTGGTGCCCTAAAGCAAGGAAGTTGGTGCTTCCTAGGGTTGGAGCCCTGAAACAAGGGATTTGTTGCTTCCTAGGGTTGGTTCCCTAAAATAAGGGAGTGGGTGCTTATTAGGGTTGAATCCATGAAACAAGGGAGTTTGTGCTTCCTAGGGTTGGTGCCCTGAAACAAGGAGATTGGTGTCTCCTAGAGTTGGAGCTCTAAACTCAATCATTTATATAAAAACTTGTAATTTGTATTTTGATTTTATATTTATTGATGTTATTTAGTGAAGTTCTTACTAATCAATAAAGTTAATAAATATTTATTTAATTATTGTTAAAATATATCAATATTGATTCAACCCCCCTTTCAGTATTGAACTACATTCCAACAATTGGTATTAGAGCCAGGTTCCTTCAGCATAGTCTAATAACTGGAAGGTAGATTTTGCATAATCCAATGGATCAACAAGAGGGAATGTCTTCCAACAAAGCACCTTTGTTCAAGGGGGATTATTATGCATTTTAGAGTGTAAGGATGAAAATCTATCTTATGTCCCCGGGGTGTGACATCCGTAAATCTATAGAAGATGGCTACACCGCACCTACTACTACTCCCACAGACACAGCTGGAAAGAAGCTTTGCAATGACAATGTAAGAGAAGCCAATGGCATCCTAGGAGGATTATCCAACCCTATATTTGTGAAAGTAATGCATTGTAAGTCAGCAAAAGAAATCTGGGAAAAACTAAAGGTCATATACGAAGGAGGTAGGAAGGTTAAACATGTCAAACTACAAACCTACAAAACACAATTTGAAAACTTGAAAAATGAAAGAAGAAGAGAACATAGCATAATATCTTCAGAGAGTGGATGAAGTGAACAACTCAATCAGAGCATTAGGATAAGAACTCAAAGATCAACCCATTGTCCAAAATATCTTGAGATCGTTACCTATGCAGTATGATGCCAATATTTCTACCCTTGAAGACAGACCAGGCCTTGATAAGCTCACAGTGGATGAACTACATGGGATCCTCGCAACATATGAGATGAGAACATGGAAAGAGAGACCAGCAAAAGAAGAAATAGCTTTCAAAACATCAAAATCAAAAAGGAATAAAGAGCAGATGTCTAATGAAGATCAATCAGACATATCAGATGTAGAAGAGGCCAACTTTATAAAGAAACTCCATAAAGGATATGGAAAATATAAATGAAAGTTAACCTTCAATTGTTTCAACTATGGCAGAATCAGACAATTTACTAACAAATGTCCCTATCCCAAGCAGGAGGATAATGATAATGAAGAATCCTATAACAAGAAAGACCATAAAAGGGATAAAGACCAACACAAGAAGAAATATATAAAGTAAAACAAAATCCTCTACTCCAAAGAAGACATCAGTTCTTTAGACATGAGTAAAGATGATGGAGAGCTTCTATTTATGGGAATGAAAGATAATGATGTTGATAACAATGAAGCAAATTCTAAAGATGAAGGACAAGTAAACCTTGAAGAATAATTTATTAGTGCACTTGAAGAACTAAGGAAGTATAAAAATAAGTATAAATCATTAAGAGAACAACTATCATAATATGAAGAAGCACAAAAGTCAAGAGAAAGAGAACTGTCAAAGACCATCAAAGAAATAGGGCAAGTCATCATTGATTTGAAGACTCAACTCCAGGAAGCCAAAAGAATTGAAGAACTCATTTTAAAACAATTCAATGATAGGGAACAAGACTGTGAAAAGATAGAGGCTAAAATTGTCCTACTAAAAAGAGAAATTGAAAAAGAAAAGAAGCAATCGAGATTTGAAAATAGTTAAAAAAATCTTGAATGATATTCTAAATCATCAAAGAAAACCAAGCAATAAGACAGGGTTGGGCTATGAACAAAAGAAGTTTAACAAAGTATCTAACTTTACTTATCAGGAAATTAACAAAAATCCAAAAATTTATGTACCAACTCTTCAAAGATCCTTTAGAAAACAAGAAAGCAAGATAAGAATTGATTGACAACAACAACAAAAAATTCTCCCCTTAGAAAAGAATGAGTATAGATGGAACACAATTACAAGAAAAACTCCTCCAAAGAGGCATCAAAATCTCTTCCTTGACTATTGCTTCTCTTGCAATAAATTTGGACATAAGACAGTACATTGTAAGGCTTATGGAAGATACAATCTTAGAAATGTCCAAAGGTATACGAATAATAAGAACAATACAGAGAAAAGAAACTATAACTCTTTCTCTCCTTTACAAAACTTCAATTTTGAATCCAAATATGCAACAATTATGATCATATAACCAATAAATGTAGGATGTCCACAAAGGCAAATATCCTCAATTATAAGGACAAGAAAGTATGGAGAAGAAAATATGAAGTACAAAACAAGGAAGACGAAGAAAATATTGCACCCCAAAATGATGAAGTTGAGAATAGAAAAATGATGGGTGAAGTTTCTAATAAGGAATGTGAAAATCAGAGTTTTTCATATAAAGTGGATTAAGCTCAAGAAAGGAGAATTCCTAAAAAATAATATGGCACAAGTGTAGGTCTCGATGATGTCCTGCAAATCATTAGTTCATTAGCCAATAAAAAGAAAATGCAAAAAGAAGATTCTAAAGAAAAGAATGAAGAAGTTTTTGCTACACAAAACAATGATGATGATGATGAATGTTCAATAGCATACCAACCAGAAGAATTGAGCGATGATGATCTTGGAAGTCTTCCAATGTTGTTTTGATAATCTAATAAATTCCCCCTCAACGGAAAATACGAACAAAAAAAAGCAAGGAGGATTCATGGAAGACTTAATGTTGTTCTTGGTAATGACATCATGAGTATTGAATAATAGAGGAATGTTACTCTCGATGTCCCCAGGCTTAAGGAAATGATAAATGTGGCAAAGAAAATCATAATGTCATCATTATTTGTTATATTTAAAACATGAAGTCAACAAGACAAAGGAAAGGGAAAGGAGTGTGCAATATGATTTATAGTACACAACGTTGCAAAGTGTTATAGGTGCTACTAAAGTGTGGTATGATCCAGACCCAATTAGGTAATCCCAAAAGAATGAGAAGCTTATGAAGAGGACTCTTACAACCAACAACAAAAGGTTATTGAGTAAAGATCATGGTTTGAGGAGTTACACAACAACAACATTAATATCATATCTACTTATATTTGAGCAGAAATATGAGTATGACCAAGATCTGAATGTGAAGAATTTATTTATGATTATAAGGGCACTGAGCCATATCACTATTTAATACAACAAAAATGAAGAGGCTCTTGGGTTATAAATGAGTGAATAGTTGACTACTATCATGGAAAATTAGAAGCAATATGGAAACAAATGAAGGTAATTCTTGAGTAGTATTTGTATAATCTTGGAACACTCTTAAAGGAAGCTAAGGGGAAAAATAATCAAAGGATATACAATGCATCATTAAAAGCATCTTGGATAGAAAAAATTATGGATTAAGACTTCTGGAAGACTAAAACATGTCTTGAGTATTTGAAGTAGAAGTACAGTAGCATATGAAAAATTAATCTTGTTTCTAAGGGACATAAGTTAAAGTTCATTTATGCAAATTCAAAGAGCTGTGGGGGAGTCACACAGATTTAAGTTAAAACGAATGTTTTGTGGAACAAGTTATTATATTAGTTTACGAGAAGGAGAGACATGTTCTTATATTTTTAAATTGCACAAGCTTCATCAGAAAGGGAGCACATGGACAGGGGGAGTATCACCTAAGGGGGAGCATCACCTCAGGGGGAGAATCACCCCAGGGGGAGTAAGGAAACATCAATTTTTTTCATTGTTGTAAAAGGGGGAGAATGATCAGTAAAATCCAGTTAATATTAAAAAGGGGTTTTACTTTGTTTCCATCAATGAAAAAGGGGGAGAATGTTGGACATGGTGGTATGGTGTTGGCATTGATGTCAAAGAAGGCCAATGTGATCAATGTTGTACATGGTATTATGGTGTTGGCATTGATGTCAAGAAGATCAATATGGTATTGTCATTAAGAAAGAATATGTCTTTGAGATCCTACAACTCATGAGAGATAGTGTATTAGGTTGCACGGAATCAGAGTGCACA
>JZKD02S2184017.1:0-14492 GCA_000966675.3 Picea glauca
AAAATTGTTATATCAAGAAACCTTACCAAAGTATAGAAACAAAATTGTTCTGTTCATAGAAAACCTACCAAACTATAAAACAAAATTGTTCTGTTCACATAAGCTACAACACTATCAAAATGAAATTGCTTTTACCATAAAAGTTAGAGAGCTATAAAAACGAAATTGCTCTATGCAAAGACGCTACAAAGGTCTAGTTGAATAGCACTCTGCTGATTTTGAACAATTATAACTCATTGCTCTTCTTAATGGACAACGGCCAGCACCATTCGTATGAAAAGAAAACAAACATAAGTTGGAATTACACATATCTCCAACAATGAATGGCGCCTCATTTTTACTGAAAAGTGGTGCTGAAGCAAGGGGCACTTCAATTTCTCAATTGGTGGTTTTTGTTTGTTGGAATTACACATATCTTCAACAATGAATAGCACCTCTTTTTCACTGACAAGTGATGTGTCAGCAAGACGCACTTCAATTTCTCAATTGGTGGTTTTTGTTTGTTTGCTTGATCGCATAAAAAAAACTTAGGCATCAACATTAGACATCAATGTTTTCATCCACGATTTAACAGGAAGAGGTGGTCTGCCATATGACAAGATATTTGTAATAATGTAGGCATAAGTATGATACCTGGAGGTAATAGTGGTAGTTGTCGAAATCCACCAGTATCAAGTGAGTATGAGAAGTGTTATATGAGTATAAGATCGACTCAGTTGTAGATTCCACCAGTGATAAAAAAAAAAAAAGAGTTGAGATATGGTAAGACATTTGTAATAATGTTGAAGGAATGTGCGGAAGCCTGCCAAATTTGGAATGCATCAACTGATGTAAGCTTTCATTGAACTTCCTGGAACAGCTCAATTGGTAAGTGCCGTGATATGAAGTGTTATGTTTGGAAGGAGCATAAATATAACACCTGGAGGTTATAGTGGTAGCAATCTGAATCCACCCATATCACACAGTAAGAAACCGACCCAATTGTCAATTCCACCAGTAATAATAAAAAAAAAAGCTAAACTTCCATTTCAGATGATGGCAAGTAACCTTCTCTGTTTACACAAGTTCATGCATATGTACGAGCGCCAGGGCCAGGGAAACAATTGGCATAACACACAGAGAAAATGGTAACATAGCTATCTTCCCAGATTCATCCTTCTTAAATGTCATAAAGTTTGATGGACTGAAAAAGCATATGCAGTTTGAACCAATTCGCTCTGCCCAAATAGATGCAATACAGCGAAAATCTTCGTAGGTCATCTTAGCAAGAAATCAGATTGCTTCTGCAAAAATCTGAACGTTGCCAATTTTTGAACCCTAGAAACAATTTAGAAACTTCAGAAGGCTTCTGTCTGTAGAAGCTTGGAAGTGTCCTAGCATATGCAGAATGCTGCAGTTTTTTTCTTTAGGAGAAACCTATCTCAAGTGCAAGTGCGAGCTGTGCGCTTTGTGAGGTCGATGCCCGAAGAATCAAATTCAACAAATTTGGAATCTACCAGTGTAAAAGTAGCTTCGGGAGCCATAGACTATGGAACAACTAAATCGCCCCCGCTTTGCTGGAATCCTCTGATTTACAGAATTGCAGATTCTGCTCTGTACATTGTCCAATTTGGAGATGTAGAGCCGTAGGTGTGTCAGGGGTTATATCGAGAACGTGGAACTCGATTGATTTAACAAAAGTGGTAGGCTAAAGATTTTATGAAATGAAGATTTTTTTAGGATATTTGTCTGAAATTCGGTCAGAAATTATTGGATTCAGATTTAAGTGATTATTTCTGTAAAATACAAGTGCCCTGGAAGTTTTTCAGCATGCTAAATTCATTTATGCATTCAGAAATAGATTCTGAACAACAAAAAATAATAATTCGTGATAATTTATATTGCTAAAAAAAAAACCATTTCTTAGAACAGCTAGCCAACACCTTCAACAAAGTATGCACTATCGTGTGAAAAATGTTGTTCATGTTGCACCAGTGCGGTTCTAAAGGGTGCATGTATTTGTTAATGCGAGCTGGTCACAAAAAAGAAGAAGAAAAAAACATCCTCCAGGCAGGGCAGTAAGGAGGAATTCAACTTAGCTGGAGGCAGTGGCTTGAGTTGATTTTTTTTGGTGTGGTTTAGTAAAGTGGTAGGTTAAATGTTCTACCAAATGACCAATTTTTTAGGGGATATTTGTTTGAAATCTCGCTAGAAATTGTTAGATTCATAAATTTGAGTGATTATTTTTGTATAATTTGCTCCAGGGTTTTTTCAGCACGCTGAATCCATTTCAGCATTCAGAAATAAATTTTGAACAATAAAAAATAGTGATTCGTTTAAATTTATATGGACCAAAAACAACATTTCGTAGAACAACTAGACAAGGCTGTTTAGTAAAGACCAGGGGGACCAAGCACACTAACTTGCAGGTATAACAGATGTTAGAGGTGGGGATTCATATTTACAAGTCTGTAGCTGAAATATAAGGTTAAGTGGAAGTTGAACACTATGATATAAGTTGAGATACAAACATAAATGATGATGAAGGAGGTTAATGTCTGTTGAGATCAAGATTGGTCTATTGAACTTTAAGAATGGTAAGAGATTTCTTGGATTTCTTTAAAATGTTAATTAGATGCTCAAAAAACATAACCATAAGTGTTCCAAGATAACTATAATTTTAATGACTTAGAATGTTAGGAAGGTTGGTGTTGTGATAAATATTTTGAAACTAAGATTTAATATACCTATACATAAAACACTTTAGAAGAAAAGACTTTTCATCTTCAACTCTTTAGTCGTGTCAAATTCTTTTATAATAAAAAATAAATACTATGAAAGAAAAAATATAATATTATATAATAATTTTGTAAAATTAGAAGTGAATAAAATTAATCATATTTTCATTTGAAAACCCTTAAACAATAAACTAATCATATTTTCTTTTCCCTTAAACAATATATTAAGAGGCGTTGCAAAGGTAGTAAGTTTCTGCTCTTAAATATTGTGTTAAATTTAGCAAAGGTTATTTGACCACAATTAAATTTTTTTTTGTCGAGCTTGCCTATGTGTTTATTATCAATCAAAACCAGTGGTTGTTTTAAATTATTAATTAGCTATACACTTACACTTGCAATTCATGCTGTCCCTTTATTTGATTAACTCACTTGCAATTCATTCTTGCCCTTTGTTTGATTAAGGGACAAACTGACAGGGGGAGGGTAACAAGGTTACTATTGTATAGGTTGACGACTATATGTTATTATTGTGAAAGGTCATTCTTCTAGGTGTCGTCTCTTTTTCAAGCTTTCTAGTGAAAACTATGCTTGTTCCAATATTTTTCTTCGGTACTTATTTATTGCAATAATTGCAATTTCGATACTTATTTATTGCAATAATTGCAAAATAACATGCTAACCAAAATTGTGTTAATCTTGTTTATCACAAAGTTTAACATGGTATTTTTGGTGCACATGATTTATAAGGCATTTGCCTTAATATTGGCTTCTCGATGTTGTCACTCCCTGTATAAGAAATTTATGAAAAGAAAAACAAGACATACCATCAATAAAAACATAAAACCTATAATTGAAAGTTAAAATTGAGACCTTTTAATTCAAAGTTGAAACATAGAAACAATCTTAGTGCCTTGCCTTTTCTTTTTCACTTGAAAGCATAAAGTCAAGTGGTTAAAAGAATTTCAAGAATTAAAGGTTAAATTAAAATTTATAGGTTTTAAAAAACAAAAGGGAAAAACAAAATAAAACACATTTAATACAAAATATATTTAATGAAATTAGATTAAATTTTTTATTTTTAAATAATTAAATTTAATTAAATCAAATATTTGAAAAACCAAAAAATTAATCATTAAATTAATTTTTATAAAACATTTGAAAATTGAATTTCTTTTCTTTTCTTCATTGCAAAGTCAAAAGCCAAATCATATTCTCTAACTTTCTTTGTTCCAAAGTAAACAATACTCTTTAGGTGTGTATTTATTAGGATAATCATTAATCACCACAATACATGAAAACTTTTATCTAGAATCATGAATAGACAAGTGGAAAGTGTGAATATTTTATGGGATGATTAAATATAGATATATTTTAAAATTTTTTAATTTGTTTAATATTTAGTGTTGTATAAGAGTTTAGTCTTTTTCGAGTCATTTTGAAAATATACAATGAATAGTAAAACTTAGTATAACTATGAGTGGTTATTGTCAAAAGAGAGAATGATGATATAAATAAGCGTATGCTGAATGGGAGAAAATGCATGTTGTTAAAAATAAAAAATTATCAATGTTTTAGGGGTTGGGTGTGTTGTACAATGGCATCCATAATCCAAATTTTTACAAATAGTTTTTTTCAAGAATCTCTGTATTTTTAGATGGTTCGAGTTCCACCTCCTTGTTCTTCCATTCGGCCTCTACCCTATGGCCTACCACCATGCTTTTTTTGACATGCTTCTTCTGTTGTGGCACCTCACACAGGAACTACGATGGTATTTGGTACAGTACGTTGACATGGCATTTGGGATCCAGCTCACTGTCTTGGCAGTTTCAATGTCCCCTGACTTGTCATGTGTGTCCCAAGTTCTTTGATGTCAACATCTCCTATTGTATTTTGGTTTGTCATTGTCCAATGTGTTAATGCTTTGTTTTGGGATGTCTCATCTTTTGTATTTCCTGACTTGTCTGGTGTGTTGTGACGACTTATCTGTTATTTGTGACATGACACATCACATGGATGTTGAGGTGTGTTGTAAATATAGATTGGGATCTAACATTTTATTTACGACTTATTTTTAAAAATCCTGCTATAATGTACCCCAAAATTACCAACGATAGTATTTGGTACAATATGTTGACATGGCATCTGAGATCTAGCTCGCTAACTTGTCAGTTTCGGTGTCTCCTGACTTGTCCTGTGTGTCCCAAGTTCTTTGATGTCAACATCTCTTATTGTATTTTGTCTTGTCATTGTCCGATGTGTTAATGCTTTGTTCTGGGATGTCTCATCTTCTGTATTTCCTGACTTGTCTGGTGTGCTGTGACGAATTATCTGTTCTTTGTGACATGACACATCACATGGATGTTGAGGTGTGTTGTGAATATAGATTGCGATCTAACGTTTTATTTACGACTTATTTTTAAAAATCCTGCTGTAATGTACCCCAAAATTACCAACTAAAAAAAATAATTTGCTAGGTGCATTAAAACTCCTTTATTCTGTTACACTTGAACTGTTTGCAATTAAAACATTTCTGTCGAAATATGATGTGTACTTATTTTTATTATCAATGAATGAAATAAGGTGATTACCCTTTCCAAGTAACTCGTACTTATTCTTATTACTCAAACCATGTGTTGACGTATGACAAACAAGTTGAAGTGGGGCCTCTCCATAACATTATGAGCGATTCATGACCATAAGGTCTAAAGTAACTCTAGTATACAAGTTCTTATTTGTAGTAGGGTACCTAACAAAGTATTTCACTAGAGTTCCATATTCAAATAGACATGGTGCTCTCTTCCTCACATCCAACTAAAGGGATACTTCAGACTTCGTTATGACCATTCCAAACAATCCATCTTCTTTTCTTTATTCTAACCCCTTACAAATTCTATGTAAAACAAGAACTTATTAAAACATTGCTATTAGATGCAACCCATTATCATAACGTTTTTATATCCAAGGAAACATATTATTTGGTTGGAGTTTTACTAGAGCGCATATAATCGCATGTATTACCTAAAGGGTTTACCCTTGGTCACATATGATCTCCTTGCAACGTCCATACCCTAACTGAATGTGCATCCTAATTGCCACACTGATGGACGACTTGTCGGTCTTCTTGTTAGGGTTTCCATAGTAGTTGGCGGGTCTTGACACACACCACTGATCAACAACAGGGTCACTCGAGTACATATTCTAACACTGGGATTAGAAACCTTCCTGGCGCGACATGTCACCACCCTAAAGCTTATTGTCCGTCGTGGAAGCCATACGGTTTCATGACATGGACTTGCATTAACAATGTTAGTGGGCTCGATTCAATGTGTAGTTATAACTTGTCCGTAAAAATTATTAACTGCTATGGTAGAGAGTTATGAGGTTCTTCCTACACTGTATAGTTCTAGGTTATCGTGACCAATAAGGATACGCCATGTGCGCATATTCACATGTCCCGATTTATGAAGGCATCCATCGCCATTAATCTTGCGATACGTGAGTCACTTAGGTAGCTAATGTTTCATTCGTCCTTTGGCTCTTATGGATTTTTGAAAAAACTCTCTGCGTTAACTTTTTCAACCTTACTCTATGTGTAACCACTGACGACAAGGGGGGTTCCTTCTCTGCGTAGGCAAGAAAACGTTACACGTCCGACTAGTTTCCTTCGTTACTAGGTATGTTTCTCAAAAACTCCATCACTTGAGTTCACTGTAGGATGTAAGGAAGGATCATTCATATTTTGAGCTTGTCTCTGTAATTAGTTTCTTTAAGATTGCTGGTTGGGGGCCTTTATTCTTGTTACTCTTAACTTTCCGGAGTACTACTATCCAAGCTCTGTATAACAAACATATTTTCTAACTCGTGGTGGCTTATGATTTTGTCTCTCCCGTGAGGATAACCATTCGCTATTCAAGGGTTTCATTTGTTTGTAAGCCATTTTATGCAGGCGGTTTATTTTTAGTTTTCTTAACTCAAGAAATCCCGAAATACTATTTGGTTTTGTCCTCAGTTGTTTCTTTAATAAAATAGACTTGTATTTTATTGGAAATACTCATGGTGTACCTATCACCGAACTCTTCCGTGAATAAAAAGTTGTTATGGCGATCCCAAAATTCCACCGAAAGCGTCATGCGCGAGTAACCGAGCACTAAAGCTCTCTTGTGGATTATGCTATGTATCTCCTGCATTCGTAAGGAAAACGAGAAGGCATGAATGCCCGAACCCTCGGTTCTTAAGGTTGAGAAAATGTCTCCCTGGACTGACTGGGATTTACATCATTTGAGCCATGATGTAAAGAATTTAAGGAAGCATCTGTGTTTGAAACGAGACTATTCTTTCCCCTCCTACTCGTAGGTAGAGATATGTTTGCGGTTTCCTTCTATTTAGCTTTCGTATAGGAGGTCAAGGTCGTGAGACCTCTCTATTGATGTTAAGTTTAAAAGAAATATTTTGGGTTCTGTTTTCAATACTCGGTTCTTGTCTGTGTGTTTTTGTCATCAAATCACAAGTTTGGGCATTGTGACTAGTGTCTCGTAACCCTATCTGTACACTTTGATTTGGAAAAATTACGTGGTTAACCTATCAAATTTCACTTTGTTAGCGTACAAGAAATTTGAATGACCGGAACTCTGTTCTTGAATGTATTCTTCTTTATTATAAATATGTGGTATTAAGAGGACATTATCTCGCAACCTTGTCGGTGATCCAAGATGGTTATTTTTGTGGAACATATGTTGTATTGTGCGTCTTTTATAATTTTTGGTTAGACGATATATATATATATATATATATATATGAATTACATGTTTAGAATGTTCTATCTGCTAAAACACTCCGCGTAAATATTTTAAGTTCGTTCGGTTACAAGACTAATGATGGGACCCCTGTTTCTATTGCGAGGGTACCCATCGGTCATTTCAAGATCCACTCCTCCCCTTCGGTCTATGAACAGTTTGCTCAGCGACGCAAATGGGAAAATACCCATGCCAACCTCAAGCTAAGTGTTTATTCCTGTATTAAATCTGCAATGTTAATTTTTGTGAACTCATCCTGAACATTACTCTATCTTCGATATTTAATTTTTGTTGATTTGTTGCATAACTCTATTACTGATATTCTTGGTAATCCCTTGTAGGACTTAACCGCTCGGTGGCTTGGGGATTGACAAAGACACCTCGCTCGAAAGGTATTCGAGTTCCAACTTACAACGTTGAAAGAAAATAACCATCCAGGTTTTGTTGAAGTGATATAGGTTCCACCTTAGGATACTATTATTGTGATAGTTTTACACCAGGCTCCTATAGAAGTTGGTTACTTGTATCTTCAATCCATAAGGGAAAGGATAGAGGGGAAACCTCGTATTAAATATGAATTTCACTATTTAATAGTTATGGTCGCATATATTGTATAGAGTTTAAAGACTTGTTTAAGTATTGTACTGACTCTGTAATAGGTAGCATGTTTCATGTATTTATGTCGCTGGACATTTTCTTCCGAGATTACTAAAATGAAGTGCTGTAACCTTCTGCTACATTTAATACAATCAGATTTAATGGAAAATACTTGTAATAGTCAATAAATATTTTTCTGTGTATTAGATATTCATATAGCACAGAAATTCGTATGGTAGCAACATATATACATATATGTCTTTCGATTATGATATTCACTCAAAATTTCGTTTGGTAAGTACAATTTAAATTTTCTTCAAGCGAATATCTATACATATAAATATAACTACAAATATGATATAGGTTCTACTTATCATGGTAATACTTCTGTTCAGGGTATATTTATTATAATATGTAAACGCATACACCGATATTTCCTATAGATCTACACTTAAGAATAGTCAACTTGTAGCAATCTGAAATAATTTTAAGCATGTTTATACTTGAATCTATATTCATACTTATGCCAAATCTTCCTAATATCAACAACAAAATTGAACTGATATTTGTTTTTCCCATTGCGGAATTTAGAGGGTACATTATTTGAATAGTAAACTTCTATACATTCACCAACAACTATCACACACAATAGTTTCTTAGTTCTACTCACTGATAAATTCAAACTGTAAAAGAAAAATTATTCTACAATTCCTTTCATTCTGCCAGCCATTATCCAATAAAATAATTTAGAAAAACAATAAGTAGAGGTACATATCTGAACAAAGTGTTGCAAAAACAAATTGAACAACCAAGTTCCACCCAACCATAGAACAAAACAACCAATATACTTGCTTCGTTCACCCCCTAGCCTCACCATGAATCCATGAGGGCGAACCCTGAAGATCCTCTTTCTCTATACTCCTCTTTCAGATTAGAAATTCTCCTTGCCTCACACTCAGAAAACAGTGCTCATAACAACAAGAGTTCTCCTTTTCCCCAACATACTAGGTAGGGTCCTGCCTCCTTCCATATGCTATATATGCAAAAGCATCTTATGCATAGGTCTTTTCCCCTTGGGAATTTTCACAACTTTACAAATGCATGATTTTCAGGGGCTACCAATGGCCAAATTCCTGATTTTCCACTTGTAAAATTCAGCCCTGAGGTAGTTCAAGCCTGTTCCCCAATCATGGAGTCATTGTCAACTGATTTCAACCTGGTTGTTCCATTTGTCCCTCAGCAATAAATATAAAAAATATTTGTCTCTTACAAGTGTCATAGTCAAAGAGTTGGTTGGGAAAATCAAATCTTTGCCCAACAGTTACAATAATTAATTACAATTAACCAAATTCTAAATTTAGAATTTCCATAAATGGCAATAATTTTTTAAATTCAAATTTTCCAAAAACAGAAATAAATTCCTAAGTTCGTACAGACTTTAATAATAATTTATTTTTGGGGATATTACATCCTTTCCCCCTTCAGTACAACACTGTCCTCAGTGTTCGTTCCTTTCTCGGAACAAGGTTGGATAAGATTTCTACAAATCTTCTTCCAATTCCCAAGTGGCCTCCTCAGGGCTAAAGTGCTTCCATTGCACTTTTACCTGGGCGATGGCTCTATTCCATAGTACTGTTTCTCTCCTATCCAGAATGTGCATAGGTTATGCTTGGAACTCACCTTTTGGTTCCACCTGCACCATGTTCCAATCGATCATGTGAGTAGGATCATGAACATATTTTTTTAACAAAGAAACATGAAATACATTATGAATTTTCAGATTTGCGGGAAGTGCAAGTTGATATGCCATGGGTTCAATTCGAGCTAAGATCTCGAAAGGGCCACAAAACCTGGGCGCCAACTTGGAATAGTTCCCTAGATTTAGTGAACTTCTTCTTGCTTTGACTTTTAAATACACATGGTCCCCAACTTGAAATTCTTGGTGCCTTCTTTTTAGGTTCACGTAAATTTTATGTCTGTCATGTGTCTCTTTTAAATTTTGATGTACTTTTCTTACCGTATTCTCCATTTCCTAGAGCATTTATGGTCCCACCATGAGTCTGTCAACTGGGTTATCCTAGCTAATCAGAGTGGTACACTTTCTGCCGTACATTACTTCGAAGGGGCTCATCTTAGCCGATGTCTGGTAACCATTATTGTATGTAAATTCCACCAAGTCCAGGTAGTCTTCCCACTTAATTGGTTTCTTCCTTACGTACATTCGTATCTTCCACGATTTGGTTCGTTCGTTCAGTATGCCCATCCATTTGTGGATGGTAGCTTGTGCTGAAATTCAAGTTAGTATTCAACCCTGCAAACAGTCCTTTCCAAAACGTAGATGTAAAGTTTACGTCTCTATCCGAAATCACCATTTTAGGAATACCATGCAGTCTAAAAATTTCCTTCATGAATATTTCAACGATGTTAATAACTTTATAAGTAGATTTTACAGGAATAAAATGTGCAGACTTGCTAAGATTATCAATTACTACCATAATTGAATCATTCTGTTTTTGAGTTCTAGGCAAACTTGTGATAAAATCCAATGATATAGTATCCCATTTCCATTCCAGTATAGGTAGAGGCTGCAACAGGCCGGCTGGGTGCTGGTGTTCAACCTTCACCTGTTGATAATCTAGGCACTTAGACAAGTATTCTGCTGTCTCGCCTTTCATATTAGGCCAATAAAATAATTTCCTTAGTGCTGTTACCATTTTCTGGTATCCTGGATGACCAGAATATGGTTTCTTGTGTACTTCGTCCAAAAATATTAAATTTAATTCAATAGAATCTAGTATGTATAACCTATTTTTGAATCTTAGTAGACCATTTCTGTCCAAACTCAGATCTCTTCTGTCTAAATTTTCTGCATTATTTTGTAAATCTGCCACTGTTTTAATGTATTTTTCATCATTATTACTTGCAGCCTTTATCCTTTGCTCAATGTTGCTTTCTTCACTGCTAATGTTTATCTCAAACAAACCATGAGTCCTTCTACTTAAAGCATCTGCCAATTTGTTTTCCTTACCCTTGATGTGTCTTACCTCGAAATCAAATTCCCTCAAGAAGGCCAACCATCTTGCTTGCCTTGCGTTAAGGTCTAGTTGACTAACAATAATTTCACACCACTGTTATCAGTTAACAACATAAGTTTTCTGCCCATTATATAGTGTCGCTACATTTTTAATGCATGGATGACAACTGCTAATTCCAAGTCGTGAGTGACATAGTTTCATTCATGCTCTTTTAGTTTTCGGGACTCGTAACAAATAACGTGCCCTTCTTGAGTTAGGACACATCCCAAACCTTCTTTGCTCGCATCTACACATACTACAAAGTCTTTATCCAGGTCTTCTACCCTTAAAATTGGTGCAGTTGTTAACAGTTCTTTTAACTTATTAAAACTGTCCTGACATTTCTGTGACCAATTAAACTTGGTTCCCTTTTTCTTTAGGGATGTTATAGTGTATGCAATCTTAGAGAATCCCTCTATAAATCAACGGTAGTACCCGGTGATTCCCATGAATGACCAGATGTCCGCTACATTCCTAGGGATAGGCCATTCCATGATGGCTCTTATCTTCTCTGGGTCGACTGCAATACCTTCTTTAGATATTACATGTCCTAGGTACTATATTTTCTTTTGATAAAGTTACATTTGTCAAATTTAACATACAGTTTGTGTTTTATTAAAGTTTGCAATACTATCCTTAGATGTTCTTCGTGTTCTTCTTATGTTTTCAAATACACTAGGATATCGTCAATAAATACTGAAACAAAGTTATCCAAGTACAGACTGAAAATGTTATTCATTAAACACATAAAAGTTGCTAGTGAGTTAGTGAGACCAAACGATATAACAACAAATTCAAAATGTCCATGTCTCGTCTTGAATGTTGTTTTACTTATGTCTTCATCTTTTATTCTAACCTGGTGATAACCAAATCTTAAATCCAATTTAGAAAAACTTTTCCCCTCCCACTTGATCAAACAAATCATTAATTCTAGGTAGAGGGTATTTGTTCTTAACAACCATTTTGTTTAACTGTCTGTAATCAGTGCATAATATTAGAGTTTAGTCTTTCTTTTTAACAAAAAGGACTGGTGCTCCCCATGGTAAGACACTTGGCTTGATGTATTCCTTGTCCAACAGTTCTTGTAATTGAATCTTGAACTCTGTTAATTTGGGTAAACTCATTCGGTAGGGTGCCTTAGATATAGGGGCTGAACCAGGCAACAGATCGATAGAGAAGTCTATCTCTCTTCTTGGGGGCAGTTCATGTATTTCATCTACAAACAAATCTCTAAATTCATGTAAGACGACAAAATCCTCTAGGCTAGGTTTATTTTCTTTTTCCAACAGATTTGTCACTTGGATAGCATAAATCCGACAACCTTTACTCATGCACTTCTTAAATTGCATTGCTGAAATCTGCCTAACTGAGACTGGTTTTCGTATGCCTTGTATTGTCCTAACAATGTTGTTTTAGTCTTTGTAAGTGAGTGATTTTTCATAGCAATCCAAAACTGCTTTATGCCTCTCTAACTAGTCCATCCCAATAATTATATCATAAGACCCTAACGGTAGAATATTCAGATTTATCTTTGTGTTTTGACCACCTAAACTGAACTCATAGTCAGAAATGAAATCATTTACTTTCCATTTTGTTCTTGTTGCTAGTTGTACTAGCCAAGACTTTGTATGCCTTACTTTCTTAAGTTTATTTGAATCCACTACACGAGGGGCAACATAACTCAAGGTAGCTCTTGGATCAATTAAAATAGAAACATTATTATTGTTAATTTTACCTTCAACTTCCACTACAGTGGACTGGTGGTCAGCTTGTCAGCCATCCAGAGCTGCATTGATCCTGTGTATTCTTCTACCCACATATCCCATTGTAGAGGCCTCTTGCAGGTTGTGAACTGTGATCCTTGCTGCAGAAGTTAGACGTGGACAATTCTTCCTTAAGTGAGGTTCTCCGCATTCCCATCATTTTAACTGTTCTATGGGGCTATCCCCAAACTTCTTGGTTCCCAGATTGACTAGTCTACCTCCTCCCTGGGTGTTCTGGTTATTGGAGTGGAAATATTTCCTTGGGAAATTATTTGCTGCATTCCGGAAAGGGGCTGGTTGATACCCCTTCTTCTGCTGGTTCATTCTATCTTGTTTCTTGTCTTTCCAAGCCTTGGGAAGCTTAGATCGCTGTTTGTATTGATCATAACACATTCGAGACTTTCTGTAAACTTCGCTTAAGGTCTTGGGGTTGTTGAACTCGATTCTGTCCTTATAGGACTATGGTAAGCAACTTAGGAACCACTGGATTTTTACTTTGTCCTCCCCGATGTAAGGTACGAACCTTAATAATTCCAGGAATTTGTTTATCAGGTCATCCATAGTCATTTGATCGAGTTGTAGCTCATAAACTTCTTTGGTCTTTCTTTCATAGTAAATTTCTAACAAATACTGTTTCTTAAAGTATTTCTTGAAATACGAACACTCTCTATGTTTTTCCTTTAGGCCCTTGGCCAATTTCAGGTTCTGCCATCATATACTTTCTTTTCCTTTCAGGTTGTAGATGGCCATTCTAACCTTCATGTTGCTGAAATCATTGTAGATTAGGAAATAATTTTTTATGTCTAGTAACCATGCTTCAACCTCCTCCCCTGTCCTAGTTTCCCCATCAAAGGTGGATGGTTTAATTTTCTTAAACTCTCCTTCCAGGTGGTCCACCTATTTCCTCTTTCTTCCTATGGTTGTTTTTGTTAAAATAATGTAACTGCGAAGAGCATTCTTATTATTATTTTGTTATTGGAATAAATCCCCATTGTGGATTAATCATGTCATTATTATTATAGGATTAAATCCCCATTGAGGATTAATCATGTCATTATTATTATTGGATTAAATCCCCATTAAGGATTAATCATGTCATTATTATTATTATTGTTATTGGATTAATCCCCATTGAGGATTAATCATGTCGATAATTGTATAAGGACCAAATCCCCTTTTGCGGATTGGTCATCGGACAATTACAAAGTGCAGAATAAGAAGTCGGCCCCAACAGTTATAATGGAAGGGCCAGAATTAATTAAAGGTGGGTTTACCCACCCAGTGTGAGAGGTCGACTCTGCCAGATGGTGACTCTTCACATGTGCCAGATTGATATAAATAAGAGGCTAGCACCTCACTTCTTACACACACTTCACTTGCTCATTCTCTTATGAGGTAAGTTGCAATTTCAAGTTAGAGAGAGGAGAAGAAGGGTGGCGCATCTCTTGGGGAGGACTTTCTGTATTGGTTTGAGTTATCTCTTGAACATTGTATAAGCTATGTATGATAAGGAAGTTTTTGCTGGGTTTTCTTCCCCTAGAGGGTTTC
>JZKD02S2184017.1:17496-31647 GCA_000966675.3 Picea glauca
ATGTGAATTACATGTTTAGAATGTTCTGTCTGCTAAAACACTCCGCGTAAATATTTTAAATTTGTTCGGTTACAAGACTAATGATGGGACCCATGTTTCTATTACGAGGGTACCCATCGGTCATTTCAAGATCCACTCCTCCCCTTCAGTCTATGGACAGTTTTCTCAATGACGCAGATGGGAAAATACATGCGCCAACCTCAAGCTAAGTGTTTATTCTTGTATTAAATCTGCAATGTTAATTTTTGTGAACTCATCCTGAAAATTACTCTATCTTCGGTATTTAATTTTTGTTGATTTGTTGCATAACTCTGTTATTGATATTCTTGGTAATCCCTTGTAGGACTTAACCACTCGGTGGCTTGGGGATTGATGAAGACACCTTGCTCAAAAGGTATTCGAGTTCCAACTTATGACGTTGAAAGAAAATAACTATCCAAGTTTTGTTGAAGTGATACAGGTTCCACCCTAGGATACTATTATTGTGATAGTTTTACACTAGGCTCCTATAGAAGTTGGTTACTTGTATCTTCAATCCATAAGGGAAAGGATAGAGGGGAAACCCCGTATTGAATATGAATTTCACTATTTATTAGTTATGGTCGCATATATTGTATAGAGTTTAAAGAATTGTTTAAGTATTGTACCGACTCTGTAATAGGTAGCATGTTTCATGTATTTATGTCGCTGAACATTTGCTTCTTAGATTACTAAAATGAAGTAATGTAACCTTCTTCTACATTTAATACAGTCGGATTTAATGGAAAATACTTGTAATAGTAAAAAAATATTTTCCTGTGTATTAGATATTCATATAACAAGAAAATCCATATGGTAGCAACATATATACATATATGTATTTCGATCTTGATATTCACTCAAAATTTCGTTTGGTAAGTACAATTTAAATATTCTTCAAGTGAATATCTATACATACAGATATAACTACATATATGATATAGGTTCTACTTATCACGATAATACTTCTGTTTAGGGTATATTTATTGTAATCTATAAACACATACATCGGTATTTCCTGTAGATCCACACTTAAGAATAGTCAACCTGTAGCAATCTGAAATAATTTTAAGCATGTTTATACTTGAATCTATATTCATACTTATGCCAAATCTTCCTAATATCAACAACAAAATTGAACTGATATTTGTTTTTCCCATTGTGGAATTTAGAGGGTACATCATTTGAATAGTAAACTTATTTACATTCACCAACAACTATCACACATAATAGTTTCTTAATTCTACTCACTGATAAATTCAAACTGTAAAAGAAAACTTATTCTACAATTTGTTTCATTTTGCCAACCATTATCCAGTAAAACAATTCAGCAAAACAGTAAGTAGAGGTACATATCTGAACAAAGTGTTGGGAAAACAAATGGAACAACTGAGTTCCACCCAACCATAGAACAAAACAACCAATCTACTTGCTCCGTTCACCCCCTAGCTTGACCATGAATCCATGAGGGCGAACCCCGAAGCTCCTCTTTCTCTATACTCCTCTTTCAGATCATTAATTCTCCTTGCCTCACACTCAGAAAACAATGCTCATAACAACATGAGTTCTCCTTTCCCCCAACATACTAGGCAACATCCTGCCTCCTCTCATATGCTATATATGCAAAAGCATCTTGTGCCTAGGTCTTTTCCCCTTGGTAATTTTCATAGCTTTACAAATCCCTGATTTTCATGGGCTGCCTATGGCCAAATTCCTGATTTGCCACTTGTAAAATTCAGCCCTGAGGTAGTTCAAACATGTTCCCCAGTCATGGAGTCATGGTCAGTTGATTTCAACCTGGTTGTTCCGTTTGTCCCTCAACAATAAATATAAAAAATATTTGTCTCTTACAAGTGTCATAGTCAAAGAGTTGGTTGGGCAAATCAAATCTTTGCCCAACAGTCACAATAATTAATTACAACTAACCAAATTCTAAATTCAGAATTGCCATAAATGACAATAATTTTCCAAATTCGAATTTGCCAAAAATGGAAATAAATTCCAAAGTGCATACAGACTTTAATAATAATTTATTTTTGGGGATATTGCACCTGCATATTTGGATGTGCGGATCCTCATTAAGGGTGTAAACCACATTTTTCAGAAACATCTGGACATGTAGATGTCCAGAATTAGGCTTTATTCTATGTTGAAAAGAGGTCAAGGGTTTGCATTAACTATTTTTACCTAATGGACAATTGAAAATAGATTGAAATATTGTTTAGTATTTGCATCATAACTGTCCCATCTAAAAATCATTTCTCATACTTTTTAATTTAAATACATTATATTTTGAATTTCCTACTGCATTTGACATTTAACATTTTGATCAAAGATTTTTATTGGTTGATTGAATTAATGCATTCCATGGGAGGTCAATTAAGGTCTACTTATGCATAGTTTTTAATAAAAAAAATTTCTTATCAAAGAACCTGGTTTTCTTGCTCAAAGTGGGTGAATGTACTTGGAAATTATTGCATCCACTAATAGTTTTGCAAACAACCATAAGCACTTTAAATTTTTACAAGATTGTGTTGCAGACTGCTATTAAAATATGGTAAGAAGAAAAACTGTATTTTTCTGGTAGATAAGTTGAAATAGGTTTCTATCTTATACTTATAATTTTTTTGCAATTGCATTTTGTACAGGGAGTATGACACCTAAAGTTAAGGGAAACAAGTAGAGAATTGACGACCCATAAGATAAAGATTTCGATGAAGAAGCAAACCCCAATTCTTCTTTATTTTCGTATACAACTCACAATAGAGGAAATAAGCGTTGTCAAGATTGGATTCAAATTCACGAATTGTTTGATCATGGAAGTTTTTTTGATGAAGATGAAGAATATGCAAATGTTCTTCATGAAATTAGAAAGTAAAATATTCGCAAGGTTGCTGCAAGACCATCTATTATTCGATATTATGACATGGTACACTGGATAATTTTTCATGTTGATATTGCAACTTGCACTATGGTTAATGCATCTCGTCATGTAGTAGGGTCATTTAGACCTGGAGACTTGGTTGACATGTACAACTTGGATTCTCGTGGGGTTAGTTTAAATAATTTTTTCTGGATGATTTCAAAACCAAATTATTAGATGAGGATGAAGTAGATTTTTCCAGGTTTAGTAAAATCTTGGTGGTATGACCCCATGTCTTTTAAAACTAAATTAAACATGCTATATCCTATTTAGTTTCTCAAATCTCCCTACATATTAGCAACTACTATGATTTGTAGAATCTATGGTGAGAAATGTCCTCAACATTTCAAATTGGAATGGGTTCCTATAATGGATGGGATTTGTGAAGAAGGGATAGTTTTCAATTGGGGTGAAATTCTGTCAGCCAATATTCAATTGACAATTAAGAAATCATTGGAAACACCTGCTAGCTTTGAGGAAGGATGGCTCTTTTCAAGATAAACAAAATGATAAGCAAAATAAAGGAGAATCAATACACGGAGAAAAAGATTTAGGACTGGACAAAGACAATTTAGCCAATGACAAACAGGGAGATACACAGGGTGAGGACCAGGGAGTATGTCTTCTGACAAGGAAGGAATTGTAAAGAATCAAACTGCAATATATCAAGATGTGGTTGTTACAAAAGCAAATTCAACACAAACTTCAATAAATACAGACTCCGAAATTGATATTTCAAAAATATCTCCTTTTATGGTTACACCGATTAACACTGTTACAAGAGATCTAACATCTTCAAGACTTGATTTATATTAGTTTGAGCTTGTTAGATCCGATAAAAATGCAATAACATATAATGAAAGCCCAACTGGTAGATATGGTTTTTTTTTTTTTTTTTTTTTCTTTGGACAATCACTTCAATTTTCACAATATCTGAGCATATCTTGCCTTTTTCCATAAATCTAACTTCACCATTGTCTCCGAAATATAGGAATCAATCAAGATCGACTATTGGTTCATCAAAATCAACTTTCATTTGCCTAGATTTAAATTAATTTTCCTAGCCTAGCCTAGGTCAGTTAATTTTTTAAAATTTTAGGTTTGGTGGTTTACAAAGCCTATTTTTATACCGGGACTATTTTTTTTACTGAACCTAGCCATTTCTTCCAAAGCTGATAAATTTTGATATGAGAGGTATTTTTGGGTGATTTGTTTTTCTTTCTTTCTTACTATGGGTTCATTTTTCCACTATCTACAAAACCAACCTCCTCCTGCTCCTCTCCACACTTGTACACACTGCATGGATGCAATTTTTATTGTATGAAACATATTTTTCTCCCAAATTAGCACATGTACGATCGAGTTTTTGCAGATTTGAACCAATATGTTGTTTTGAAGGTTGATTTATCTGTGTTGAAGGAAGATTTGCATCTTTGAGGGATGACTTGTCTATGTTGGAGGTTGATTTGACTTTTTAAGGGTTGTTGTGAAATGATTTTTCTTCTTGGAGGTCGATTTTTTCCACATTTGTTACATATGGAGAGTTTTAACTTCTCTTTCATACATATAACCACCTCTCTCTTCATTTAGCACTGTGTACAGATCCGTACGGGCGATTTCTGGTGCTTGACTTCTTGGCTGCGAATTTCCATAGCTTATTTGCACTGAAATCCATGTCTAGACTCTTCATATATGCTTTGATTATAATCATAGTTTTTTGGGTGGTAGCCATAGGTGGATGATCATATAGGGGTGGAAATTTGAGGACTCACTACAAATGGGTGCATTCTATCTCCTTATGTCTCTTTCAGTTTCCATCTTCAACATAATGAGACTGCATGATTTCCCAACTAATAAAGTCCTACTCATTGTATTGGACACGATAATGGTGGGGTTTTTAATAGCATGGGATACATCGACAACATGAATAGTGTGTTTGGTGTACAAGACCGACAATTCCTGTGCCAATTATCTTTCCAATTGTTTAGATTTCGATTCTCTCTTCCAATTCACGACTGGGGTTGTCATTGACTCTTGCCTTACTGCCCTTGCATTCATCCTTCTCTTTCTGTTCTTTGGATTCACTCTTTACAAAAAAGTACTAAACATTATGTTCTAGATACAACAATTTTTGGAGTATTCTTGCAATGAGTGCATGGACTTGTAGTCGCTTGCCCATGTTTACAACTGAATGTGGTGATGCATAGAGATGGGTAGTGATTGGAGCTATCCTACATAAGGTTTTTTGGTGGAAGGCCTCTTCCTTTCAATTGGCCAGTTGAGCCTTTTCATTTATCATCAATGGTCATTCAACTCTACTGTAGGTGTTTATTATCATGGCACATTTGTGGAGGCAAACTATTGTTGGAAATCAATGCAGGGAGAATATTTGTGCAGGTTTAGTGGAGGAGGTCAAGATGTCTTGCATAGTCCACGCCAAGGTTTATTTGCAACATTTAACTCAACTATTCAAATTCCTTCACTGAGGGTTTGCAGATCTAGTTGTATCATCATTTGATGAGCGGTCATTGCATTTGTTGGGCTATTCTTAACGACGCGAGGATTTTTTTGCTTACCTTTATTTAAGATCTATTGTTTACACACTCAGATCACTGATCATACATTTATATCTATGACCTACAACCTTATATCTGTGGGGGATTCAATCTGTGCCAATGGATAATTGTGGGCACATAGGTTTCTTTGCAGTGGTTATTTTGTGATGGTGCATTAGGACTCCTACGACAATTTCTCCCAACATGGATTTCTGAGGAGTGATACGATATCGAATCCATGACAAAGGTGAAGTTTCTCCTTGGGGTTTTTATCGCTATATCTGAGACAATTTCTTGATGGCAGAAATTTGGTGCTTTTCTTGGCACTATGTATTTGTGATGGGATACCATTTTTCATTGGATGTGGCACATATTTGAGCACTTGTTGAGCTTGATGATCGTTGTTAGATCATTTTCAAGTTCTTGATTGAAGCACTTCAGTTGGTCATCGACACTTTTAGCCTGTTGGATCACCTTTAGCTCCATATTCTACTATCATTCATGACTTATTGGAGAGACTGTTATCTAACACATTATGTACTTGCCCCGATGATTCATGCCTTTTCTCTTGGAGTTTCTTCTTACATTTAGCTCTATGTTTACTTCATTTGTTCCTCAATGGTTTGTGTGAAGAGTTTGGAGACAATTTGGTTTTGCAGATTACTATCCTATTTTTGAGTTGCTTGGCACTTCATCATTAACATATCGATGTTTTCATTGCTGGTCATTGCATTAGTTCTTGACAGTAGAAAGTGTCTTCTCCTTGAACCATATTGAGAACCTCGTTGTTGGTCATGTTGCATTGGTTCTTGATGATAACACGTGTCTTCTTCTTGCACCTTATTGAGGATCTAGTTGTTGGTCATTTTTCATTGGTTATTGACAGTAGCAAGTGTCTTCTCCTTGATCCTTATTGAGGATATTGTTGCATCATATGAATGGTTTTCTACAATGTTCCACTCTGCAGCTTATCCCTGATACCAATAAACTTTGAAGCTATCTTTGCCACTTATCCAAAATATTTGAAGTTGTCATTAAGGGGGAATGTAATTTAATTCCATATTCATCTTCACATTACAACCATCATGTAATATTTATCTAGTGTCCACATTTACCGTTGTATATCCTATCATTATGAGACATTTGTACGCATAATAAGGCATCAACCACATTTACCGTTGTATAACTTATCATCATGAGATATTTGTACATACAATGAGGCATAAGAAGGTTTCAATTGATCCAGGTGGATATCGGTGGCCAACCACCTTTTCCAACTGGCTCAAAAGAATTTTTTGGCAATTTACTATTTTTAGCAGTTTTTAACTTCTGGGGCCAATTTGAGGGCCTAAATGATGTTTTTTCACGATTGAGAACCTCAAGTATAGTTCAAGGCTTTGATTGAGCCCCCTAAATGAATCTCCTCATCAATACCTTTCCAACAAGCTATCGTGCACCCTAAACGAAGATCGTATGCAAAAGTTACGATCCCGGGAAGTTAATGTACTAACTTATCCCCAACGCCACATGAATTTTGGCGATTCATCTCCTAGGGTTAGGTTTTTGGATGTATAGGGTTTTAGAATTCATATTTATTGTAAAAAGGCCTTAAGAGCCTCATTTTACTCATCTTATTGTGAATGAGCGTAGCCGTCACATATCTTCTCAAAGATAAGCTGCCACCATTCTAGCAAGCTTGTTTTCAGTTTGCATTTTATAGTTTTCAACATATTTATTATTTAATAGAAGTTAAGTTTTACTGTATATTTGTTATTGTTCACCGCGTCTCTATTTTAACATTATAAATCTGTGGTTTTATTTCATTCCACTCATAAATCCGGATCAATATGAATGCTTGTCTCCTTCCCAAGAATGTAATGCCTCCACTGGCGACATGCTTGCACTAAGGGTGATTTTAAGAACCCCCCCAAACATTATATGTATAATAAATGGGCTAATCCCCATGATACATAGGAAAAATTGAAGGCTATTTTATCAAAAATATAATATGTTTATATAATGTTTTGATGAATCTTTTAGTCAATTATATAATCTTGTAAAATCTTGGCAATTTTTTCATTGAATTATAAAACATTGTAAAGTCTTGGCGAATTTTTGGATAAAGTATAAAACCATATATAATAATAGGAAAATGTATTGATTATACTCATTTTACATATTTGAAAAAAGAAACATAATTTTTCCATCCTCTAGACAATGTTGCGAGAATTAGGGGTTATGTTTGTCAAGATTCTCACCGTACACTCTTGCATATCCCTCTATCAGTTTTGATGATATTTTACCACAAAGTTCATATGTGTTGATCCTCATCACCACTTCTGTCAAGCTCATGATATATTAATATTTTCGCTACCACTTCTATTATGCATTCTTTATTAATGATTCATCGATTATGAAAGGACCCTTCAAACAATTTCATCATATGATGTTCTTAAATAGGAGTGCACATAATTCTATCCATCAATAACTTGAAAAGTATAAGATTATCGATAGGTCACATTCCATGCATATCTTCCTCTCTAATCATCCATTTGCACTAAAAAGGGACCCCTTTCCAATGAAGAGAGGTCTATTTTATCCCTTATATTTTTATTGTCTTATAAAATGTAAAGGGACACATAACTTTGTAATAAATGTTGGGCATAGATGAGGCCTTAGAAAAATAGATAGTCTGAGTTAGACTTCCATAATTCAACATGAACAATGAGAGATGTAGATTAAGTAAGGACTATTATGACATTGTGTATATCTATACCTAGCAATAGCACGGTGCATAGTAAAAGTCCTATCACCCATTTAAGCCCCTTAAGGGTAACACATGCTATGTCTGTCACTTGGATCCTATGACATACTGACTCCCAAAATTGAATTGCTGAAAATTAATGAAGAAATAAATGATCCAAAATTACACATAAATATATTTTTTCCATGTGATACAAGTGCCAATAAGTATACCTCTTTCTTAATTACATGAAACTCTCCATAACATGTGCATTATTAGCATAAACTATGTAATGATTTTTTTTTTTCAATTTTGTTTATCAAGCTTCTTCTTCAACTTTGATTTCAAGAACGATAGTGCAATAAACATTCTCTCATCCTCTAGTGGCTACATGTAATGTTGTTTTAGTGTTGGAATCAAAAGTATAATTGCATTATAGGAATGTCAGTCTCATGCTAATAGGTCTCCTATGACAAACACATAATAACCTAGTGCATAGACCATTTTTTTGTTCACTTAGCTAAGTAGAGCTCATTTTCCTTTCTAAATAACCAATAAGTATTTTCAAAGAAAACATAAAATAAACATAGTAGATCCTGAAAGGTGAAGATGCTTAAGTCATGCCACAAAGTGAAAGGAAAAAAAAAAATATTTCCTTGAACCATCGAATATAAATAAACAAAATAATAATAATTATGGAAAACAAATTGTGTGCCCAGACTAACCAAAGCCATATATTAAGCTTAATACCATATTTTTCTCAAATAAACCTCGCAAAATAGAAGGTTCATCATAAGCCACTTGAACTAACCTTTTCAAGTATAAATAGAAGGTCCATCCATGGGTAGGATTAGCTTGGCTAGCAATGTGAAGGACTAGGAGAAGGTTTTGATATTATTCTCTTTTGCTCCAAATTAAACCCTAGTTGTTTCTACAAGTGTGAGAAATATCATTTTGGGTGCATTAAAGCCATTCTATGGGTCCCCTATCATAAGTTGATCTTGATACTTGAGTTGAGAAAGAGCTTCAAAGAGATTGAAGCATGAGGAACCCATAGTTGGATGAGGAGATCAAAAGCAACAAGGACATGCATATATACTTGTTGTAAACTTTTTATTTCATTAATATAGATATCTCTTCCCCCCCCTCATAAATTTGATTCAATTTGTATTTAAATGTTTATGCATTTCTATAGTTGGATTGGTAAAATTGTTACATTGTGAAAGTGGTAGTTGATTCATGTCAAAAGCTTGTTGGTAGTTGATTAATGTCAAATGTTTGAATATACTTTATTTATATAAAATTGTGCCAAAGGAATGAGTGAGATATTTCATTTCTTGAATGTGTGTAGGTGCTAAAGAGATATAGGTGTTGAAGATCAAAATTGTAGCTTTTCAATTTGAATGAGAAAACAAGAAAGCTTTAACAAGTGTTGCATTCTCTTTCTTTACTATACAACAAAGAAAATCCACTTAGAAAGTAGTAAAATAGATGAAAAATTATATAGTGATCCATTTCAAATCAAGAAAACAAACTCTCATGAGCTCCACACTAAAATTGGGTGCTAGACAAAACCTACAACTCAGGAAGAAATATTATATATAATCTTTGTAACACTAAGAAAGCAAAGGATAAAAGTTGATTTATTTTACAATGCCTTACCTATGTACACATTAATTCTCAATTTCAAAATATTTATAATATTACAAACATTCATAACTTGTTATCTCATGAAAACAAAATAGATCTAAAAGAACTTCTCTCTCTTATTTCAACCATAAAAATAAAATATTAAAACAAATAAAAAAAATATTTCTTAATTTTTTAATGATCAAATAAATCACTATTAATCTCAATAATAATAATCTTCTTCATTATTTTTATTTGTTAATATGATATATATTCATGTTTTCTTATAATTCAATTAATTAATGTACATAGTGATTTAAAAATATATATAGAATGTTATTATGAATAAATTTTATATATTTCATTTTTCATAATAATTTTACAAAAATTTAAAATTTATTAAAAGAATGTTATTATGAATACATTTTATATATTTCATTTTTACATAATAATTTTAAAAAAATTGAAAATTATTTTTTATTTAAAAAATGTTATCATCAATAAATTATATATATATTTTTATTAAAAATAAGTTAGATTTATAATAAGGTTTTATTAGACATTAATTATCATCGTCATCATAAAAAATCTTTTTAATATTTTTAATTTCAATAATAATTATTTTTTTACTATTAATAAAAAAATATTAAATTATTTTTTAC
This sequence comes from Picea glauca, assembly GCA_000966675.3. NCBI lineage: Eukaryota > Viridiplantae > Streptophyta > Pinopsida > Pinales > Pinaceae > Picea > Picea glauca. The sequence goes on from JZKD02S2184017.1 coordinate 28,027, forward strand.
TTCATAATAAAAATTTATAAATACAAGCACCCCAAGATTACAATATGATTTCTTACTTATAATTTAAATCTTTCAATTACTTGAATTTATTTGGTATTTTTAAATTTATATTAATTTATTTTAAAACTATTTTTTTAATTAATTATATTTTAAAACTATCATTTTTTTTCTTCCCTTAATTTAATTATAATATTACATATTTAATTTATATTTATATTGAATTATAATATACTTTATAAACAAAATAAGTTAATATCCATTTAGAGTATAAATATATGTTTTATATTCATATTATTCACTTAACGCTTTAGGTGTACACAACACAAAACAAAAGCTTTTACTCTTACAACTTAACTGGTTATAGATATTATATAGAACCTTCAACCAAAGATGTTTATACGTTAAACCATAGTGATGGATGGGTTTCAAGGGGGTAAATGGAGCGTTATATTTGCAGATGGCCGTGGAAATGCCATGAGTTTTATATTTGCCAAAAATTATATGAAGTGTTGCCTAAATTGTGAGATTGCTTTAGCCAAGATGATTATCGGTTGAATATGATTCAATTTTGGTAAAATCCTACACAACTAATTTGTGCACATACTATTAATGGAATTTCCTCATTACATTTTCCTAGGGTCAGTAATGGAGAAATAACTCAAACTATCAACGGTAAGTACCAACCGATTTTGTTCAATGCCCAAGAGCAATAAGAACAACATTATATTACATGAGAAATAATTCAAACTGTCAATAAATTTTGACTTCAAGTCAGAAGTACCAATCGATTTTGTTCAACGCCCGAGATCATTAAGAACAACATTATACTATATGCTTCCCAAAAACAAAATTGATAACAACGTTGGTGACATATATTTATTGACGCGGGCATGCAAGATTGCATGTGGGTGTCGGTGAGTTCCATTGTTCCATGCACATTCATGTGTTTCTTTTTTTCCTACTTATATCCCATAACAACTTTAGCTATGCTATGCTATCAAAAAACATATTTGTGTACATGAGACATATGGGGCTGCAACTCTGCAGGCTATAAGGAGGACATATTATTTATGAGCAACTTCCTTCATTTGGTGCAGTGCATCGACAAAATATGAGCAAAGCTGCAAGGGATCTGGAACCACGTCCTTGGAGACCATAGCTTATGAAATGCATCACATGGATCTGGAACCATGTCCTCGGAGACCATAGCTTATGAAATGCATCACTATCAATTGTTTCAACATTCATTCATTGACTCACAACATGACTTTACAAATTGAAATACATATAGAGCATATCAAACAAGGCTAGATAATACTCACATAATGGTTTACTTATGCGGTGAGAATAATGTGAGTAACGTGATTATCACAGAGTTCAATTTCCTCTGCTAACCCAATCACGTTAGAGAAACCCAACGTTGTGCTCATATTTAACTTGTTGTCTATGTATTCCACCAACTGCCATTCCAAATTTTGTTTGATCAATGTCATGTGAATATAAAGCTCTATGCAATAATATTAACAATATCAATATCATGTGAACAAATCTATAGGTTGGAGGGATACTTTGGTTTCCATGGATGCGACGATGGAAAATGTGAGGGAGGACTCGAAAGATAACTTTTTGATCCTTGTTGTGCTTCTTTTCATTCGACGGGATCTTCATAGTGAACCATTGGTAACGAGGACAAACAAAAACCTAGTTTGTTACGCCATATTGCTCGTGTTGGACTTCTGCTAGCAAGATTGTGTGTGCATTTCCCAAACAAGTAATAAGTACGAAGGTGAATCTATATATCTCCTAGCTTGTCAAATATAAAATAATAGCTTCTGATGAGGGTTACCTTGAGCACTAGAGACCCTCGCGTATTAACAGTAACTAGTGCTCTAACATGCAAGTTCGATGGAAGGCAATATTCATGCCTTACGATTTCGTGGCTATTTATGGTCATTTTCCACGGAACTTAGAAATTTCATAAAATAATGGAAACAAAAATTGTGAGTTGAGTATGAAAATGGCTACGGATAAATGGGTTCGATCATTAATTAAACACAGACAATGTACGTGTAGCATTTTGTTTGCTCAGATAACGTAAAAGTCCTATAGAAATGGCTCCAATACAAATTCCACCAAAAAAAAAGAAGAGACCGAAACAAAAAAAATACAAATTCCATGGTCCACCAACCTGATATCTTATGTAGTGAGATTGATCTAAAGTGCACGAGAGAGCTAGGACAATGTCCTTTGAAATTCATCCAAGTGTTGCAAGAATGTGTGTGCCTCTACAGGTATGAGGATTCAACGTCAAGTTTGAGTAAGCAGTTTAGATTTGAAATCATGTAACATGTTGAAGGTCAAACCTTTTCCATAATTTATAAACACTAGTTTCCATAAAACTAGGAAGGAAATAAATTCCATGAATTGGATATCAAGGGGAAAACTGAAAATTTATGGGCAAAATCATTCCCTAACAAAAGCCATGAAAACCGTGGGAAAAATGCGTGCCAAAAAGCCTTAATTTGAAAATACATGAAAAATGTGGGCGAATCCATGCCATAAAGTCTTGATTTGAGGATATGTAGGCGATTCACTCACAAAAAAGCCGGATTTTAAAAATTCCAGGTGAATTGGATATTTAGCCATGGAATCGGGAGGGCGAATTGTAATGTCCCCAAGGCCGAGCCCTTTATAAACCTGATGTATGAAACGAATTGTACATATGTGTTATAGGCTGGTGAGCCGAGTTCCTATAAGCTGGAAGGCTTATGTGGTTTTTAGGCCAGGAAGCCTAAGTGTTTGAAGGCCAGGAGCCTGTTGTTGTACTTGTATGTATGCAGAATATTTAATAAAATATAAACACCGCCAGGTGCAGACCGACCACGATGAATGAGTGAAGGGGGACTGAGCGTCCACAGAGTGGGCAAGGAACTAGGGGTTGGAAGGTGGGAAAGGGGCTAAGTGTTGAGCCTAGGGGATAAGCTTAGGGGGGGCTTAAGCCTGGGAATAATATTTTAATATTATTCCAAAAGATATGAGCATCATATGTTTTTATCCTAAGTCCTTTTGGAAGGACACATGAGTTCCCAAGTGGTGGGAGGAAGGTGTACGGTTGGAAAACATGCAGTTCCCAGGGTAACAAGTGTCAACCCTGGTGCATGCAAATAAAAACCCTGAACGGAGCCGAGACTGGGCTCTCGCCTCCATTCTGAACCGAACCCCTGTGTGTGGAACCGGTACGACCTCTGCCAAATATCAGGATTATCTCTGAAACCGTTAGCCTATGTTGTGCTGAGGAATGCGTGTACACCCTGGTCCAGCGAGCGTGGAGATTGTGTCCATTCCTGAGAAATTCCGTGGGCGCATTTCCTGAACTGAAATCCCTGTGTTGAGCTCGGGTGGGAGAACCCAGTAGCTGTATGTAAATGCTGAGCTAGCCTGTGCGTGGAGCCTGCTCCGAAAATCATCCGTGAGATTATCCTGTGACAGCTGAACCTTTTTGAAACGCCTTGTCTGTGTTTTCCCGTGGAATGTTGTGATTGCGCAGTGCTGGACTGCGTGAGGCTTGTGGGCCTGTGAGCGACTCCTCCAGGTGAGGAAGTGCGCAGAGGGAGAAGAGAA
>JZKD02S2184039.1:23871-41348 GCA_000966675.3 Picea glauca
GCTTTGGTTTTAAACTATGCTAAACTATGGCTTGCGCAAATGTTTGGTCGACTTATCATAGATTTCTTTGGTTGATTGAATAGCATGGTTTTTGACATATGCAACAGTAATATTTTAATGGTTATATGCGTTGTCGGTTGTAATATGGGAAATGACTGTTTTGCATGGGCCGAAATAGCTCCACCACCTTTGCACATTCTGTCATTAATGATTTTCTCCTATCCCGGGTCACCCTGGTGTGTTTGGGTAAGCCTGTGAGCATTTTGCCCCTATGTATGCTCTGTTCGAACCCTAGACCCTTCACCTCGCTTACCGTGTGTTCCTGTCTATGGCACTGGTGGTGCGCATAGAGCCAAATGGTAACCAAGATCTGTTCTTATTCGATAATGCCCGTAAATATTTAGAAAGCAATGGGTGGCTGATGTTTATATAGAGGTTTGAGGGTTTCAACATTTTGGTTGCCCAACAATTCGCCCTTACCTTTGACTGGTGTAGGGCTAAAATAGATGACATACAGGTCGAGCTGAATGAAGAATTCATAAGCTCTCCTACAGGAATAACAGATACGGGCCAAAGACAGTTTAAAAACTCCAAAGTCGACGAGGTGTCGTGACCTTTGCTATTCGTATCACGAAAGATTGTGTCCTGTGATAAAGGTATGCCTATTTCTACCCTCAAGCCTAGGTGGCACGAACTTTTGGTAATCGTCAAACAGTTTGTGACCTGTGAAGGTCGGTATGGCTTGGTTTTTCTGTATCACCTCCGGTTATTGATGAATTTCATGGGCTTTCCTTTGAACATGTCGCGTTACTTTTTGCGTAGTCTTTACAAGATGTCTAAGAGGTTCAAACGTGAGAAGGCTGATAGCAACTTGTTTCATCACGGCTTGATTAGACTCATTGTCGTCCATCATTTGAGCCTTCATGGCCATAATTGGCAAGCCTTTCTATCTCAAAATGGCTTTGCTAATATAGAGTCTGTCCAAATTGACGAGGCTATGGTCAGTGAGACTTTGGCTAGACTAGTCGTGCCACTTCATATCCTTTTACCCCCTATTAAACCCTCGGATTTCCCTGACTTAGACCTACCTGATGTCGGGGCTAACCCCTGTGCTAAGGATGATTTTAGGGCCATCGAAAGACCCGCAAGGAAGAAAGATAGAGGTGACAATGCTGTCAACAAAAAAGGGAAGAAAAATGATCGATTGATATCGAAACTTGCCCGGAATAAACCTAAACCAAACGTTGACCAAAAGCCCATAGTTGTGAGCAAGGACTCAGACTCTGATATTGAGCGTTTCCTAGCTGAAGAGTACCCCTATTCTCATGGCCTATGCTCCAAGAAACCCTATGACTATGTATCTAATTTACCCCCTTGCCTTAAAAACAACCCTAATTACCCAGGAATCAAGCTGCACAACGAAACCCCTGGTAATCTGAGAAAATCCTCGCATGTGATATCAAAGCCCGAGAAAACATCATGCATCCAATGTAAAAATTGGCTAGAGCGTTATTACACCGACATCCCCCTGTTGCAGTCAAAGATCAAATCATTAGAGGAACATGTGACAGTGCTGGCAAAGGAGAATGACAGGCTTCAGGCTAGTGAAAAGAAACAAAGAACCATCGATTCGATTATTTTCAGGAATGTCGAAGCGACAATAGCCTTCGTAAATTCCAAGTTATCATAATCGAAGCCTTTTCTTATTGTTCAGCTATGAATTTCAATATTAATTTCGTTTTATGAGTTGTTTGAATTAATATAATGAATTGGGTTTTGATTTCGATTCGCTCTGTTCATTTTAATACATTCGAAATGATTCTGTCATAAGCTTGATCATCAAGCGGGTATGTTGTGAATCCTGTACAGTAGATTCATTTTTCTAAAATTAAATGTAGTTATGATTTGGTTATGCGATTTCCTCATTCCTAGTTTAGTATAAGCCCGTGATTTGTTTTTGATCATTTTTGTATTGTTTTTGAATCAATTATGTTCATCTATTTTAGGATAGTCAATTGGGTTTGATTTCGATTAGTTTCGTTCGTTCCTAATAAACTCAAAACAACCCTGTTGATTTTGATTTTCTAGGAACGACTCTGTTCTATATTGAATCAATATTCTCGTTTGGATTTTGATTATCTTTGACCTGTGCAAAAGATCTATTTGCTATAACCATGGAGTTGTGTTGATTCATAATGATAGTGTCCACCCCAAATTGTTTCGATTCGTTCTTGTTTGATTTGATTTGCAATTGACTGATTCGTGCCACAATTAGCATGATTGTTTGTATATGTTTGATATAGTTCTATGCATATGAAAAACGATCCTATTGATGTCGATTGGATTTGGTTCATGAAAATTATTTTATTATTGTCGAATGATCTAATGCGATTATGTTTACCCCGAATTGGTAATGACAAATTGAACAGAGTGCATGTATCTCTGTTATCACTCAATTGACCACGATTTCATTTGCTCTCAGATTAGCATAGAATTTTGATTTGGATAATTCATTTGATTTTCAAATAACAATTAAATATTTGTTTAATAGTTTTGAATTGGTTTTAAAACGATTCTGTGTTTAATTTAGACCCGCTACAGAATCGGAAGATTCTGTTGCTAGTCTTAAAAATTAGATTTTTGTCAATTTTATCAATAAAATATCCTCTTGACTTGTCTATTTTTGTCCTCTTTCAGGTACATTCGAATTGCAATGAACAATTGGGCATGCTGTGGCAGTTTAGGAAATATTTGTGTGATGTAGTTTTTATTTTAAGTTGTTAGCTTGAGTCAGAAATAGAGACTTGGGATATTATCCAATATTTTTGTAAAATTGTTTTGATAATTCCCACAGGGATGTTTTACCCCATGGGAAGTCTTTAAATACTTGTTATTTTTTGTAAAAGAAAATCATCATCACTGTGGGAGAACCAAACTATGGATTTATGATTCAGATTGAGATGAAAGTTGATGTCTTGTAACAACTTTCGCTTTCAATATATCAAACTTTTGTTTCAAGTTTTCTGCATATCAATTTGCAATTTATTATTGACTACGTTAGCTATCGTAATTCATTGCAAGTTGATGTGACTTGATTTATATGATGTCCATGTCTGATTTATCTTATTTAAAAATACATCACTCTATTTCAATTTAATGAATACATGTTTATCTTTTTCATTAATTGAATTGTTTTGCACAAATCATTGCACACAGATTTATCTAATTGGGATGGTTTGTAAATCATAAAATTGTTGTTATCTTTTATGTCTTGTTTGTCCTGTCATTTATATTTGAAGAGCACAATAGCTTTCTGTTTACGAGAAGCTTATGGAGAATCTGGTGCAGGTTTCTTCCCACCAAACAACTGAATCAACTTCTGCATACAGGACAAACATGAAGCGTTACTTCAGGTCAGTTTGTTATTTGTTATTTTTAGTATAATATAAGAAGTTTAGATAGATATATGTATAGTTCAGATTAGTAGATAGAGTTATTATTTTAGTTGCTTAGCTTAGGTAGTTTTTTATTTAATTTCTTTCTCATAAAATTACAAAAAATAAAAAAACAATAGTTTCACTGTCTTAGGACAGTTTTTCAAATGATTTTTGTAGGTTTTCATATAAATCTGTAATTTGTAAATATTGTACATTTGTGATTAAGATTTAATTCTGTTGATAGTTGAATGTTAAATTTCGTAGAGTTATTATAGTTTTAGATAGTAAATTGTATATATTAATAGTTTAGATTTGTTTATTAGTTTATTTTAATTGTTATTTTTATTTAGATTAGTTCCTTAGTATAGTTTTCTTTTGTTTTCCTAGGACTTAGATCGGATAATGGAGCCACTAAACCCATTAGGGTGGGTTATCCCAAACAGCTTGGGTTATTTATACAACCCTGGACTGGATCCACTCTTCCAGTTGGCGAGTGTTCAATTTCACCCATCAACAAATGGCGCTAGAAGGAGGGCCTGAAATTTATTAATGGCATGAGGCGGTCGCAAGAGTCCTCCACCACCTAATCGCTCACCTATAGCGAAAATAATTCATTCAAATGATAACATTCCCCCTCAAACATCAACCACATCAAACGACGATCCAAGGATCACAGTTGAGCCAACAACCCCAAATCCCACAGGTGGTGACATACAAGAGATTGTCTGCCAATCTCTCATAAGGACACATAGTGCCTTATCTTGTTTGAGGCAACCAAACCAACCTTTGAACCAACCTTTAGATTTCTCTGATATCAGAGAACAACTAGGAGGCACTAACTTCACTGTGAACCTTATAGATCCAATCCTCACTCCTGTTGTAGGAGGATCTGGAATACCTCCCTCACCACCTCCATCGTCCCCTTCTTATTCGGGAGAGGATTCTTCTACCAACGGCAGTTCCCCTTCACAACCTTCAACACCGACTACACCAATGGCCATCCAGAAAAATCCTGCTAGGCCTTGGCTCGACCAAGATGTGGTAACTGTACCTGGAGATTAGCATCCCTTACCCAAACATCCAAAGAAGTCGCTTCCCAAGTTTGACCCTGACTCTAAACAGATCACTGAAGATCACATTAAAATTTTTATGTTAGCCATTAGACTCCGCAATGTCGAGCATGAAGATGTAGTCTATAGGTTGTTCCCCTATACTTTCAAGGGAAATGCATCCACATGGTACTTTTCCCAGCAACCCCGTACCATCGTATCCTGGGAAAAGTTCAAGTCATGCTTTTTGGAAAAATTCGGAGATGGTAAGCCTCCGGAAGTCCTAGTCATTGAGCTCTCTAACTTAAGAATGAACCCAAAAGAGAAAATTAAAGACTTTAATGAAAGATTCTTAACACTTAAGAATTGAATCCCCACGGATTCGATGCCTGCCGAGAATCTCATAATTGCATACTATACTAAATCCTTGCATCAAAGTATAGCTATTTGGGTTAAACGATCTAAGAAAGACATGTTGTTAGAGGCCTTTGAGGAGGCCAGACAGATTGAAAAAGACATACTTAGTCTAAAAGACACTACTAGCAATGAAACAAAAACTAGTTCATCTTCCAAAAAGAAGATCGAAAACCTTCCTAGATCTACTCAAAGTAAAACACAACCTGAAAGCTCTGATTTAGAAAACTTAACTAAAGTCATTCAAAAACTGTCAAATCAAGTTATATATTTGAAAAGGACGGTCGAAGAAGCTTCTATGATCAAAGGGCCTTACAAGCCCCTGTTCAGGAAGCCTTTTTTCACCAACTGATCTAATCCAACCACCGAGGGCCTTAGTCTAGAAAGTCTGCAATACGCCCTTCAAACAATTCTAGAAGCCCAGGATAACTTGATGCCTCCTGATATTCCTAAGGAGGTAGTTGAACAAGAGACAGTACAATAAGAAGAGTCTTCTCCAAATATTTTTGGACACTTCTCGGATAACATCTTTCAAGATAACTTCGAGACAGTACATCCCTATAACACTAGGAGTAAGACAACAAGCAAACCTTCTTCCAAAAACACTACGACTCCACGTCCAAAACAATCTAAACCCGCTGAGACTAAAAAAAGTCATGTGAACCCCAACTTAGATTATGATTTAGTTGAATATCTTAAAAAGTTAAGGCCTAACATTTATGTTTATGAGTTATTGAAATTTCCATTTCTGCTACAAAAAATGTTGCAAAACATCACAGAGAATGGCAAAAATGGTAATTCAAACAGTAGCAAGGTTGTGAAGAACAAAGTTCCTCAGAATACTTCCACTAAGAATAATCCCGATTCTCATGATAAAGGAAGCCTTCCTGTAAATAATGTAAATAATGTAAATAATGTAGATAAAGTAGCTTTAGAAACTGCGAGTAAAAAACCACAAACTACCACCCTTAGTACTTGCAGAAATGTACCTCCATTTTTGTTAACTTTCGACATATTTAATAGAAATGTGCACAATTGTATGGTAGACTCAGGAGCGTCATCCAATGTGATGCCATGGTCTATGTGTCAGAATATTAACGCTGAAGTTGAACCGTCCACTTTAAAAATCATCCAACTTGATCGAACCAGTGTGAAAGTTGTATGTGAATTAAGGAATGTGCTTATAAGATTATCGTCTAACCCCAAAGTTCATCAAGTCATTGATACTATTGTTGTGGATATTCCAGAAGTGTATGGTCTATTTTTAAGCAGGGACTGGTCGGAGCAGCTACACAGCTATTTCGCGACAGAATGGTCTCACCTGTGGCTTCCAGAGAACGGAAACCCCAACAAGATCAAGGTAAATGGCGAATGCTATCTTAAGTTCACAATCACAGATTTGAACGATCCCAATGAACCATTTACACCTTCTGCTGATTCCCTCGAAGTACAAGGGATGGATACCTTTTTCGGCAATTTCATGGCCGAGGCTTCAGCTATCACCAATCCAGAACAAAAGTCCGATATTGTAGCATACATGCAACCAAAAGCTTCCACACAACAGTCTCATGCACCCGATAAAAATCAAATTTTGTCTCTTTATTTTGACGGGTCAAAGTCCAAAGAAGGAGCTAGTGCAGGCTGCGTTATTATCGATCCGGCAGGTAACAAAACATTTATTGCATGTAGGCTATAATTTGAATGTACTAATAACACTTCAGAATATGAGGCTTTACTACAAGGTCTCAGAAAAGCTTTATACATGAACATTCAAAACTTGAATGTCTTTGGCGACTCCGAAATCATGGTTAGACAGGTAAGAGATTCTATCCACTGTCTGTCTCCGCATCTTAAAAGATACCAATCCGAGGTATGGAATTTAATGAATAAATTTTCTACTTTCAATATAAATTCTATTCCTAGATTGAATAATTCTGAAGCTGATCTATTAGCTAACATAGCTTCCAAACTCTTTCCTGCAAAAGGCTTATCCCCGGATGCATTCTCCGTTGAACTGTTGTTCAGGCCATCCATTCCCGAAAACATCACTAACTTGAGAGTCTTCGACGACGATTAGTAGATTATTAGCTTCATACATTTGGAAGAAACTTTTCAAGGCACGGTGATAGACGAATGCACTCACGACGACAATTTGCATGATTTCACGGTAATACCAGATCCGAGAACTCCTAAATATTCATCGGACATGGTAAATTCAATCCCTAAATCTGTAGTTAGATTAGAGAAATTTTATGGTCTTCAAGATAAATTAAAAAAATCGGTCAACTGTAAAACCAATAGTTCCTCATTATCATATGAGAAAGTAAACTTAGGAACTCATGAAAATCCGCAGTGCATTAATTTAGGGGTTGGGTGTTCTGAACAAGAAAAAGATGCATTCATTAAATTGTTTAAAGAATTTAAAGATGCCTTTGCATGGACGTATGATTATCTTAAAAATTTTGACCCTAACATCATACAACACGTCATTCCTATGAAACCCCAAACCTCACCCTTTCAACAGAAATTAAGGAAAATCCACCCTAAGCTCGAACCGACTGTTAAAAAAGAATTGAATAAACTCCTGAATGCTAAGATAATTTTACCAGTTAGGCACACTCAATGGGTTTCTGAACTTGTCCCTGTCCAAAAGAAAAGTGGGGAAATCCGACTATGCGTCGATTTATGATACCTTAATAGAGCATCTGATAAAGACAACTACCCTGTCCCACCCATGGAATAGATCCTTCAATAGGTATCTGGTTCTGAAAGGCTATCCTTACTGGATGGTTTCTCGGGGAATAACCAAGTCCTGATGTCCCCTCCAGACCAACTTAAAACTACTTTCCACACTCCATGGGGCACCTATGCTTATCGAAAAATTCCCTTTGGATTGATTAATGCCAATGCCACTTTCCAGAGAGAGATGGACATCACTTTCCGATTCTTAATCAATCAGTCTGTCATAGTTTACTTAGATGATGTTACTGTATTTTCTAAAAACAAAACCGATCATCTAGCTCATTTACAAGTCGTTCTACAGCGATGTCATAAATACGACATTTCCTTGAATCCTAAAAAATCCATCTTTGCAGTAGAACAAGGTAAACTCTTAGGATTTATTGTGTCAAGCAAAGGAATGATTATCGACCCCGAAAGGACTCAAGTAATCTCGAAACTTCCCCCTCCTACTTCCAAAAAATCCATGCATTATTTCTTAGGCCAGATAAACTTCGTCAGGAGATTCGTCCCCAGTTTCTTTGAAATGGTCAGACCTTTACAGAATCTAATTAAGAAAGATGCACAATATCATTGGGGACCCTTAGAAAATCAAGTTTTTAATGCAATAAAAAAGGCCATAATAGACGCTCCTTCTCTCATGAGCCCTAACTTTTCCCAAGACTTTACACTCTACACTTTTTCTTCTGACCGTTCCTATGCTACAGTCTTAACTCAAAAGAACGCTAAAAACAATGAAGTACCCATTGCCTTTATGAGCTCTGCTTTCAAAGGCGCTAAACTTAATTACCCAGTGGTAGATCAACAAGCCTATGCTATTTTCAAAGAAGTCAAGCACTTCCGGTCTTATCTTTTGAAATCCAGAATGAAGATCATTGTCCCGTACCCAGCCGTCAGGAACCTGTTAGTACAAAAAGAACTAGGTGAAAAGAGGGCTAACTGGGTCACCTCCTTGCAGGAGTATGACATAGAAATTATCCTAGCATAGATAGTGAGAGGCCAAGGGTTATGAAATTTAGTTGTTGATTCAGCAGAAGGACAACAAGAAGAAAATGATACGTCAAACCTAGGACAGCACAATCAAAATGTAATATGTTGCGCAGAAAAATTTGTTAGTCCTTGGTATGACGACATAAAATTCTGTCTTGAACATGGGTCAGTCCCCCATCACCTGGATCCCGCTAAAAGAAGAGCGTTAAGATTAAAGTCTTCCTCCTTTCATTTGGTTAATGGTATTCTGTTTCGTCAAAATTTTGATGGCGTACTGATGCGCTGTCTTGAGAAAGACGAAGCAGAAAAAGTCTTACTAGAGTNGAATGCTATCTTAAGTTCACAATCACAGATTTGAACGATCCCAATGAACCATTTACACCTTCTGCTGATTCCCTCGAAGTACAAGGGATGGATACCTTTTTCGGCAATTTCATGGCCGAGGCTTCAGCTATCACCAATCCAGAACAAAAGTCCGATATTGTAGCATACATGCAACCAAAAGCTTCCACACAACAGTCTCATGCACCCGATAAAAATCAAATTTTGTCTCTTTATTTTGACGGGTCAAAGTCCAAAGAAGGAGCTAGTGCAGGCTGCGTTATTATCGATCCGGCAGGTAACAAAACATTTATTGCATGTAGGCTATAATTTGAATGTACTAATAACACTTCAGAATATGAGGCTTTACTACAAGGTCTCAGAAAAGCTTTATACATGAACATTCAAAACTTGAATGTCTTTGGCGACTCCGAAATCATGGTTAGACAGGTAAGAGATTCTATCCACTGTCTGTCTCCGCATCTTAAAAGATACCAATCCGAGGTATGGAATTTAATGAATAAATTTTCTACTTTCAATATAAATTCTATTCCTAGATTGAATAATTCTGAAGCTGATCTATTAGCTAACGTAGCTTCCAAACTCTTTCTTGCAGAAGGCTTATCCCCGGATGCATTCTCCGTTGAACTGTTGTTCAGGCCATCCATTCCTGACAACATCACTAACTGGAGAGTCTTCGACGACGATTAGTAGATTATTAGCTTCATACATTTGGAAGAAACTTTCCAAGGCGAGGTGATAGACGAATGCACTCACGACGATAATTTGCATGATTTCATGGTAATACCAGATCCGAGAACTCCTAAATATTCATCGGACATGGTAAATTCGATCCCTAAATCTGTAGTTAGATTAGAGAAATTTTATGATCTTCAAGATAAATTAAAAAAATCGGTCAACTGTAAAACCAATAGTTCCTCATTATCATATGAGAAAGTAAACTTAGGAACTCATGAAAATCCGCAGTGCATTAATTTAGGGGTTGGGTGTTCTGAACAAGAAAAAGATGCATTCATTAAATTGTTTAAAGAATTTAAAGATGCCTTTTCATGGACGTATGATTACCTTAAAAATTTTGACCCTAACATCATACAACACGTCATTCCTATGAAACCCCAAACCTCACCCTTTCAACAAAAATTAAGGAAAATGCACCCTAAGCTCGAACCAACTGTTAAAAAAGAATTGAATAAACTCTTGAATGCTAAGATAATTTTCCCAGTTAGGCACACTCAATGGGTTTCTTACCTTGTCCCTGTCCGGAAGAAAAGTGGGGAAATCCGACTATGCATCGATTTATGATACCTTAATAGAGCATCTGATAAAGACAACTACCCTGTCCCACCCATGGAACAGATCCTTCAACAGGTATCTGGTTCTGAGAGGCTATCCTTACTGGATGGTTTCTTGGGGAATAACCAAGTCCTGATGTCCCCTCCAGACCAACTTAAAACTACCTTCCACACTCCATGGGGCACCTATGCTTATCGAAAAATTCCCTTTGGACTGATTAATGCCAGTGCCACTTTCCAGAGAGAGATGGACATCGTTTTCCGATTCTTAATCAATCAGTCTATCATAGTTTACTTAGATGATGTTACTGTATTTTCTAAAAACAAAACCGATCATCTAGCTCATTTACAAGTCGTTCTACAGCGATGTCGTAAATACGACATTTCCTTGAATCCTAAAAAATCCATCTTTGCAGTAGAACAAGGTAAACTCTTAGGATTTATTGTGTCAAGCAAAGGAATGATTATTGACCCCTAAAGGACTCAAGTAATCTCGAAACTTCCCCCTCCTACTTCCAAAAAATCCATGCATTATTTCTTAGGCCAGATAAACTTCGTCAGGAGATTCGTCCCCAGTTTCTTCGAAATGGTCAGACCTTTACAAAATCTAATTAAGAAAGATGCACAATATCATTGGGGACCCTTAGAAAATCAAGTTTTTAATGCAATAAAAAAGGCCATAATAGACGCTCCTTCTCTCATGAGCCCCAACTTTTCCCAAGACTTTACACTCTACACTTTTTCTTCTGACCGTTCCTATGCTACAGTCTTAACTCAAAAGAACGCTGAAAACAATGAAGTACCCATTGCCTTTATGAGCTCTGCTTTCAAAGGTGCTAAACTTAATTACCCAGTGGTAGATCAGCAAGCCTATGCTATTTTCAATGCAGTCAAGCACTTCCGGTCTTATCTTTTGAAATCCAGAATGAAGATCATTGTCCCGTACCCAGCCGTCAGGAACCTGTTAGTACAAAAAGAACTAGGTGAAAAGAGGGCTAACTGGGTCACCTCCTTGCAGGAGTATGACATAGAAATTATCCCAGCATAGATAGTGAGAGGCCAAGGGTTATGAAATTTAGTTGTTGATTCAGCAGAAGGACAACAAGAAGAAAATGATACGTCAAACCTAGGATAGCACAATCAAAATGTAATATGTTGCACAGAAAACTTTGTTAGTCCTTGGTATGACGACATAAAATTCTATCTTGAACATGGGTCAGTCCCCCATCACCTGGATCCCGCTAAAAGAAGAGCGTTAAGATTAAATTCTTCCTCCTTTCATTTGGTTAATGGTATTTTGTTTCGTCAAAATTTTGATGGCGTACTGATGCGCTGTCTTGAGAAAGATGAAGCAAAAAAAGTCTTACTAGAGTTGCATGCAGGAGAAGCTGGTGGTCATTTTGGTGGTGACACCACTACCCACAAGGTTTTAAGAGTTGGTTATTACTAGCCCACTCTTTTTAGAGACGCCCATGCCTTGTGTCGTAAGTGTACTATTTGTCAAAAAGCGTCAGGGCAGTTACAGAAACCAGCCTTTCCTTTGCAGCCCGTTTCAGTAGACTCTCCTTTTCAGCAGTGGGGCCTGGATATTATAGGTCCGATCAATCTTCCCTCCTCACAACAGCATCAATTTATCATAACAGCCATAGATTACTTTACCCGGTGTTCTGAAGTTGTCGCATTAAGGACCGTGAATACCAGTTAGGTAATTACCTTTCTAAATTCGAATATTATCACTCATTTTGGTATCCCTGACTGTTTAGTATTTGATAATGCTTCTTACTTTTCCTCTTTTGATATGAGCGAGTTCGCTTTGGAAAAAGGAATTAAATTGAAGTATTCTGCTAGCTATTACCCCCAAGGCAATGGATTGGCAGAGTCAACAAATAAGAACTTGATTAAAATCATCAAGAGAATGGTGGCTGAAAATCACAAAAACTGGCACAACGCACTCTTAAACGTGATTTGGAATGATAGGGTAACACCAAAAACCATTGTAGGTAACTCCCACTTTTTTCTCGTTTATTGCAGAGAAGCAATTTTGCCACCACAAATTCTTCTTCCTTCACTGCAATTATCACAGAAAATACAAGAAGAAGACTGTCCCCCTTTGGAAAACCGAATTAATGCTTTGATGAAGATAGAAGAGGTAAGAGCCCAAGATAAATGTAAGTTAGATCAACATCAACTAGTATTTAAAATATGGTTCGATTCTAACTCTACCTCTGATAGGAACTTCGAAGTAGGTGACCTCGTCTTGAAATGGGACAAATCGCATGAGGGAAAGGGAGAGCACACGAAATTTCAGAACTTATGGTTTGGACCATTTTTTATTGCTGATAAGTTGGGTCCCAGCTCTTTCCGATTGCAGAATCTAGAAGGGAAGCCTGACACCAATCCGATGAATGGCCAAGCTCTGAAAAGATATTTTGCTTGATGACAACTCCTTGTATATTATGTACATATTTTCCTTTTGTTTTCTTTTCTTTTGCTGTTTTGGTTTTGATTTCTCCTTTGCGCTTATCAGTTTGTGTTTTTGGAAATACACATACCTTCATGCTGAACTATTCGAACAAAGAAAACAGAAAATTCCTTCACTAAAATGACTGCTGAAAAATTGTATAAACATCAATTGTATATTTCTGAAATTTACATCTGTGTTGGCAAAAGTTTGTTGTTTGAAAGAAGGTAACTGATTTCGATCTCTGAGTAAAGCCTATCATGATCATCTATTATCTTTTTACGCTGTCCCTATTCCTTAAGGGAATGACTCAGAAGATGTCTCCCTGCCTTAGAAAGTTGGTTTTGTAAATAAACCATCTCTGGATGTTAATAAAGGACAGTTCTAAAAAATTCTGCTGAGGTCTGAAAAAATATGTTAAAATATCATAATTTTCAGTGTCACCCCACTCGACCATATATGTTTAAAAAACAAAATAAATCAATAAAAGAGCTATGGGAAGTGCTTGTAAACCCACCAGGATGCTGAACAGGTCTGCTGGCAACGGGTAAATGCATTCATGACGCCAAGACAACTTCGTCAGGGTGCTGAACAGGCCCGTTGGCAGTGAAGCAATGTCAAGTATATGAAAATTAGTAAATTTAAAACCTCTTAACCTTAACATGTCCTTTATTCTGATCTAGAAATTTTGGGCAGGATACGGATGTCAGAGTGGGTTAAATGGCAACCCTATTGAGGCTATGGATGCCTGCTGGCAGCAGTGGCTCTGTCAACAGTATTTGAGATTTTATCTTTAATATCATGGCCCGCTTGTCTTAAGACTGTTATCAGTTTTCATCCTTTAAACACTGCTGGAATATTTGATTAATGATGATGTTTACATGATTTTATGGTTGTTAATTTTGAGTTGGCATTTTTCTCATGAGCATAATCTGGATTTGTTCTTTTGGCAGAGATAACTGCTTCTACCAGTGTGTTTCCATTGTTGGCAGCCAATTCAAATTTTTTATACTGTCCTTATAAGATGCCTACACCAGTGTTTTGMAAACCTTGATTTTCGTCGCAATATTTGGAATAAAACAACATTATTATTTCATGCATTCATACACTTKCCTTTGTTCTTGTTTTCACAACTGCAAGCGTGAAAATTTTGATTTCGAATTCATATTAAAAATGTCRCTGGATTGTTATGATCRCTCTTGTCTCTATGCTCATTGCTTTTCCAATTTACTTATCGTTATATAATTGTCRAGACTCCAAGATTCTTTACTCATTTGGCATTTCTGTTGTTAATATGATTTCCATTTTTATGAGATAGTGATGATTTGTTAAGGGTTGTGATTCAATCATGGATGCATTGGTGGTTTGATTTCTATAGTCTTTGATCGATTCCCTTGACACATTGTTTTCATGAAAATACATTGGTGTTGTGGTTAGACCCTTGATATAAATCATTTCATACAACACATGATCGAACCCTTGGTGTTGATTTCAAATTATTTCTTTGGTTTTAAACTATGCTAAACTATGGCTTGCGCAAATGTTTGGTCGACTTATCATAGATTTCTTTGGTTTATTGAATATCATGACTTTTGACATATACAGCAGTAATATTTGAATGGTTATATGCATCGTCAGTTGTACTATGGGAAATGACTATTTTGCATGGGCTGAAATAGTTCCACCACCTTCGCACATTCTGTCATTAATTATTTTCTCCTATCCCGAGTCACCCCTGGTGTGTTCAGGTAAGCCTGTGAGCGTTCTGCCCCTGCGTATGCTCTGTTCAAACCCTAGCCCCTTCACCTCGCTTACCGTGTGTTCCTGTCTATGGCACCGGTGGTGCGCATAGAGCCAAATGGTAACCAAGCTCTGTTGTTATTCAATAATGCCCGTAAAGATTTTGAAAGCAGTGGGTGGTTGGTGTTTATACAGAGGTTCGAGGGTTTCAACATTTCAGTTGCCCAAAAATTCGCCCTTACCTTTGACGGGTGTAGGGCTAAAATCGGTGATATACAGCTCGATCTAAATGAAGAATTCATAAGCTCTGCTATAGGACTGGTAGCTATGGGCCAAAGATGGTTTAAAAACTCCAAAGTCGACGAGGTGTCATGGCCTTTTCTATTCATATCATGAAAGATTGTGTCCTGTGATAAAGGTATGCCTATTTCTACCCTCAAGACCAGGTGGCACGATATTTTGGTAATCGTCAAATAGTTTGTGACTTGTGAAGGTTATTATGGCTTGGTTTTTTTGTATCAACTCCAGTTGTTGATGAATTTCATGGGATTTCCTTTGAACATGTCAAATTACTTCTTGCGTAGTCTTTACAAAATGTCTAAGAGGTTCAAACGTGAGAAGGCTGATAACAGCTTGTTTCATCATGACTTGATTAGACTCATTGTCGTCCATCATTTGAGCCTTCATGGCGATAATTGTCAAGCCTTTCTATCTCAAAATGGCTTTGCTAATCCAGAGTCTATCCAAATCGACAAGGTTGTGGTTAGTGATACTTTGGCTGGACCAGTCATGCCACTTCATATTCTTTTACCCCCTGTTAAAACCTTGTATTGCCCTGACTTGGACCTACCCGATGCCATAGCTAAACCCTGTTCTAAGGATGATTTTAAGGCTGTCGAAAGACCCGCGAGGAAGAAATACAGAGGTGACAATGTTGTGAACAGAAAAGGGAAGAAAAATGCTCGATTGATATCCAGACTTGCCCAGAATAAACCTAAACCAAACGTCGACCAAAATCCCATAGTTCTGAGAGAGGACTCAGACTCTGATATTGAGCATTTCCTAGCTCAAGAGTACCCCTATTCTCATGGCCTATGCTCCAAGAAACCCTATGACTATGTATCTAATTTACCCCCTTTCCTTAAAAACAACCCTAATTACCCAGGAATCAAGCTGCACAACGAAACCCCTGGTAATCTAAGAAAACCCTCGCATGTGATATCAAAGCCTGAGCAAACATCATGCATCCAATGTAATGCTTGGCTAGAGCATTATTACACCGACGTCCCCCTGTTGCAGTCAAAGATCAAATCATTAGAGGAACAGGTGACAGTGCTGGAAAAGGAGAATGACAGGCTTCAAGCTAGTGAAAAGAAACAAAGAACCACCGATTCGATTGTTTTCAGGAATGTCGAAGCGACAATAGCCTTCGTAAATTCCAAGTTATCATAATCGAAGCCTTTTCTTATTGTTCAGGTATGAATTGGAATATTAATATCGTTTTATGAGTTGCTTAAATTAATTAAACGAATTGGGTTTTGATTTCGATTAGGTCTGTTCATTTTAATACATTCAAAATGATTATGTCATAAGTTTGATCATCAAGCGGGTATGTTGTGGATCCTCTACAGTAGATTCATTTTGCTAAAATTAAATGTAGTTATGATTTGGTTATGCGATTTCCTCATGCCTAGTTTAGTATAAGTCCGTGATTTGTTTTTGATCATTTTTGGCTTGTTTTTGAATCAATTATGTTCGTCTATTTTAGGATAGTCGATTGGGTTTGATTTCGATTAGTTTCGTTCATTCCTAATAAACTCAAAACAACCCTGTTGATTTCGATTTACCAGGAAAGACTCTGTTCTGTATTGAATCAATATTCTCGTTTGGATTTTGATTATCTTTGACCTGTGCAAAATATCTATTTGCTATAATCGTGGAGTTGTGTTGATTCATAATGATAGTGTCGACCCCAAACTATTTCGATTCATTCTTGTTTGATTTGATTTGCAATTGACTGTTGCGTGCCACGATTAGCATGATCGTTTGTATATGTTTGATATAGTTCTATGCATTTGAAAAATGATCTTGTTGATGTCGATTGGATTTGGTTCATGAAAATGATTTCATTATTGTCGAATGATCTAATACGATTATGTTTACCCCGAATTGGTAATAACAAATTGAACAGAGTGCATGTATCTATGTTATCACTCGATTGACCACGATTTCGTTTGCTCTCAGATTAGCATAGAATTTTGATTTGGATAATTCATTTGATTTTCAAATAACAATTAAATATTTTTTTAATAGTTTTGAATTGGTTTTAAAATTATTTTTTGTTTAATTTAGACCATCTACAGAATCTCAAGATTCTATAGCTAGTCTTAAAAATTAGATTTTTGTTAATTTTATCAATAAAATATGCTCTTGACTTGTGTATTTTTGTCCTCTTTCAGGTACATTCTAATTGTAATGATCAATTGGGCATGTTGTGGTATTTTAGGAGATATTTGTGTGATGTAGTTTTTATTTTAAGTTGCTAGCTTGAGTCAGAAATAGAGACTTGGGATATTATCGCAGATTTTTGTAAAACTGTTTTGATAATTCCCACAGGGATGTTTTACCTTGTGGGAAGTCTTTAAATACTTGTTATTTTTTGTAAAAGAAAATCACCATCACTATGGGAGAACCAGACTATGGATTTATGATTCAGATTGAGATGAAATTTGATGTCTTGTAACAACTTTCGCTTTCAATATATCAAACTTTTGTTTCAAGTTTTTTGCATATCAGTTTGCAATTTATTATTGACTACTTTAGCTATCGTAATTCATTGCAAGTTGATGTGGCTTGATTTATATGCTGTCCATGTCTGATTTCTCTTATTTAAAAATGCAACGATCACTCTATTTCAATTTAATGAATACAGGTTTATCTTTTTCATTAATTGAATTTTTTTGCACAAATCGTTGCACACAGATTTATCTAATTGTGATGGTTTGTAAATCAT
>JZKD02S2184061.1:13384-41347 GCA_000966675.3 Picea glauca
GACTATCTGTATTGGTTTGAGTTATCTCTTGAACATTGTATAAGCTATTTATGATAAGGAAGTTTTTGCAGGGTTTTCTTCCCCTAGAGGGTTTCCCAGGATAAATGCTGTGTCTTTTGTGAATGTGTATTTCTTAGTGATCTTGTTCTTATGATGCTCTTATCTATTGAAATGCAAAGAACTAGAATAATGGCATAAACATTAACAGGAGCTAGGGTGGGCCTCGTTGCCTAACTTCTTGAGCACCCAACAGTCACTTGGTAATTGGGGGAGGAAAGTATTGGGTTGACACTTAGATAGGACTAAAATAAGTGTCACTTAACCACCTAACTTAATCCTTGGTCTACAACATCGACGATTTACATTTATACTTGCAAGCACACGGATCTCATTATCTTTATTTTACATGCAAGTCATTTTATATGTTGTGGAATAATTATCTAAGTGGTTACATCTATCATCTGGAACACTTTATTTTTCAAGCATTTCATCTGTGTTATTGTTCCTATATTTGTGGTGTGATCCTTCAAGAAGTTGCGCATCCACCTGGAGGCACTCTCTTGATTGGGTCTTGAGTAATTTTCGTCTTTGTGCCATTAATAAGCAGTCCAATAGAGTAAGATCTATTGTGAGCATGCTTGGCTTGATGTGTTCATGATTATCTTATCTTGAGTATCTTCACTTCCTGCACATTCAAGCAACTTGTTAGTATATTGTATATCTTGTATCCATTATATCTAGCTTAGTCTAACTTTGTATATCTTTCTGTATCTTTGTAATCTAGTTGTATCTATCTTGTTGTAATATTTGTGACTTTGTAATATTTTGTAATCTATCTCCCTCTAATCTAGTTGACCCCTTGCCCAATCTTAGGCACTAGTCTTAGTTGTCCTAGGAAAAGTTTTTTGACTGTCATCTTATATTGTTGCATCTCGCATTGCTGCTTAACATCATAGGCTAGATTCCCCTTGACCATTTAACAAATTAAAACCAACTCCTAGAACTTTAAACTCTAAATCTTATCTAGTAACTAGGGTCTACCCCCCTTGGCTTCCCTAGGAGTTAGCCTAGACGGAAGAGGTTCAAGTCAAAGTGACAGCGTGGACTTTGAACTTAGGCATTGTGCCTCCGAGGACACACTAAGTGAGCAGGACTTAGCGCACGTTTGCAAGTGTGTATAAGGACGGAAACACCTTGGAAAAACCCAATGTGGGAAAACTAGTTCTTCAGTTTGTGGATTTTTTTATTATGCAACAGAAAATATGGAAATCTCTTACAAGAAAAATTGATACAGCCAATAAGCTAAGAGAAACCCTAACAATTTCTCCATGAAAGTCTGTATGATCATGTCAATCAAATCGACCTCAACAACAAAAAAACGGCCCAAAAATACGGCCTCTGCTTCACCTGTACGACCCTCTGCTTCACCTGTACGACCCTCACACATATATGAAGTACAACCTCTACAAATGTCAAGGAAAACTAGTCGATCCACCTGCAAAATGTCTCCTCCGTCTTCTCTGCAATATTCTTCCATCAAACCCTCAAGCAAATCTCTCTCTCTAGTAGAAATTTGCCCTCTCTCAGTAAAAAGAATACACCCAGCCACCAAGTCGACCTCCTTTATCTCAATGAACAAGCGAAAAGCCTATCTCCAAAGAGATCAAGGGCTAAGATCAACCCTCACTCTCTTAATGAGATGGATGGTCAAGATCAAAAGACTATCACTTAAATTATTTTTGAAGATTTTTAGGTCCTATCAAGCTTGCCAACTGGGTTTGTCTTTGACCATAGATTGGCTTTAAGTTTCAACTGTTATGTAAATGTTTTGTTGCTGTTTTAGGACAACCAATAGTCCAAAAACTTCTTGCTGATTTGTTATGGTTGTACTTGCAATTTTAGGTGCTCTAGCATGTAGTTTTAGTAACTATAAGTTAGCACATGCATACTAAAATAAATACAACACACCTAAAGATCTTTACAGCTGAAAATAAGCAGATCTAAAAGACTAACACATATCATTTTGTACACTGGTATTTTTGGTCAACATGACCCTGGATAAAACCCCCCGGGGAAAACCGGTTTGGGATATATGTCTATATATGAGGAAAGCAGATGGTGGAATACAACAAGTACAAAATATAGATGAACTTGATACAATAGCAACTTGATCCAAGCTGAAATACAAGTCCAAAAGAACCAGGTGCGCCCCCCATACAAGCTCCCAAATCCACTGAAACTGCTCCAGAAGCAAACTGTGAGCTTAGAATAGAAAACCCCTCCACAGGAATGAAGCTTTGCTGGATGGCCTCCCTCTGCAACTGATCTCACTGCAATCTGATGGGTAGAAGTCCTCCCCACTACTGATGTGCCCTCCTCAACAAGTGCGCCCTCCACAGTGATGAAACCTCCTCAGTAAATAAACAATGGTAGATGCTGAATACCTCCCTCCATGAAAACATGCGCCCAAGCTCTAGCAACCTCATGCAAAAAACCTCATCTCAAAGCTCCCTCTCTTCCTCTCCAAGTGAGCAAATGAAGTAATGAACTCTCTTTCACCCTTTGCGCCCTCCTTGAACCTCCATAAGGAAACCTAAGAATTCAATGGTTGAGATCATCCCATCTCCCATCTAATCAAAGGTTGAGATCACTAAAAAATAATCTCACTCAATAACCCACTTTGGGTTAAATTCCCTAAGTTCACTTTATGTCTCTAATTCACCCACAAAGTGAATTAATAGTCATTTTAGGCATAAATGACAAAATTTCACTTTTGACTTAAAACTCCTTAGTCAAAGTGAAATTAAACATAAAGTACAAGGCACAAAGTGTATAGTACATCCTACATGTGTCTAGGAGAGCAGAAGCACATGGGGAACACCCCCCAAGGTACAAAACTCAACACTCCCTCTTACCGAGGAAGTTGTTCCTCACCAAGCCCATCTTGTCTCTGAAGTAGACATGTTTGCCCCTTGGCAGGGCCTTGGTGAGTATATCTGCAACCTGGTCGTCTGTTGATACATACTGCAACTGAACTGCCCCTCTCTGAACCCAATCACGAATGAAGTGGCACTTGATCTCAATATGCTTCGACTGGTCATGAAACACTGGATTCTCAAAGAGTTTTATGCAACTTTGATTATCACATTGAATGACTGTCGGTGGCATCTCCTGACCAAACAAACCAACCAGCATCTTACGAAGCCAAATGGCCTCGCAACTGGCCTGACTGGCCGCCATATACTATGCCTCGACCGAAGTCAAAGAAATTGATTTCTGCTTCCAGCTGAACCGGGAAACAAGTCCTAACCCCAAACCAAAGCAACACCTTGAGGTGCTTTTTCTGTCAGCAGCACATCCTGCCCAGTCTAAGTTTGTGTAGCCAACCAAACTGACTCCATCTCCTCTGACATAGTCTAGGCCATAGTCAACTGTCCCAACAATGTACCTCAAAATGTGTTTTGCCCCAACCATGTGAACACTCCTCGACTCAACCATGTACTGACTGAGAGTGTTCATGGTAAAACAAATATTTGGTCTGGTGTTAACTAGATACATGAGCGAACCGATCAACTGCCTGTAAACTGTGGCATCTACCAACTGGCTATTTGAAGCACTGAGCTTCTTCTAGTTGGTAATCATAGGTGTAGACATGGGTCTGCAGTCCTCCATCTGAAACCTGCTATGAGATCCTCGGCTCCAGTGATGAACAAATCATCCACATATAAGATGAGAATGAGCGTGTCCTCACCTCTAATGATGAAATAGAGGTTAGGATCAACATCGCTCTTCTCAAAGCCCATATGAAGCAAGTGTCTATGCGAGAATACCAAGCTTGGGGAGCTTGCTTCAGACCATAAAGTGCCTTTCTCAAAAGACACACGTGAGTCTCCCTGTCACTCACCTCAAACCCCTGTGGCTGCTCTATGTACACCTCCTCATCAATAAGGCCATTTAGAAATGCGGTCTTCACATCCATCTGGTGAATGCTCCAACCCATCTCTGTTGCTATGGCAATGATACTTCTGATGGAGGTGTATCTCACAACTGTTGCGAATGTCTTGTCATAATCGACTCCCTCAATCTGAGAGAAGCCTCGCACCACAAAATGGGCCTTGTGTTTCTCAATGCTGCCATTTGCAACAATCTTGGTCTTGTACAACCACCTGGAAGTCATAACTGACTTCCCCACTGGCCTCAAAACCACATCCCAAACATCATTGCACACAATGGAGTCATACTCTACCATGGCCTCTCTTAAGACCTGCTGGTCCACTGCCTGCGCAAATGTTTGTGGCTCTGTATCCCCGATACTCGTCACTAGTCCCAAATATGCTCCCAATCTGACTGGAGGCCTGCTCTCTCTGATATGGTTCTTGGGCTCCCCTACATTCTCTCTGGCCTCCTCTAGGGTCTCTTGAAACCATCTAGGTCTCCTCTTCCCTGAAGTGGTCAACAGAGAAGTAAGGTCTCTCTGCCCAAGAGTGACTGCTTCAGGACTCGTCTCAACACTCTGAGATCCTGAAGTCTGCGCCCCCTCTGACTAAACATGCTTTGACTGTGACCCTGAAGCTCTGCATGGTGACCCTGTCACCCCTGATACTGGTGTACCTGAAACCTGAGGCTGTGCTCCCTCTGAGATTGCAATCGGTGCCTCTGCATCATCCTCAACTCTGACTCTCGACTCAAGAGATCTCTGAAAATCCCTATCCTCCTCAAATCTGACATCTCTGCTCACCACCACTCTCCTAAGTGGCAGAATGTAGATGCGATAGGCTTTGAACACCTTTGAGTATCCAACTAGAATCCCTTGCTGGGTTGTGGGGTCTAGCTTTGTCCTCCTCTCTGAGGGGACATGAGAAAAGGTCAAGCACCCAAAGATCCTGATGTGCTCGACATCGGGCCTCCTACTAGTGAAGGCCTTTTCAGGAGTCATCTTCCCCAATATCCTGTGGGGGCTCCTGTTCTGCAGGTAAACTGCAGTAGCACATGCCTCTGCCCATAAGTACAAAGGAAAACTCTGATCATGCAGCATGGATCTCGCTGCACCGGTAATGGCCCGCTTCTTCCTCTCGACAACCCCGTTCTGCTGGGGGTTGTAGGGTACAGTCATCTGTCTTCTGATGCCATGCGGGGCACAAAAGTCTACAAACTGTCTCGAGGAATACTCTCCCCCGTTATCCGACCACAAGACTTTGATCCTCTTTCCCGACTGGTTCTCCACAAGAGCTCTGAACTCTTGGAACCGTGTGAAGACCTCACTCTTGGCCTTCAGGAAATAGATCCAAGTCTTCCTTGAGTAGTCATCATTGAATGTGAGATAATACTCACAACCACTCAAGGACCTCCGAGTCATGGGCCCACACACGTCCATGTGTACTAAATCCAGTATCCCAGCTGACCTGGTGTCACTGCTGGGGAACGAGGCCTTGGTAAACTTACCAAGCGCACACCCTTTACAAACATCCTGATGCTCTGTACTGATCTGTGGCACTCCAATCACAGCCTCTCTCAGTCCTCCGAGAGCTCCATGATGTAGGTGAGCCATCCTACGATGCCATAACTCACAACTCTGTCTGCTGCTGTCGTTGCTCGCTGCCAATGCATGAAGTGGCTGAGAAAGCAATTTGAATAGTTTCCCATCCCTCACTCCAATCACTTGTTTTGAGGCAAGTGAAGACCCTCGAGGATCAATGAGTACCTCGGTGCCTCTGAATGTCACCTCAAGACCTCTATTCTGGAGGGTGCAAACTGAAATCAAATTCTTTTTCAGCTTAGGGACATAGAGAACGTCCCTGAACGATATAGGTGGCATGCTATCTCTCCGAAAGGTAACTGTGCCAATCCCAACAACTCTGACCAATTTGTCATCTCCAAGAGCAATCCCAATCCTGACCTCAGTGTCTCTGAGATCAATAAAGTGCTCTCGAACTCCAGTCATATGGCTCGAAGCCTCGCTGTCAATGTACCAGATACTGGGTGCCGTCTCAACTGAAGTGTAGCATATGAGGAAAGCACACTCTCTCTGAAACTGTGTGTGAAAATCTGCCTCCTTTGCTGTAGCTGCAGTACCACCCTTCTTCTTCTTCCTGTTAGGGCACTGTCCAGCATAGTGCCCAAACTTCTTACGAACAAAGCACTTCACTTTTCTCATATCTCTCCTCTGACCACTGCTGCTCTCTCCTCCACTCCCCTGTGGTGGGGCCCCAAACTTGGGACCCTGTCGACCCCCACGGCAGACCTTCTTCTTGCCCTTTGTCCAAAGAGCAAGATCCTCATCACCCTGACCAGACTGCTGTTGCTACTGCTGTCGCTGTCCAGAAGCCTCGGCTACAAGCCTAATCTCCTCCTGGACGATGTCATCCCACATTCTCTCCCATGTAGGCATGACCTCCCTGGCAACAATGCCACGTACAAATGGACCCCACGGTTTGGTGAAGCTATTCATAGCTTGCCTCACCAAAGAGTTAGGATAAACAACCTCTCCGACGACTCCAAGCTCGTCTCTGATCTGAGTGTAGCGACCAAGAATGAAGTTACCGACTCATCCTTTAGCATGCGAATGCCCCTGAGTCGGTCATGAAGAACCATCTTCCAGTTCTCATTGGAGCTCTCATACAACTTACATAGAGATGCCCACATCTCGTATGCACAAGTCTTCCTCGTCAAATGGTGTATGATATGATCACAAACTGCATCACAAATGGTCCTCTTTGCCTTGTTGTTCCTTTTCCTGAACTCTGCCACCAAGACGGGAGCAATGACAGAAATGGGTGGAACAACTGCCTCGACTATGTCCCATAGCTCGAGGTCCTCTAAGACAAAGACCATTCTCGCCTTCCAAGGCGACCAATTGCTAGCCCCAACTAGCCTGTCCTCAACTTGCATCTAAGATGCTGACATGTCTGCCAAACTGCACTCCCCAACTGATGCTCAAACTGCCAAGGAAAACGCTGCCTCATTCCTGTCAACACAGGTGTGAAAAGAGACAAGCGTAATCTGCCCTCATTCCTAACAAGATAGGTGTGAAAAGAGGTCAAGTCAAATCAGCCTCACTCCTACTCCGTAGGTGTGAAAAGAGACTGATGACAAAGTGCCAAAACTGCCCAACTGTCCTCTACAAAAATCTGCCCTCTAACAACTATTGAATGAGTCAATGTCTGTCCACAAAATTCTGCCAAGAAGATGTATATGACAGCCAACACATTCGCTGTCCAAACTGTTCAAAAGTTCAGCCACCTCAGCTCTGATGCCATGAAGATTTTCAGGTCCTATCAAGATTGCCAACTTGGTCTGTCTTTGACCACAGATTGGCTCTAAGTTTCAACTGTTATGTAAATGTTTTGTTGCTGTTTTAGGACAGCCAACAGTCCAAGAACTTCTTGCTGATTTGTTATGGTTGTACTTGCAATTTTAGGTGCTCTAGCATGTAGTTTTAGTAACTAGAAGTTAACACATGCATACTAAAATAAATACAACACACCTAAAGATCTTTACAACTGAAAATAAGCAGATCTAAAAGACTAACACACATCATTTTGTACACAGGTATTTTTGGTCAACATGACCTTGGATAAAATCCCCCCGGGAAAAACCAGTTTGGGATATATGTCTATATATGAGGAAAGCAGATGGTGGAATACAACAAGTACAAAATATAGATGAACCTGATACAATAGCAGCTTGATCTAAGATGAAATACAAGTCCAAAAGAACCAGGTGCGCCCTAGAAAGGTGCGCCCCCTATACAAGCTCTCAAATCCACTGAAACTGCTCCAGAAGCAAACTGTGAGCTCATAATAGAAAACCCCTCCACAGGAATGAAGCTTTGCTGGATGGCCTCCCTCTGCAACTGATCTCACTGCAATCTGATGGGTAGAAGTCCTCCCCACTACTGATGCACCCTCCTCAACAAGTGCACTCTCCACAGTAATGAAACCTCCTCAGTAAATAAACCATGCTAGATGCTGAATGCCTCCCTCCATGAAAGCATGCACCCAAGCTCCAACAACCTCATGCAAAAAACCTCATCTCAAAGGTCCCTCTCTTCCTCTCCAAGTGAGCAAATGAAGTAATGAACTCTCCTTCACCCTTTGCACCCTCCTTGAACCTCCATAGGGAAACCTAAGAATTCAATGGCTGAGATCATCCCATCTCCCATCTAATCAAAGGTTGAGATCACTCAAAAATAATCTCACTCAATAACCCACTTTGGGTTAAATTCCCCAAGTTCACTTTATGTCTCTAATTCACCCACAAACTGAATTAATAGTCATTTTAGGCATAAATGACAAAATTTCACTTTTAACTTAAAACTCCTATGTCAAAGTGAAATTAGACATAAAGTACAAGGCACAAAGTGTATAGTACATCCCACATGTGTCTAGGAGAGCAAAAGCACATGGGAAACACCTCCCAAGGTACAAAACTCAACAATTTTCACTTTTAACTTTAGGAAAAAGTGCTCATTAAGTCGACATTAAAATATAACACATTTAATGTACTTTTTCTAAGTTAGATTTAGGAAAAAGATTTAACCCATCAACTCGGTTAGTTTCATTGTCCCCCACCATGCTAGGACACCACACATGGGGAAGACCTTCTGAGTTACACTTCTCAACACCAAGACACCTTCTGAGCTACAAATTAACACAAGCTGCTCACAATTGTATCATGATTTCAGAATTAGCATGAAAGGAACAACAGTGAGTGTAAAACCATTCACATAACAAGGAAATGATGGAAATATAAATGAGTGAGCGAAACCCTTGCGGAATATTATTTGTTTGATTTCCAGAATTATATGTTCGAGAGCATGTAGATGATTTATATCAAAGTTGTAATGACACCCTTCTTCAACAACAAGATATTCTCCAAAATGAGTTTAAGAAGTTATAACCAGATTGTGACTTAGAACGATGATAAGCCATATATTTGAGATTTGCTACCAATTAAGAAAGGAGTCATCCATGTAAATTTGAAAGTGATTTATGTACCATCAGTCATGCTAACAAATCTGTGCATGTGTAAACCTCTAACTGGTGTTCCAACAGCAACAAGTGGGAAATGCCAAACCCAATTGTTAACTCAATATTCAAGGATCATTCATCACCAAACTGTAATGTCAACATTTAGAAGTGTTTAGGTCTGCAGCATGTATTATATCAAGCCAACTCAAATATGAACAGATTTTAAAACCACGGAGTCAAAATGTATCAAATCTGAGATGTTTTCAGTCTTAGTTATGTTCAAACCCTTATTAAACCATTACAGTGAGCAGTGAACAGTATTCATTGTTTTCTTGCAAGTCGTTCCAGCACTTATTCTATCGATTCAACTGCACGATTCATGAACATTAATAAAACAACAAAACTATTGACAGATCAAACGCTGAACATGATCAAAATAGCCTTTAAACTTTAAGTATGCAAATGATTAACCAGCAAATATAGGTGAATTTTAAGGGTGTTTTCAGCAGGTCGTTCTAAGAAATATGTCATCGATTTGATACTCAACAATGTTTAAACCATAAATGATGCCAAACACTGTGGAGAATATATGTGTCCAAACCCTAGCATGAGTCTTAAAATTGACAGCACACCACAACATTTAAAGAATTGTTAACCCAGTTGTCTGCTGTTCGTTCTAGGATATCATCCACGTTTCAATGAGTGTGACAGAATTAAAGTAGTAAACAAGTGAAATACAACAAAACTCAGCCTTCATAACATTTTTAACCAGCGAATAGAGTTTTTAGCAAATGTGTTTCGCAATGATTCAACCATTCCAAGCATAAAACCCTTACTCAGAAGACTAATTCCACAATTGCAAGTATATGATGAATTAGTCAAACGTTAGGGGTTATTTGCATCGATTTATTCTTTAAATGGAAATTTAAGCTCATGTGAAGGGAAACGTTTCAAGAGATTTGCATAAAACGTTTTAAAATTGACAGCACACCACAACATTTAAAGAATTGTTAACCCAGTTGTCTGCTGGTCGTTCTAGGATATCATCCACGTTTCAATGAGTGTGACAGAATTAAAGTAGTAAACAAGTGAAATACAACAAAACTCAGCCTTCATAACATTTTTAACGAGCGAATAGAGTTTTTAGCAAATGTGTTTCGCAATGATTCAACCATTCCAAGCATAAAACCCTTACTCAGAAGACTAATTCCACAATTGCAAGTATATGATGAATTAGTCAAATGTTAGGGGTTATTTGCATCGATTTATTCTTTAAATGGAAATTTAAGCTCACGTGAAGGGAAACGTTTCAAGAGATTTGCATAAAACCCTAAACAACAAATCTATGCACTTGCACTTCAAAACTCATCTAGTCTAGCGTTAGATCCGTTCTTTAAGCTACTAGATCTAATGAGTTAATTGCAAATACTTTATGAGTTAGCATGTAAAACGATTTGCAATGGAGAAAAACAAGTCCTAACTAGCTCCGAAAGGAGATAGCCCATAAACTTGATAAAATTAGCAACCTAGATCAAATCAACTTAATTAAACCCTAGATTGCGTTTAAAACAAAATAAAGGAAAATTTGAATGTAAAGAGGGTGAAGAGGAAGAATAAAATAGACTAGTGCCTGACTTTCACTTGGGTTGTGGGGTCACACTAGGCCTTTCTTGAGGCTTGATCGTTGTATCAGGTCTTGGGATTCCAAGCAGCCATAAGGTGTACTTAGCAAATTCCCCCAAGAGACACTTGGATGCTCCAAGATTTGTGTGGATAGAAGAGTTTTTAACCAACTCTTCTAAGTAGCAAGAAGTAGCACCTATCCTTCCCCAAGAGCCAGAAATCAAATGAAGATTTGCTAAACTCAATACCCTAGATCTAGAAATAAATGGCGAAGGATTATGAATAAATTGTTAAATTACAGAGCTTGATTTCAATATGCAGATTATTTCTTTAGTTTCTTCAACACTTTAAACAATACTTGATTTATCAACCAACAAATTAATATTCGAAATGATGAACAAAAGTAGAAGAGGTACTCAAATAGAATCTCACACACGCACAATAATTTACCCTGGAGAAATCCAAAAGGGGAGAAAAATCCAGCAAACAATCTTCCTTTAATTGCAAATAATATGTAAGATCAAGTACAATGATCCACCCTGAAAAGTACCTACCTGTGTGACCAACAAACACAAAAACCAACACTCTTTACTGTTGACATAAACCAACACTCTTTTCTGTCTCTTACTGCTGATATACACAACAATACTTCTTGTCTCTTACTGCGCTGATATACACAACAATACTATACTGTCTCTTACTGCTGATCACTGCTGAAAAAGTCGGCATCGGCAAAAAGTTGGCGAGGGTCCAGAAAACATCGTTTCGGGAAAAAGTAGGCAAAAAATCGGAAAACCACGACAAACATTAAAAAATACAAAATATGTTCATTTTTTTCAAAATTTTAAACATATAAAGCAACAACAACATCAAATAAACACATTAGCACATAAATATGGAGAAAACACTGATATATATGATGTGTATGATGTAGTGGATGCCAAATAAAAGATGATACATCAAAGTTGATATTGAATTCTCAACCCTGATAATTGTCCAATCAAGGACTCAAAAGTGGAGAACCAATACAAAATGAACTCACATATATAAATGTATATTATCATCATGAGGTAGATGTACAATGCAATGTTTTAAAACTCGGACTCAGCCTAGGAATTGGTCGATGGTCAACTCGAACTCGAACTTGAACTCAAATTGACTCGGACCGATCTTATTTCAATGACTTGGTTTACTAAATATTACATAAAATATTTAAATTTTAATGAAAAAATTATATTTTAAAAAATTCCAAACCATGATTCCAAAAAATTATTGAAACTTTGAAAGAAAGCATTATGAATAAATGAGCAAGAATATTTAAATGACAAGCAATGTTCCACCATTGGTTATATTCGGATCCTCATCATTAGTATCAATCTTTGCCTCTACCTTGATCCTCTAGAGACATCAGTGAACACCTCCCAATTTTGATGAAACCACCTAATTGAAGCCTTATAATATGGTAGAAAAAGCTTAACATGCCTAATGAATGATTTTGGTTTGAGTGAAAGGTACATTTCTGGTAAGGCCATGTTAGAGGAGTTCAACAATCAATACCACCAACATCGAGGTACATAGAGCGCTTGGTGCTCTTGATTAAATGACAATCCCATACCCTCACACGTGATATAATCCAATGAAAATGTTGCAATCCTACCAATCTTGAAACACTGAAAACTATTAAGTCTGCTGGATTTTGAATGGGCTATGAAATTCTACTTTCTCCATATCAAAGCCGATGAGGTTGGAACCACTCTCAAACATCCTGAAACAATTAATGGTAATGTTAAAAATTTAAGTAAAAGGATAAAAATGAAAGATAAAGATTTAAGTAAACCATTAATTGCCAGCGTTTTTGGTCAAACCCTTTTAAAAAAAATTTCAATCTTGCATGTTGGTGGGGTCTAGTACCTACTTGACCGAGTCAAGCCCTTTTCCTTCCTTCTCCAACAACAAGAAGCAAAAAAGACAAAAAAAACTCAAAAAATCTGCTTTATGAGGATGATTTCCACTAACTAGCCACGACTTTTATGAAAAAGTCCCGACTTTTTCAAATTAGAAAAAATCGCGATTTTTCTAGCTGATTTTTTGTCAGTCGGAAAAAGTCGCAAAAAATCACAGGCTTTTTCAACACCGCTGCTGATATACACAACAACACTCGCTGTCTCTTACTGCTGATATACACAACAATACTATACTCCTTCACGACCCTGTCTCCTTCACTCTTGCGCTGCATAGCATTGTGTGTATAGAAGAGGGGGTCGAGCTTTGTATATATAAGGCGCTGGAAGGAGAGGAGAGAGTGTTTGAATTAGTAAGAGGCTGGATGAATTTACAACTCGAATTGTGACTTGACTTGAGACTAGACATGCAACTCGACATGCAAAATGCAACTTGACATGCATGCATGCAACTAGACATGCAACTCGACATGCAAAATGCAACTCGACATGCATGCAACTCGACATGCAACATGCAACATTCAACATGACTTGTCAACTTGACTTTGACCACTCGAATTAGACATACAACTTGTCTTTTACAGCTTGAGTTGGACAACTCAGACTAAACATGCAATTCGACTTTTACAATTGAGTTAGGCAACTCAAAATTCTTTCCATGCTGGATAATGATACACGTGCCAACGCACTAGATCAATACATTTACATTATTTGCATAAAAGGAAGATTGCTTGTTTCTAGCTCATAGGAACTGTACATTCAACCTAACTTTTGCTAGATGCCTTGACTTTTGCTCATGGCTCACGAGGCTTGACTAGGCTCACAGAGGTTGTACATTCCCCCCGACTTTTGCACTAGTCTATCTATGCTCACAGAGGTTGTACGTTCCCCCTGACTTTTGCATTAGACTTACATCTTGACTTTTGTCTTAGACTCACAAAGCTTCTTCCTTTGCCTCGGCTAGATTCACAAGATCATAAAGCATCTTGTTCGTCCTGACTTTTGGTTTGACTCACAGAGGTTGTACGTTCCCCCTGGCTTTTGTCAATACCTCACAAGACTCGTTGATTCTCCAAATCTCCTTGGCTAGCCTCAGGGTGGCCCACATGGCCTCTCATTGGAGAATGACTGTCGATGCTGCCAAATTTAACACTCCCTCTCAATGAGGGAGTCATTCTCAGCCACACCAAGCTTGCCTCTCAGCTACACAAACTGTCTCAACGACAATGGCTTGGTCAAGAATCAAGATATCAACTACCTGCTTGCTCGTGGTTATGTACTGTAGCTTTACAGTTTTTCTCTGGACTATTTCTCTGACGAAATGGTATTTCATGTCAATATGCTTTGACCTGTCGTGAAATACCGGGTTCTCTGTCAGTTTTATGCAACTTTGATTATCACAGTGAACCACCGTAGCCTCTAGCTTGTCATCAAACAACTCGGAAACCAATTTTCCGAGCCATACTGCTTCCTTGCTAGCATCATTTGCTGCAATGTACTTAGCCTCTGCTGTACTCTGTGCAATGGATCCATGTTTTCTACTTGACCATGAGATCATAGCGGATCCTAAACTGAAGCAGTATCCGAAAGTACTATTCCGATCCATTGGGCTTCCGGCCTAGTCAGTGTCTACATATCCATGCAGAAACAAACCACCGCTGGATGTATATCTTAGGCCATAGGTAATGGTCCCTCTGAGATATCTCAAGATGTGCTTTGTTGCCACCCAGTGTCTCTGTCTCGGTTCATCCATGAACTGACTCAATGCAATCACTGCATAGCATATATCTGGCCTGGTATGGATCATATACATCAATGATCCAATCAGCTGCCTATACATGCTGGGATCCACCAAATCTGAACGTGTATCAGAATCATGCAACTTCCTCAGGTTGGTAATCATCGGAGTAGACATGGATTTACAATCCATCATACCAAACCTCTTTAACACATCCACTGTGTATTTACCTTGTGCCAGAAATATCTCGCCTTGTCTTTGCCACACTTCCAATCCTAGGGAGTAATGCATCAAGCCTAAGTCTTTCATCTCAAATTCTGAGATTAGCTCCCTCTTACACCAGGCTATTAGCCCTTCATCTCCTGTCAGAAAAAGATCATCAACATACATGATTAATATAACAGGCTGGTTCCATGTTACCTTGAAGTACAAATTGGCATCAACATCACTTTTCTGAATCCCAGGAATTTAAGAAGGCCATCAATCCTGTCATACCAAACTCTGTGAGCCTGCTTAAGACCATACAAGGCCTTCCTTAGTTTGCACACATTAGTGTCTTTGTTATGCAGTACAAAACCATCTGGTTGTTCCACAAAGACCTCCCGTTCAATCTTTCCATTCAAGAATGCTTTTTTTACATCCATCTGATGTAGTTTCCAACCAATAATTGAAGCGAATGCAATAATAACTCGAATGGAGGTATACCTGGCTACAATGACAAAAGTCTCGTTGTAGTCAATTCCTTCTTTCTGAGAGAAGCCTTTGGCTACAAATCTTGCTTTGAACTTTTCCACACTCCCATCGGCTACATGTTTGATCTTATAGATCCATTTGGAAGAGACCACTGATTTGTCCTTTGGCCTTGGCACAATGTCCCACACATTGTTCTTTAGAATAGACTTGTATTCCTCAAGCATGGCGTCCTTCCACACTTGTAATTTATCTACTTCTTCAAATGAAGAAGGTTCGGCATCACTAATGTTGCTCATCAGTGCAACATAGCCTCCATACCTACGAGGCCTCTTACTTTCCCTGAAAGTTCCTTTGGGAGCATCTATCTTTTCTGCTTCCTGCACTGTTTCTTTAAGCCATCCTGGCTTCCTTTGGGCTGGAGGTTCTTCAAGAGTTCTTTTCAACTCTTCAACAGGTTCTAGGGGCTCATCACTTGGCCCTTCATGGGGTTCCTCCCTCTGATCATTCGACTCTTCATTTTCAGAAGAGGGTGAAGTTGGATGAACTGCTTCTGATTCCTACTGTAGCTCTCTGGATTTCTTGAATGCGACTTCCTCATGGAAAGTCACATCCCTGCTTACCTCTATCTACCTCTGACCTAGTACATATATCTTGTAAGCCTTGGAGTTCTCATCGTACCCCACAAAAATCCCTTTCTTGCCCGAGTGTTCCATCTTTGTCCTCTTTTCCTTAGGGACATGAATATATACAGGACACCCAATTATCCTTAGATGACCTACTTCAGGTTTGGTTCTTGAGAAGACCTCTTCAAGAGTCTTTTCCTTCAAGATAGCATGAGGACACATATTCTGAATATACATGGCAGTGGAGGTAGCTTCTTCCCATAAGGAATTTGGCAGATCCTGGTGAAACATCATGGCTTTCGCTGCCTCACATATTGTCATGTTTTTCCTCTCAGCAACACCATTTTGCTGAGGGTTATATGGCATGGTCAACTGTCTCTTGATTCCTGCTTCCTTGCAGAAGTCCTCAATCTGGAGAGATTCAAACTCTCCTCCATTGTCTGTTCTAAGAGTTCTGATGCGTTTCCCTGTCTGCTTTTCAATAAAGGATTTATATTCTTTAAACTTATCAAATGTGTCATTTTTCGCTTTAAGGAAATAGATCCAACATTTTCTAGAGCAATCGTCAACAAAAATGACATAATACAAGCAACCACTAAGAGAGGGAGATGACATGGGACCACACACATTGGAATGAACCAGATCAAAGATGCCCTGAGCTCTACTGTTACTGCTATGAAATACTTTCTTTATATTTTTACCAAGCATGCATCCTTTACAAATTTCATTTTTACTAAAAGAAATAGAGGGCATGCCACATACCATATTCTGCAGATCTGGAAGTGCTGTGTAATGAAGATCTCCAAGTCTTCTGTGCCACAGTTCGCTGGAGCTAGTTGTATCATGAGCTAATGCCTGAACCGACTGTCCTGTCACAACATACAATCCTCCTCTGCGAGTCCCAATAGGTTTTGCTGTACTCAGGTGGCTACCTTTAGCCCACATAAGCGCCTTCCTATCCTTGAAGATCATCCAATACCCCCTGTCCTCAAGGGTTGCAACTGACAGTAGATTCTTCATGAGCCCTGACACATATAATACTTCATCAACATGAAGCATTGCCCCATATTCCAATCTGAAGGAGATAGAGCGTACTCCCTCTATCTTGTAACGTTTGTCATCCCCAAGCTCAACTTGCTCTGCAAAAGATTTCTTCTTGAAATCTGAAAGAATCTCCTTGTACCCTGTCATGTGCTTTGATGAACCACTCTCTACTAACCAAGTTTTCGGCCCTGTGATTACTATACTAGATAAAGCAAAAACCAAGTAATATTCTTTTCTATTTTCTCTTTCATTAGAAGGTCTTTTTTGATTTCTTTTGGATTCATCATCCTCAACAGTTGAGGCATGATGTTTCCCTTTCCTTGGATTTTTCTTCCTATATCAGCAGTCGCTAGCAAAGTGACCCAACTTATTGCAATTAAAGCATTTAATCTTAGATGTATCAATATTCTTGCCTTTAGTATTTATCTTCTTCTGAGAGCCTTTCTGGAACGTGACTTTCTTCTTTCCCTTGAATTTTGATGCTAAGACGAATGCTCTTCTTTGAATGGCTCGCTCCTGGTAACATGCTACTCTCCTCTTGGAGACAATCATGCCATAACCTCTCAAACGTGGGCTGGATCTCTCTCCCACTCACACTGGATAAGAAAGTCTCCCATGAAGAAGGAAGACCATCAAATATGGCCTGCACTAAGTCATCATCATCTAATGTGACACCTATGACCAAGAGATGATCTCTGATCTGGGCTATACTGGAACAAAAAAATGCCATTGATTCACCTTTCTCCATCTACAAATACTTAAGCTTGTGCTTAAGTTTCCTCTTCTGACTTGGTGCCTTTTTTTCATACAGATTTACCAAGGTATCCATACATTCCTTGGAAGTCATTAACGAAGTCATTGCTGGCATTATACTATCTTTGACTGAGTCAAAGATAATTCACTTGGCCTTTGCTTGACTCTTCTTGAAGGCCGCTCTCCCTTCATTAGAGGTGCGTTCCTCCATCACCGTGGTCACATATTGCTCAAGATCATGCTCTTGCAACATATTCATTATCCTGATCTTCCACACATTGAAGTTGGAAGCTCCTTCAAGCCTATCCTCGGCCCTGACAGAAATGGAGGATGCCATGGAACTCACGTTGGAAACTGATCAAGCTCTCTTGGATCTGTGTGTACCTTGTTCCTGCACTTCAACAAGCTCTTTCACACCCTTAGCTCTAATACCATGTTAAATTACAGAGCTTGATTTCAATGTGTGGATTATTTCTTTAGTTTCTTCAACACTTTAAACAATACTTGATTTATCAACCAACAAATTAAAACTCGAAATGATGAACAAAAGTAGAAAAGGTACTCAAATAGAATCTCACACACGCACAAGAATTTACCCTGGAGAAACCCAAAAGGGGAGAAAACTCCAGCAAACAATCTTTCTTTAATTGCAAATAATATGTAAGATCAAGTACAATAATCCACCATGAAAAGTACCTGACTATGTGACCAACAAACACAAAAACCAACACTCTTTACTGTTGACATAAACCAACACTCTTTTCTGTCTTTTACTGCTGATAAAAACAACAATACTCACTGTCTCTTACTGCTGACATACACAACAATACTCGCTGTCTCTTACTGCTGATATACACAACAATACTATACTGTCTCTTACTGCTGATATACACAACAATACTCGCTGTTTCTTACCGCTGATATACACAACAATACTATACTCCTTCACGGCCCTGTCTCCTTCACTCTTGTGCTGCATTGCATTGTCTGTATAGAAGAGGGGGTTGAGCTCTATATATATAAGGCGCTGGAAGAAGAGGAGAGAGTGCTCGAATTAGTAAGAGGCTGCATGACTTTACAACTCGATTTGTGACTTGACTTGAGACTAGACTTTGCATGCATTGCATGCCACCTCAACATGCAACTCGACATGTAACTAGACATGCAACATGCAACATGCAACTTGACATGCATGCATGCAACTCGACATGCAACATGCAACATGACTTGTCAACTTGACTTTGACCACTCGAACTAGACATACACCTTGTCTTTTACAACTTGAGTTTGACAACTTAGACTAAACATGCAATTCGACTTTTACAATTGAGTTAGGCAACTCAAAATCTTTTCATGGTGGATAATGTTACACGTGCCAACGCACTAGATCAATACATTTACATTATTTGCATAAGGAAGATTGTTTGTTTCTAGCTCATAGGAATTGTATATTCAACCTAACTTTTGCTAGATGCCTTTACTTTTGCTCATAGCTTATAAGGCTTGACTAGGCTCACAAAGGTTGTACGCACCCCTTGACGTTTGCACTAGTTTGTCTATGCTCACAGAGGTTGTACGTTCCCCCTGACTTTTGCACTAGATTGTTTATGCTCACAGAGGTTGTACGTTCCCCTTAACTTTTGCATTAGACTTACATCTTGACTTTTGTCTTAGACTTACAAAGCTTCTTCCTTTGCCTCGGCTAGAGTCACAAGATCATAAAGCATCTCGTTCGTCCTGAATTTTTGTTTGACTCATAGAGGTTGTACGTTCCCCCTGGCGTTTGTCAATACCTCACAAGACCGATTGATTCTTCAAATATCCTTGGCTAGCCTCAGGGTGGCCCACATGGCCTCTCATTGGAGAATGATTGCCGATGTTGCCAAATTTAACAGAAATAACTTTACCTCATAAAGCTCCTCTGGCTGTAACACATTTTTTCTTCTTGTGGCTCCTTGCTAGCTCCTTCATCCACCATTACCTGTTGCATACAAAAACTCTTGCTAACCCTTTACAAGTAAACCCTAAAAAAATAACTAAGATAGACAATAACACAAGTATATGTGAGACAAAATGCTTTCTCTTATTTTCCAACTAGTTACAAATGTGATAGATGCCCTCCTTATATAGATAAGGCGCCTCACTCAAACCATGGGTAGATACCATGTGCTGGATACAATAAAATGAGACAATACAAGGTGCTCTATCAAAACCAAGGGCTAATACATGAGGCGCCCTCAATACCATGGTCCAATACCACTTTGAGTGAATAAAATAAACAAACAAGTGGAATGCCCCCTTTAAATGCTCAACAAAATCATGAAAATCATGAATTCAATCAAGAAGAATGTCCTAGAAGAAGGGCGCCCCTCCAACCAACTGCATGAAGTGTGGGATAAACTCAACCAACCTCCAAGAGTCATGGAATAAAAGGTGCTCTCTAAGAGAAGAACACATGGACTGGCATGTGTGGCATAGTAAAGGAGGAGCTCTGATGAAGATGAGGTCCAATAAGCTCATAACCTCCTGAACTAACCAATAACCACCTGTAACAAATGGTCCAACTGTGCAACAAACTGCTGATTGACTCCAACAAAATCATCTGTGGTCAACAAAGTATAATAGAATGTAATAATCCACACGTGTGAGAGAATACGCCCATGTAAGTTTTGATGTTTTTGTAGCATCAAGAGGTATTCCCACATTAGCCTTGGTGTCGGACATGTGGGAATTGTTGTTGGCACTCACATTGCGTTTTTCATTTTGTGAAAACCCCTTGTATATTGAGCTGGGGCTTGGTTGGAGCTTCACACCCACATGGAGGAATACATAATTCTAATTTAATGTTGAGTTTAGAAGGGGTTCCTAAACTCACTCATTAGACTCCTATTAAAGGAGAGGCAATGTGAGGAGACATTGACACATCTCATTGTGACATTATGGAGTTGGCATAAGTGAGTGAGCACTTATGCCAAGGAGATTGCGGTGGCAATTTCAACAAGAAAATTCTTCACTTTGGCAAATTTGGCCTAGGTTTTTTTTTTGTCTTGTTTTTTTTGTTTTTGTTTTTGTTTTTTTAATCTGATTTTTTCATTGAAGGGAGAGAAACAACCACATGTGTGAGCTCTCACGTGTGATAGGGCGCTGAAAATAGGCTACACGTGTGATCCAGATTCTATATAGTCCTATCACATGTGCGGACCGTACAATAGTAGAAAATTAGAAATAGGCCGCACGTATGATCCGTACAACACGTGCAGGAAGGCCGTATAATTGACATCAACAAGTCCGTACAACCATACAAGTGATGTCAGCAGGCCCATACAATTGTACATGTGATGTCAATAGGAAAGTACAACGAATTTGTAAGTTGGAAGGTTTTCCGGGATTTTTTCCTGAATTTGTAATTTGCTGGGAGGACTATTTTTGTCCTCAAAAATTCTCAATTTGAAAATGTTACAGAATTTTTTTTTTGTCTCTTGTGTATGGATGATTTCTCTCTGATCTTTGTGCTTCCGCTATAATTTTCTGTCATAATTTCAGTGTAAAATTATTCAGTGATAACAACCCTAGTTTAATGTTTGAGGTCACTTGGAAGTAATTTTCAGATCTGAAATTGAATGCATTGCTTCCCTTGAAAATTTGATACTAAGCAAGTACACCCCCTTGGAATGACCTAGGTGGCACATGATGATGTGGAGTCCCATCATCGTCCAATGCATTGTCATGGATCCCAAAGCAGTGGTACGTATCCCAATGAAGTACACGAATCCAAAGAAAAATGGCATGGATCCCAATGTAGATAGATTTAGCTATATATAGGTACACGGATCCCAATGCAATGCCACGGATCCCAAGGCAAGCACATGGATCTCGAGGCATGGTACATGGATCCCAAAGCAGGGCGTCCACTTATAGTGGTGGGTCTAACCTCTTTACAAGTCATTAGGTGATGCATATATAGTGATTTCTTCTATGAACAACATAAGTTAACATTTTATATTTTGCCTAAGTTTTAGCATGGGAGGACAACACATGTGACAAATCCTAAGACAAAATGTATTTCCCAAGTCACTAAGTTAGGGATAGGTGATATGATGGATACTTATGCAAGGGAAAGGAGAAAACTTCATGAATCGACCCTCAAAATCATGTAGGA
The DNA here is from genome assembly GCA_000966675.3 of Picea glauca. Classification (NCBI taxonomy): domain Eukaryota; kingdom Viridiplantae; phylum Streptophyta; class Pinopsida; order Pinales; family Pinaceae; genus Picea; species Picea glauca. The sequence continues at coordinate 34,948 of JZKD02S2184061.1, forward strand.
TGAAGTATAGGTCTTTAAACTTGTTTGACTAGCTTTCATGAGTTAGGATTTGATATAGAAGCCTTTTAGAGGGAGCTTTAGCTTTGAGTTACCATTTCCTCGACACTGTTTCTTACTATCCCTTTCTTTGCCTTTTTATTTCTTTCTTTCAAGTCCCTTTTTCTTTAGATATTCATAGATAAACATGGGACTAGGGGCATTGGACTCGTAAGGTGGCATAGCTCAAGCTTTATTATTTTTGGCTTTTAACTTTTTTATTTACTCTTCACCTCTAACCTTTTTGGTTTATTTGACTTAGGATTTCCTAGCTCGACCTTTCTGAATGACAATTGATAAGCCAACCATGAGTGGGAAAAACCTTTTTATGAATGGAATGGAAGTGAAAGAGGGAAAAATGGAAGGTGTTAAGTATGGTTAATGTGAAGGACACTACCCTAACTAGACCCCTAGTAGTACAATTTGACTTGAGACTTGATAACACTTCTAAAAGATAATTATGTTCCCCATGGGATGGCGAGGCAAATAGTAAAATTGTTAATGTTATGTAGTGTTATTAGATCTCACTTCAACATTAACCACATTCATGACCAGCTTAGAAGTTATAACACCATGACTAAGTATCAATCCCATACGTGAGAGCATAACACGACAAGTGAAGTAAACAGACTAAACCATAATCATGTGCAAATGAAGTCATAGTATACCATCTGACAATGCATATGTCATCCGAGGTGTGAAAGATAAACATTGATATACCATGGTTGAGTGATTTGATAGAGTCGAGGAGGGATGTGGGGCAGAATAATCATGTAATTGAAGGAGAATAAGGACAATGTTTGCAATCTGAATGACATGAGTAAGAGATCTCATGCAAGCTGGAACACACCACACCAATTGGTGGGTGGCTCTCGAATTGTTACCTCCGAAGGGGCAACACTATGGTGGACTAAATCCATTTAGAGAAATCTGAACCAACTCATTATCCTCGTTTGCGTCCTTAATTGCGACAATCTGATCTCTCAGCTCTATTATCTTTATGAGATAGCTTATCACTATATTTGTCTTGCTCATGAGGGAAACACTGAGCTTGTTCTTTAAGAGCATCTTCTTGGATACATTGATAGTTTGCTACAAGGTTCCCAAGGCATCATACATCTCTTTGGCAGTCTTCTTCTTGACAATATGAGGGATCATATGAACCTTCATCGAATCCAATAGGATTTGCTTCGATGCCATTGCCTTCATGTTGTGTTATGTTAGATCTTTGGGATATGTAGGTGGCACAACCAACTTCTCCATGAGGTACCATAAGTCTGCCATTTCTTGGAGGTTCTACAATTTAAACTTCCATGGCACAAAGTTGGAGGCTCCCTCCAACAAGTGGCCCTCTCACATATTGGGAATGGCCATTAATGTAGCTCCATTGAAAAAGCTTCAATCTCCACTCTCTAGATCAACTAGGGTTTCACACCCAATAACCCTTTTGAGGTTCATGTGCCGACCATTGGAACATATTTGCTTTAGTCATAGAATCTTGAACATACTGCCCACTGAAACCCTCCAACAATCCTCTACTCTAGATAGTATACCTCCCCATACACGGAATTTGGAAGATTCCATTACTTTTGAAAATGAAAATCTGCTACAGGAAAACAATGAACTGCTAATTGTTGAACTGAAATTTCAAAAAATAAAACCTGTACCCCCGCCTTTTCCTTTATAGGCTAGAAGGTACAATGAATCTGGATACATGCACAAAAGTGCCTTGACTAGAATAGTAAACTCTAACACTAAAGCACCTTCCTTGCATGGATAGACGAGCCTAAGTGAAGCGCACCTCTATTGGAGATGAATAGAGGCATGTAAGCATGCATTCTCTTAGAGATCTACACCCTAACTCAAACTGGGATCCACATGCATGAGCACCTTGCTTAACAAGAAAATTGTGTCCTCTAATTGTGCATGCAAATCCTAAGTTACCAACTAAAGCAAACCAGAAATAAAACTGAATTGCTAAATATCAAGGGCATCTAGACTGGAACTAAATTGAGGATGGTGCATGTATGCACCCTCTCTCTCTCTCTCTCCATAAATGCTCTTGTGTGTTCATTATTGCTGTACGGAATCACTGGATGGTTGTATGGAGTTGCTATACTGTTGTACAAAACTTTGTTGGAGGAGGCTTGTTTCACTACTTTATAGACCTACACACATTTCACACGTCTTCTCTGTATGCTCCCAAGTCTCCTCTACTCACTGTTGCCATTAATGGCACTCAACTCTACACTTTTTGAGGTAATAAGAATCAAACAAATTGTTTCTACCTATTTAGTGAAGTCATCAATAACTGCCAGAATCCATTTAAAACCATTACCAGAATTCTCATGCATCTCATTAACAAAGTCCAAACCCCGTTACTGAAACGGTGCCTCAACAACAATTGTCTCAAGAGGCAAGCTTGACAACAATGTTTTTTTTTTCAAACCACATAAGTCATAACTTATCAAACCATCTGGCGATCAAACCATATTTGTAAAAAAATTCTATCATTTATCTTAGGCGATAACCAATTGATTTCTTGTTACTACCTCTAAAATTTGGCAACAACACCTTTCCATTAGTGTCACATGTGCATCATTGACAATAATTAATAAAAAAATCTCATAGTATAATATTGTAAAAAAAAAAAACTTTCATATCAATTAGAGGGAACTTACAACAAAAAGGAATGACAAAGGAAAATATATTTAGAAATACATGGAAAAAATTCTACACACTAATATACAACATGATATACTACGTACATGTTGAAAGAAGTGAAAAAAATAATAGAAGTAAAGTATTAAAAACATTTTATTTTACTACATAAATTTACATGACTTCAATTGAAAATTCATGGTTTTCTCAATAATAGTTTCAACTTTCTATTAACTAATCATCCATATATAGCGAATATACCCCAAAAATGGGATGCATAATCATTGATTTGGCGAAAATATTAAGAAAACCTATTATATGTTCATGGAAAATGCTTATATTTAGGTGAAAAATATAGGTGTATGCATAACTATAATCATAAATTAGGCAACAACTTTTTTTATTTTTAATGAAAATATGAAAATTTTTAGCCTAAATTTCTTCAAAAACATTAAAATTAGCCAAATTGGCAAAATTTTGCTTAAAAAAAACATTGCTTGGCAACCTCTGTTTTTGTACATAAAATTGACAAGACTCACAACTTTGGCCTTCTCCAATTGTCACCAAATTCAAATTGCAAGCACATCCCATAAAGGGTACTCAAATATATGATCAAATGGTGGGATTCCCCCAAGTGATGTAATGGGAGCCTAAGGGCCTATTAGAGTTAATGATAGGATAAATATGGTGGCCATTTAATGTAATGTGGATTGGGTCCACTATGTTAGTTATTATTAAATAAGGTACACTACATGGTTATCATTCAATACATGTAATATGCTTCGGTCATTAATATAGGGGCCATTGGTGGTTAGGGTTAGGTATAAGTAAGGATGGTGTCCTCCTTATGGGATATGTCGAGTATTGTTATTGTATTTGTCAGGCCAGGTATGGGTAGTGAATTTATAACTCCACACTTGGATGAATTGCATTAACATGAAACCTTCATAAACACACATTCGGATGACCTTTGGTTTCATCTTTCGAATGACTCTTCCTATTACCTTCAACTCTTCATATTTCTCCTAAGTGATATTTACACAAATACCATAATCATGAGGATTAGGTATCCAACATTCCCCTCCTTAAACTGAAGGGGTGTTTGTGAGTAGAAGCATCATTTTGAACTTTTCAAACTTTTCTCTTCCAAGCGCTTTGGTGAAGATGTCCACAATTTGCTCATTTGTGGAACGATGTCCCAAGTGAATAGTCTTGGCCTCTACATGATATCAAATTAGGTGATACTTTGTGTTGATGTGCTTAGTTCGATCATGGAATCTGGGATTCTTGGCCAACTTGATTGCAAAAGTATTGCCAACTAGAAGAGGAGTAGAATTCACTTGTTTCTCCCGCAGATCTTCAAGTATTTTCCCGAGCCACACAATTTCTTTTGTTACTTTTACAACTGCCACATATTTTTCCTCTGTTGTGGAATCTGCTGAAACTAACTATTTGCGTGATCTCGAGGAGACAATTGTGGATCCAAGACTCATGAGATAGCTTGAAGTTGACACTCCATTTTCTTTATCCTCAACAAATTATGAATCAGTCAGGTTGAAGTCATCCACCTTAGAGTACTTGAGTCCAAAATCTTGAGTTCCCTTCAAGTATTTTAGAACTGTTTTTGCAGCAGACCAATGTCCTTCACAAGGTTTTTGCATGAACCTGGAAAGAATCCCAACAACAAATGAAATATCTGGTCTGGTGGTGATAAGGTAGATAAGACTTCCCACAAGTTGTGTGTACTTGGTTGCATCCTCAAATTCATTCCCTTCTTTTGATGTGAGGTTTAAATTTTGTTTCATTGGAGTAGAGACATGGTTACACCGAGCCATGCCAAACTTGTTCAACAATTCTCCAATTTACTTCTTTTGGGAGATGCATATGTACTTTGGATTTTGAATCACTTCAATGCCCAAATAGTAATGAAGATGTCCCAAATCTGTCATCTCAAAGCCTTTCTTCAACTCTTTCTTTATGGATGCAATATAGCTTTCATTGTTCCCTGTTATTTGTTGAAATTAATGTAGCTGCAAGAGCCATTCTCTGGAGGATGGAAAAGACCCTAGCTGTAGACTAGGGCTCCCAACACACTCCTGGGGTTTCTTGGTATGAGACCAAGCAGTGAGAGCCATGGCAAAAGACACTTGTGAGGGGCCCCGATAGATGACTGGGGTTATTGGTCTAGAACCAAGCAAAAGACCCTTGTAAGGACCCCCAGTAGATGACTGGGGTTCTTGGTCTAGAACCAAGCAAAAGACCCTTGTGAGGGCCCCCAATAGATCACTGGGGTTCTTGGTCTAGAACCCAGAAGAAAGACCCTTGTGAGGGCCCCCAGTAGATGACTGGTGTTCTTGGTCTAGAACCAAGCAGAAAGACCCTTGTGAGAGCCCCCAGTAGATGACTGGGGTTTTTGGGCTTGGACCAAGCAATAAATCCCTAGATGTGTCTAGGGCCCTTGAATGTGTTCCAAGGAACCCTTGCTTAATGCATGGGTTGATCCTTGGTCTTGTACCTTGGTGGATAAGACCCTAGATGTGTTCTGGGGCAACCTGGTTCTTGACCAGGTAGATCTTGGTGTAATACCAAGATGTGTTGATGTGTGATCCTCTTCCTCTCTCCTGGGATGGTCTATGATATCTAGGAGTGTCTATGAAGATGGAACTGACCACATTGTTGATGTACCCCCCTTATGCAGTGATGATAAAGTTTATAAGTCACTATGAGACTCATGTGGATATGTTTTGCCATTATGTAACTCCCCTTGACTTTGTCTTAAAAGGTAACCCTTTGTTGTTTTCCTTCACTCTTGTTTTATGTGATGGGGATCTTGTTTTATGCGATGGGGATTTTATTGATGGGATTAAGGTTTTATTGATGTGATTAGGGTTTTAATTAAATATTAATTGACATATTAATTAATATTTATATTAATTAAATGTCAATAATTAATTATAATTCTAATTACCTTAACCCCTCTCCCTAACTATAAATTAGACCCGACCCTTTGTATTTTGACATTCACTTAAACTCACTCTCCTCACACTTCCTAAACTTGCTACGGCTACCTCAATTTAGTTTTTCTTGGTTATGGTATGGCTTCTCTAGTAAACCCTCTATCTCATATTTGAGGTATTACTTGCACTCTTGTTGGCTCGGAACTTCAGGTTGATTTTGCTTGCTTGGTTATGATGTGTTGGACCTCTTTCAATCTGCCTTTGCTGCCTATGCTCATCGAGTTCTCTCTTGTGGCTGTCACGAACTATCCCATGACTGCTTGAAGGAGCCGCAAACTGTCCCTTGGCTGAGTATGGGTGCCACAACCCTTCTTTGTGGCTGCCATTGTGTGTGTGAGTCTACAAGTGCCTCCCTTATTTGTGGCTTCCATTGTGTGTGTGAGGCTATAGGTGCCTCCCTTCTTTGTGGCCGCTACTGTGTGTGAGAGGCTACGGGTGCTTCCTTTTCCTTGGCTGCCATTTTGTGACAGGGTTTGATACTTGTATTTTCAGATCTGAGTATTTCCAGATCTGAGTTTGTATTTGCTTATGGAGCCACTTGTATTTTCAGATCTGAGTTTGTATTTGCTTATGGAGCCACTTGTATTTCAGATCTGAGTTTGTATTTTCTTATGGAGCCACTTGTATTTCAAATCCGAGTTTGTATTTGCTTATGGAGCCACTTGTATTTCAGATCTGAGTTTGTA
>JZKD02S2184083.1:13992-33187 GCA_000966675.3 Picea glauca
GACGAGAAAGGTAAATTCCATGGATTGTCGAAATAATTTGTTTGAAACGAAGCTACTTGGAGAATCACAGCCTTGGGCTGATCAGGGACAGTTGAAACAAACTTAACATCATTTGAAGGTGGTGGAAATTCAAAAGTGCCCATCAAATATGGAAACAATCCAACACCTAGATTGATGGTACCTTGTTGTGGGTTATCAATCATCAGGACCATGGATGCCCTCGATGAAGGGTCAGGATGAGAGAAAGACAACTGATCAATGATTACTATCCTACCCTAATGAGGAAAGCATAAAATACAAAAAATGGAGTATACAACCATTGTCATTGTGTAAGTCCAACTTCGACCCAACAAAAGGTTATAGTCGAGAGGCACATCGACTACTTCGACCTTGACACACATAGTTTTTCCCTCCAACTACATGGGGAAGGAGGGGATTATGCCATGTAGTATAAAAGAATGGTCGTCATACACAATTAACAATGTAGGAGATGGAGACAACTCAGGTTGACCAATAGCCTTCCAACATGCCAATGAAATAACACAAGTAGATTCACCCTCATCTACCATTGTGTAGAAAATATTCCATGTCAATGATTTCACGGCGTAAACCAATACTATTTGGAAGGTGACGTGGAAAGGAAAATGAGGTATAATAACGCTTTTCTTTAACAAGGGAAACTCTGAGGACCTCTAGTGAAGACATTGCACAAGGGTTTTATGTCAGATTCTCAACGATGGAGTATTTCTGGGCAGCCCTCGCATTTGGATTATGAGAAGCTTTCATAAACGCACCTTTGGGGATGTGAGTGATATTTTCTCCCATTTTTTTCTCAATGTGAAGAGGACGCAATGGGTTGCCGTTCTTAGCAGATTCATGCATTCCATAATCATGAGCCATGGTCTGAAGATGAGCATCCGATCTCATGATGTACACGTTTGTGGTTCTAGTGTTAGCATTAAGTTTGGGGGCACCCTGATTACCCCCAGACATGTTCATGGATGAAGAAGTCTGTGTCAAATTATGCCCCTGAGAGAAGGGGTTAGTTAATATAGAAAGTTGTTGATGTGCCAAAAACTTCTGGGCTTCCTCCATCCGAGGGAACTGATGAGTCAGGTGATCATCTGTGCAAAGATTACACGGGAACTTAACCTTCTTATTCTTGTTTTTACCCTCACCAACATTGTTAGAAACCTTTTTTTCATTACCACCCTTTCCATTCTTTCCCTTGGCCTTTATTTTTCAATCGGGTTGCTGGTTACCTTTGGGGTTTGTCATCTACAAACTTTTTACTTTTGACATTTGGGTTGCGGGGGAAACCGTACTAGGAATCTAGCTCACCACAATCTGTTGTAGAAATAACTATTGCAATTGGTTAGACAACTTATCTATGGGCTTTCTTTGTGCTGAGCCTACGACACCATTGACATGAGGCCTAGACTTTTATTTCGTTTGGTCAAAGGTTGAGCATGGTGCATCTGGAAGAATCTCATACAACATGCTAGATTGAGAATAAATCAATTCCAGTTGTTGAGCTCTTATTATAGCCTCTTCCTCAGAAAATACTATGGAAGTCACGATGTCTTTGGAAATATAAGGTACCAAAGACTTGAGGAACCATTCGAGTATAAATGTAGGAGGGACCTTCACTTTAATCAAGCTCTTGTGGAGATTCCATTCTCGAATATGATCGAAGATATGGATGGCCTTAGTTTGCTCGAAATTTTCCAAAAACTTTGTGCCAGCATCGTATCTCACCAGTAGCTAAAAATGGTTTAAGAAGACCATTGCCATATCATTAAAGTAAGCATATTTCAAGCCATTGAGCTCAATATACCACTTCGCAACACCCCATATGAGAGTGCATTGAAACAATAACAACTTGATAGAGTCATCATTCAACGAGTTGGAGGATTACCACAAGTGAAACTTTGTAACATGATCCCCTAGATCTTCGCTAGGCTTGCCTTCAAATTTTCATATGTCAAAGGGAAACTTAGTTGGCATAGGAGAAAAATGTGGATCATGATAGATAGGATTATTACACAAACTTGACAAGTCTTGCAAATGAAGAGTTTATAGAAAAGGTAACCTAGGTTGCGACAAATTTAAAGGAAAAGAGGAACCTGGATTTTGGTTGGCACTAGGTTGTTAGGATTTTTTTTCCTGTTGACTAGGGTTCTGGTAAAAACCAGGGTGTCCTTGGCCAATATAATGGGTTTGTGCATTAGTCTTCATCGTCAATGGATTCGAATAATTAAATGACATACCCTGGGTAGGGATTGCTCCTTGCATGGTATTCCAAAAACCTTGGTTGGGGTTACCCCCAAACGTTCCTCTTGGCATAGGCATTGAACCTTGCCTGGGGTTCCAGTGAGCATGGGAGGGGTTGAGATGCCTACCAAGGATTTCCAAGACCTTGAGAGGTGAAGGCTCCTGTCATCATTCCCTATGAAGGAACAAAGCCTTGCATGGGGTATGGTTGATTGAAGAAGGGGTTTCCCCCTAACGAAAATGCGGATGATGAGAAAGTGTTATTTTTTAAAGAACCAAACAAACATAAAGGTATAGAACCAAGAAGAGTCATATAGGACTGAGACCCATGAATCCCTCCACTAAACAAGTTGGAACTAGCATTAGGACCAGATGGTTGTTGAAAAGCACCTCCGAGCGAGGAGGACGGAGGGGGAATATGACCCCCACCCTAAAGGATTGCATTAAATGGAGTAGAGGTGCCCCAGAATGATTCTTGCAAGGGATAATTAGAACTCCCTTCCCCCATACCAATAGTCTATAAAGTGGAGTAGGTTAAAGTCGATCTTGTGTCGAAACCTGACATCCCATATGAAAAAGGAGCGCTAGATGTGTTCTGTATGGTGGAAGTAGGAGTAGTGGTAGAAGTCATCATAGAGATTGTGCCACTACCATAATTTGTAGGTGTCTGGCTAGAGGTAATCCTTTAAGGTGAAGGTGGGGGAGGAGGCACGACACCCCCTCCAACCGTAACCAGGATGGGAGTATGAGGACTTCCAGTAGTAGAATTATTTGCTTCCATACCCAATCTCCTAACGAGATGACAATCAAGAGTAGTCACCTCAAGAGGGACTATATGAACAAGGATTTGTGCTAAGAAATCAGTGATTAGAGGGTTTGCATGACTGAAGCCTTTAGCTTCAAGGTTGAAAACAATAATCTCCTTCAGTGCAAGTGTATATTCTCTAGGAATAGGCCCAGGAAAAATTTCTTGTGACCCGATCGCTTCGAAAAAAACCTCTTGATCTATCCTTTGCCTCAATGGTGGTGGAGGTGGCTCCAAAGTTACCAGCATAAAGACCTGGAGCCTATGCAAATGGTGATGATTTTTATCTTCCACCTTGTGAAATGATCAACCGAGACTCTAAGGTAAAACTATGGAGAAACACAGAGCACATGCTACAAAGTCCCTAAAGAAAAATCAAGCAATTGGGAGAATGACAGGAAGAACAATTACACCAACGAACACTAGATAAACTTACAGGTGCAAGTGTAACTCAAACATGGAAACACCCTCTGGGTATACTGTTAGCACAGGGGCAGACCCAGGGTTCAGCTCCAAGAGTGCACCAACAAGCCCTAACTACTGGCCCTTTCGGAAACACCTGCGAGGCATATGCAGTCTCACTCGAAGAATCTATGGGGGGGTTGCAAGACAGAGATGTCTACAACCAAAGGGAATATCAAGTGGATCTAATGGGAGAACAACACAACATTCATATATCACTTATCAGCTTAGATCTACTCCACACAACTATCTATCGGATCTAACATAGTAATGAAACAACAGTATATCAAATGGCAAAGAACATAGCATCAATCACACACAAAACAAGATGTATGTGGTTCACCCCCTCTCTAGGGCTACATCCACAAAACTATGCTTTATAGTATATTAAGATGAAGCATATTGTTCTCGTCTGTGCTCTGAGCTATCATATCTTCTTTCTTCTCCTCTCTTTCTCGCTCCTTCCTACTGACCTAGATGTAGGACTGATCTTTGCACCCAACTGAAGATCTTACAATACCCGAGTGCTCTTACACTTAGCACTTCTCTCTCACACAACAATCATCACTCATGCCAAAAGCTAGAGTGACAATAACAATATCAACAAAAACCCAACCTAGGTCCTCTTGACCTTTATTTATACATTACAATCACTCATTGACAACCTTAGGCTAAAACCTAGGTGTCAAAACCCTAGATACCAAATCCCTAGGTGTCTAAAACCCTAGGTCAACTTGACCCACATTTTCAGGGCTTCACCAGCCTGTCTTTCCTTCCTTCTCGTGGTACTTCAAGCATCCAATGATGGATTTTTCCACTTGCTGAGTTGTCCACGTTCCAAATTCCTTGTTGATATATCATCCTTGATATCCTCATCCAACGACTTGCTTTCTCTTACTTTGCTCCATATTTTCTTCTCTTCTGCTTACTTCAACCCAGTATCAGTCACTGTGTCTTCCACACAGTTCACATTTTGCCTTTTCTTCTTTTACCTTCACTTGCTTCCATACCTAAGGGCCAACAGGCCCCCAACACTCACCTGTGACTCATCCCAAGGCACTTCAGATCTGATCCTACTATTTTTCTTCAACGTCGGACTGTGCAGTGCATCCTTTGCTTTCTACTCTATGCCTCCTTTCCTTCCCTGTGCAAACTGTCTTTTCTGTGTCTGGTACCCAGTTTCAACTGCACCTGGTACCTCGACCCTTTTCCTTATGCATTTACTGAGATATGTGAGGCAGCTGGTTGTCACAATACAATTTCAACTGGTTCCCATTCACTAATCCTTCCTTCCATTATCCATTCAAAGTCTTCAATTGCATAACTTCTCCTTCTGTAACATATGCGACCTCATATGGTCCATGCCAATGCATTCAGAACTTCCCTGGATGCTTCATGAACTTGTTGTCGTATACTAATACCAAATCACCTTGTTTAAATGCCTTCTTCTTGATGTGCCTGTCATGGCAGGTCTTCTATCTTTCCTTCTGGACTTGCTGATGGAATCCTACAATAAATCTATCTTCTTCTAGTTCGACCAACTGTGCATGTCTCTCTTGAACAACGCTAATGTTGTTCATACTTGTAAAGGAAACGATTCTTAGGCTGGGTACCAAATATTCCATTGGGACAACGAATTCTAGACCATAAACCAACTTAAAAGGTGTCTGCATTATCAGCTTCTTGCAAGTGGTTCTATAGGATCATAGTACTGCTGGTACTCTTAAATCCTAGTCATCCCTGTTCACACTGCAAATATTTGTCAGCATTGTCTCCAAGATTTTTTTGAATGCTTCAACTTTCCCATTTGCTTGTGGATGGTAAGGTGTGCTCTTGTGATGATGGACTACAAATTCCTCCGTCAGGGATTCAACGGTCTTGTTGATGAAATGTGTGCCTTGATCACTCATAAGGATCTTTGGGCATCCAAACCTAGTTATGATGTCATCAAATATGAAGCACGCAGCTGTAGTTGCACTACAATCCTTAACTGCTCTTGCTTTGGCCCATCTAGTCAAGTACTCTGTGGCAGTGATTATGTACCTTTCTCCTGTGCGCTTTTCTGGTGGGTTTATAGGTCTTACGAAGTCAATGGCCCATTTCTCAAATGCTTGTAGGTTCAGTTGTGGTGCTAATGGAATTTCATCTCTTCTGGATGGTTTCCCAACTCTTTGGCATACAACACAGGCTCTATAATAGTCCTTGGTATCTTTGTGTAAGGTAGGCCACAAAAGGCCAGCTCTAAGAACCTTTTGCATGGTTTATTTTCCTATGTAGTGTCCTCTTGCGATACCTTCATGATCTTCTGTGAGGATCAATGGTCTCTCTGCCTCCATAACACACCTCCTCAATATCTCATCAGGTCCCATTTTGTATAGCTATCTAGCTATAAGTGAAAAGTATGCAGTGCACACTACTAGCTATTTCTTCTGGGTGATTGTATACTCACTAGGTGCCATCCCTGTTGACAGGAACTGGGCTATCTCTATGAAGTGGTCATCAATATTTCTAATGGCTAGCAGCTGTGCATCCGACAATGTATCCTCCAAATTAGTGGGCTTTTCTCCATGTTCCAACCTTGACAAGTGGTCAGGACCCTTGTTCATTCTGCCCGGCTTAACCATGATCTCAAAATCATATTCTTAAAATAGCAGAAGACATCTGCATATTCTCCCTCCCAACATTGGCTTGTTGACTAGGTACTTCAACGTGGATTGGTCAGTAAAAATTTTAAAGTGTCCTCCCAGTAAATAGTGGCAGAACTTCTGCAGCTCATACACCATGGATAATCTTTCTCTCTTAGTGGTGGTGTAATTAATCTCAGTTGTGGATAGTTTCCTACTAGCAAAGGCTAATGGGTGGTCGATGTCTCATCTTCCTGGTTGTGCTAACACAACTCCTAAGGCAATAGAAGATGCATCGACATGCATGTGAAACTCCTTGTTCCGATCTGGGAAAATGAGAATGGGCGCAGTAACCATTTTCTGTTTCAGCGTATTAAGGCTCTGTTGGCATTCTTCTGTCCAGTGAAATTGACAGTCTTTCTTCAAAAGCTTCTCCATGGGTGTTTTAATCTATGCATAGCCTTTAATGAACTTCCTATAATATCCCGTAAGTCCAAACGCAGTGTGCAGTTGTTTGACTGAAGTAGGAGGGGGCATATCAACTATAATGGCAATTTTAGATGGATATACCAAAAATCCTTTCTTACATACAATATTACCTAACAATCCTTGATTACATACAATCTGACACTGCCTGCATTTGTCCAACATTAGGCTTAGACATTCAATATGATTTTTCAGATAACTAAAAACAATCCAATCATCAAAATAAGCTTCTAGAAATTTATGTAGGAAATCATTGAATGCTTCGACCACCACCCTGGAAAAGATTGCCAGGGCATTATTCAATCCAAATGGCATCACCGTAAATTGGTATGATCCCCATTCTATTGCAAATGTGGTCTTATTGTGATCTTCCTTGGCAATTCGGATCTGATGGTATCCTGAAAATCCATTTGTGAAAGAATATACCTCATGTCCACCTACATTATCTAACACCTCGTCAGTGAATTGTATATGGAAGGGGTCATGCAAGCAGGCATCGTTCAAATTCCTGAGATATACAGAGATCTAGATCTCTCATATCTTCTTGTCTTGCACCACTATAGGGCTAATCCACTCTGATTCTTCGATAGTTTCTATAATCCCTGCTTCTAGCATTCTGTAGAGCTCAATATTCACCTTCTCCTTATATTTAGGGTTTAGTATGTAGGGTCTCTATTTGACTGGTCTTGCATCTGGTTTCAAAGGGATCCTCATGTCCCCCATAGGCCCTTTAATTCCCTTCATATCAGTGAACTTGGTCAGAAACAAGTCTTGATATTCATGCAGTAACTCTGTGATCTTGTCAATAGTAGCAACATCCCAATAATCTCCGACATTTGCAAGCTTCGGTGTTTGCTCGGTTCCAATATTGACTTTTTTAATCTTGATTGGTTGTCCAATAAATGGTATCTCAACTCCTAGTCCTTCCACATCTCGCTGTCCCTTTGTTTCTACGATATTCACCTTCCTCGGATCATTGTCTTCGTCAACATTGATGTTGTAACAACCTTGCAGTTTCTGGAGGGGCTCAGTCCATTCGTCCTCTTCTTGTTCTAAAGGGAGGCTAGAGGCCTCCTCAAATACTTTCTGTCTTACAATCTACAACGCTTGAGCTACTGAAGGATATTGAATTTCAAATAAGAAGGTAGTTACAAAATTCTGAGTCATACCTTCCCAATCTGTAGTGATGAGGCGCAGGTCTGCTTGAAGGTACCAGTTGATAGGGGTTGTGTCCAGCGTGTTAATGAATTTGTGAACCCACTGCTCTTGAGGAATGTTTCACTAGGCTTCCTCGCAACTTTGCACATGGTCCTTCGGACAACTTCGACCTGTATACCAAACTTCGTAGCCTTCTACTTATGCTGAGAACCACGTTGTCATCAAAGATGACATTATACCCAGTTTGTAATGTTTTTTTGTGTGTCCCCCACCATCTTACTGGTGTTTCTTTCAATGCCTCATCCATTGCCAACAATCTTTGTTACATTGGTACACTTTCTTCAAAGTCTGATAAGAAGGCTTCTAAAGGATTCAAACCATCAAAGGTGGGTAGGTTACTTACTGTTGTGTTGATCCAGCGAACTTCTCTGGTTAATCTAGAACATCTCCTTGTAGATACTTCATACAATTTGTTCTACTAGTTCTCTAGTGCTTCTTTTGAATCTGATGAACATGCATTGTCACTTCACCAGCGTAGGTTTCCATCGGCCGTAGGATTATTGTAATCATGTTGTCTGGAAGTTAGTTTGTATATGTTTTCCAGTTCATATTCGCGGTCTTCTTCTCTGATGGGATTTGTGTATCATTGGCCTTCATCTAGATCTAAAGGCGCAATGACCCTAAGGACATCTCCTTCAATCGTCATTCGTCTTTTCTTTAAATCAACCACAGTGGAATTATTGAAAGCCCAATCAATTCCTAACAGTGTAGGGTAAGGACAACTATCATCAATTATCTCAATCACCTCAAAATATGCAAACGTCCTTACTCTGTCGATGTCCACAGGGACATGTTCCAATATTCCAAAGGGGATTACATCTTACTGATTATCCATCCTAAGACTAATAGCGGAATACATCAACTTGGGTTTTCCCATCTGTGCCCAGGTTTTCTTCGTCATGACATTGACCTTTGACCCCAAGTCGAGAACCACATAGTCTACATCATACTCTCCTATTTCAAAATTCAAGTGTAATTCCTTATTTGTCCTTCTCCTTTTAGAGACTTGGTGTACTTCCCTATTCATTAAGGGGTCTACCTTTCCTAGCTCATATTGTTTGATTAAATTTTGTAGTTCTTGTACAACGCTTTCATCCTGAATTAACTTAATACAAGTATATACAAATTCCATGAGCTTGNAAGTAAAAAGAAAATAAAAGTGTGAATTACTTTCTTGCAATAAGTAGATTTCCTTTCTGCAAATAGTATAGAACTTCTTCCTGCAAAAGTAAAATAGAAAGTTATACTAGAGTAGGTAATCTAGGGTTCTTATACACTCATCAGTTTAGATTTCAACTATGATTTCAATTATGTAGAACTCCAGTTGTATCAGCACAATTGTATTAGTGATAGTTTTTGTTTCTTTTTAAACTTCCCTACTACAATTAGATTAGTGTTGATTTCATAATCTAGCATAGACTGTGCACAATTATCTTGAAATAACAGACTTCCCTGGTTTGACAATTGATATTGAACACCTTAATTTTCTATTTATTTAGACAATTAAAGTGCCCAACATTTTGGCACCGTTGTCGGGGAAGATAATTATAGATTTTTGTAAGCACATTAGGTTTTTTTTTAGGAATGAATAGTCTGCATGAATTGAGGAATGCGAGAATGTATCCCCCAAAATACTAACCTTACAGGTACCAAAGGATGTGGAGGAAGAAATCCTACACTAGGAAGGAAAACCTTTATTGATGAGATTATAGCCAGAGCAGATTCTTCTTCAAGATCTATTTTCACCCTGCAAATCCTCCAAGAATATGTAATCCTCAGTCATCAGAAATACCCCTTCTTGAAACATCATTTTCAGCAAGATATGAAGTCAAGGCTGAAGATTTGTCACCAACAATTCAGCAAGCAACAATAGAGTACATTGAAGATGAAGGAAGTATATCTCGGAACAGGGAAAATCCAGAAGAAGCAGTTTATCAGATCAACGATTGGATAGTCACTAAAGAAGAGTGGGACGCTTTTCGTATTGAGTGGAGAGAAAGAGAACATATGGAAAATCAAGGGGATAATGAAGAAGAGTTCCACCAAGAGAATCCACAAAACAACGAGGATCAGGTAAATAATGAAAATACTATCTCTACCCTGGTTTTTCCTATTTCTGATGTTCCCACATGAGGTATGGCTCCTATGAAAAACATACCTCTCTCAACTCTGCCAAATTTTCATGGATTATCTACTGAAGGTCCGGATGAGTTTTTGTTTGAATTTGACATTTTGTGTAGAAGCTATGACTATACTACCACTGCGCAAAAGCTTAAACTGTTTCCAGCTACATTGAAGGGTAATGCATTAATATGGTTCATGAGCCTTGCAGGAGAAAACATTTCAACATGGGTACAAATGAGGCAGCTTTTCTTGAACAAGTACTAAGACTACTGCCAAACAAGGGAATGAAGAGAGGAACTATTCAAGATGTCTCAAAAAGAGGATGAGACCCTTGAAGATTTTGTGGAGCGACTCCAATATAATATACAAAGGTCTGGACATCCGGATGTGAGTAAGGACATTCTGAAAACCATTTTTATGAAAGGAGTTAGAGAAGATTGTTTAGATATGTTGAATATGCTTGGCAAGGGAGATATATCTAAGGAATCCTATGAGGACATTGTAGATCTCTGTAATAGATGTTCTTGAGGATCTACAAGGAATAAATCAGCTACCAAGGATACCACTTTTTCAAGGGTACATAAATCAACCAATGGAGGAGCAACAAGAGAAGAAATAGGTAATCTGTTAGAAAATTTCAAAACAGAGATGATTAACTATTGTACTTCACAAATGGAAACTTTGCAGGTCAAGCAGAAACAAGCAGAATCAGAGAAAGCATTGTGCATTTTCTGTCCGAAATGCAGAAAGAAACATCCACCAAGGGAGTGCCCACTGAACATTGTCTAGGTATGTCTTATTTGTGAATTAGATCATGCTACTGACCAATGTACCTCTCTACCAGGAGTAAGCATCAATGAAGGCAAATAATGAGGAAGCAGAGGCTGTCTATCTAATAACACAAAGAAGACAATGGCAGCCAAGAGGTCAAGGTATGAACTCTCAATTCTCTCCTGCAACACTTAATTATTGGAACAATCATATACCATATGGCCAGACGAATGTTCCCTCTCCAAATCAGATGCCACCCCCTTATCAATATCCTGATTCATGGTTACCTATTCCCCATCAACAGAATCATCATGGACAATGGAACCCATATTGGAGAGGCCCTCAACAACAATTCAGTTATAAAAACCATCACCAACTGAATCCCTATCAACAACAGTTCCAAGCCCAGTACCACCAGCAGCAGCTGCAGTTACCTCCCAATGCCCCACCGAACAATCCTCCCTTAATACCTTAGATGCCTGTGCAACCTAACCCAAACCAAAATAATAAGGCTATTCAGAACATAGATATACACAATGTACCAGCCTTGTCTATTACTCCTATGCCTTGTGATGAAATAAAATTAAGATCAGGGAGAATAGTCGAGCCAATAATTGAAGATGCTCCATGATGCCAGTCGCCCTCAAAGGCAACCCGCTCTCACCAGGATCTCTCTCTCACAGGCTCGAAGAGATACTATGCTCCTCAAATCCCATATCAGGACCTTCCGTCACCCACAGGTTACTCTCTGTGAGTCTTCCTTTCTTATTGGGGAATCGGAATTCGCGATTTCGCGATTCCTGTGGTCGCGTGTTTCTCGCCTCGCAATTCCCCAATCCCCGAACTCCGATGTACCGCTTCTCCGGTGACACCTGTCCACGGGATTGATGCTTGGACCCCATGCACCTTCCTCGATCGGGAAATCGCCGATCGGGAATTCACGGCTTCTATTATCACGATTCATAGGATCCCTTAAGTCCCGAACCTCGAACCGCGATGCCACCTGTCAATGCCTTAGGACGTGGCTTAACGCCCTGACACCTGTCTCCCACTTGCGCTATCGGAAAATCACGATTCAGGAATTCGCGATTCCTAAATGCACAAGGTCATAGACCTTACCAAACCCCGAATTCTGACTCCTCGGGATCTTGTGCCACGTGTTCCTATGATGATTGGCGGCTCCGATTAAATCGGTGAATCACTAGTCGCGATTTTAACGAGTATGCACCTCATCTCGTTAAATGCCGAATGCCGAACCCCGATATGCCGATATGTGATGGCCTATTCCCTCCTGTGCCTAAGGACTAACTCCCACTCAGCTTCTCCAAGATCCAATGATCGGCAGGATTTCGTGAGCCTCGCCTGCGAACCCTGGTCGTCAATTCTCCGCCTTAGAGATTTCTTCTGCTCCACAGCTTCTCTCAGTTCGAACCTCTCTTGGGTCTGTTCCCACAACGTTCACAACAGAGCTATCCCTCCTGAGCTTAAATCCTCTGACTCCTTCAGAGATTTTGCACACGATTCACGCGCTGGACCTCCAATAGCTCTCAAAGTGTTGAGTCCTTTGGATCTTGTACTCTGGCAGCAACAGTAATTCCTATCCTCCCCTGCTCAGACTAGCTGCTAAGATTTCAACTCCGCCTGCACTTCTCCTGCACGGCTTCCTCAACCCAACTTGACTTCTGGGCAGATGAGAATGAGAGTTTACTGTCTAGCCTCATCAATGCACTCTATGCGGATGAATTCAACTGCACTCTATGCAGGAATCTCCTGGCTCAGACAGAGAAACAATTGAAACTCATTCTCCTCTCTCTCAGACTTCGGGCTTAGACCTCTAAAATCACATGCACAGCATATTCAAAAGCAGATGCATACAAAGGAAACAAACATTCATGAGCGCATAAACATCATACAGAGAAACAACACAAACCATGAAAGTGAATCAAAGACGTCCTTCTATTAATTCAATCTGTACATGGATGGTTTCCACAAATTCTCTGCTCTGCTCTTTTCTTTCTCATGTTCTCAATAATTCTGAATGATACAATAATACAAAGGAGGGTGCCTATATTCCGTTTTCCCTCTCGAATTCTACAACTATCAAATCTACAATTAATTCCTATCTAACAGCATTAAAACTGATAAATGCCTTCCTATCTACAATACAATACAAGTGCGCTTCTTTATGAATGGCTTCATGAAAGAGCGGCACAACAATTCCCAAGGTGTTTCAAAATTTGATGTTGGTGCTATCCAGCTGTCTTTTCTGCTCCACGCGCTGGCTCGCTTGGTGAGTGATCGATGCTCCTGCAGCATACTCCTCGGCTCGAAAGATTTCATGGGCTCCTGTCCATGAGCTCCTGCACAGTCTGCCCATGCTTTTGTATTGTTGCTTCTGTCTCCCAGCTGGCATCCTCCACTGGGTGGTTCTTCCATTTCACCAGGTACTCAAAATACTTCTTTCGCCTGGTCTTCTTACCCACTCGTTTGTCTAGTATATACTCTATCTGCAGCTTCTGTGAAACTGGCAATTGCTTCTACCACTGGATCACTGGTTCCTTGGTTCCAGTGTCTGCTTCTTCATCCTTGTATGGGTATAAATACGAAATATTAAAAATCAGAGATATCCCGATGCCCTCTGGCAACTCAATTTCATATGCATTCTCCCTGAACTTCTTCAGGACTTTGCATGGCCCAATTTTCTTCATCTTGAGCTTGTTATATCTTCCCCTCGGGAACCTTTCCTTCCTTAAGTGTGCCAGAACCATGTCCCCAACTTCAAACTGAAGTTGTCTCTTTCGTTGATCGGCTCTGCGCTTATACTCTTGATTTGATTTCATCAGTCGCTGCTTCACCTTCGTGTGAATTTCCTCCATCGCTTCAGCGAATTCTTCAGCGCTCGCACTGCTAGTTTCAGCCTGTCCTGACTCCCTAAGCTCAGAAACTCCCCTCGACTGCGTCCCATACAAAATATGGAACGGGCTTCTGCCTGTACTCTGATTCACAGAGTCATTGTAAGAAAATTGTTCTTGTGGTAACACATTATCCCAGCTGCTATGGTGCTCTGTCACCAGGCTTCTCAGTAATTCCCCTAGACTTCTGTTGACCACCTTGGTCTATCCATCTATCTGTGGATGGTAAGCCAAACTAAACGTCAAGTTAGTTCCCAGCTTTTTCCATAGCGTCCTCCAGAAATGACCTGTGAACTTGGTATCCCTGTCTGAGACTATGCTCCTCGTCAATCCATGCAGTCACACAATCGTTTTGAAAAACAGGCTCGCGATGTGGGTCGCATCGTTGGTCTTCTGAAACGAGATAAAATGTGCCATTTTTGAAAACCTGTCCACTACTACAAATATGGAATCAACTCCTCCTTGTGTTCTCGGCAAACCCAAAACAAAATCCATGCTAATGGCTTCCCATGGCCTTGTAGGTATGGGAAATGGCTGATATAACCCAGCATTCTACTTTCGACCCTTCGAATGTTGACATATCCGACACCTGTCAACAAACCTTTTGAAATCTGCGCGCATGCCCGGCCAAAAGTACGATTCTCTTAGCTTGGCGAATGTTTTATCATGTCCAAAGTGGCTTGCTAATCCCCCGCTATGCTTTTCCTTCACCAGATTTTCCCTCATGGAGCAATTCGGTATGCATAATTGATTGCCTTTGAACAGTAATCCATCCTGGATCAGGTAGTCTATCCAAGGACTCCGATCTCTGAGAACTGGGTTCTCAGTTGCCTCGTATGCTTCTCTGAAGTCTGCATCACCTGCATACATATCTTTCAGATTTTCAAAACCCAACGTCTTGACTCTGAACTCCTGCTACAGCAAACAATTCCTGCTCAAAGCATCAGCCACTTTGTTAGCAGTTCCTCAAATGTGCTTACTGACAAATGTGAAATTTTGCATGTACTCTACCCATTTTGCATGCTTCTGGTTCAACTTATCCTGTTGACTTACAAATTGCAATGCATGATTATCTCTGTACAAAACGAATTCCTTGGGTATTGAGTAATGCCTCCACTTTTTCAATGCATGTATGATGGCATAAAACTCTTTATCATGTGTGGAGTATTTCAGCTTTGCATCATCCAGTTTCTCGCTGTAATATGCAACAGGTCTGCCATCTTGACTCAGGACCCCTCCAACAGCATACCCACTAGCATCACATTTCACTTGAAATGTTTTCTGAAAGTCAGGCAACACCAAAATTGGTTGCTCTGTTATATTTCACTTCAACAGATTGAAGCTTCTTTCAGCCTCGGCTGTCCAGTGAAAAGTCTTATGCCGCTTCTTCACTGTGTCGATCATTGTTGTGCTAATTCCACTGAAATTCCGAATGAATTTTCTGTAGAAACTAGCCAGTCCATGGAAACTCTTCACCTCGAAAACATTCTGGGGTGATGGCCAATTCCTGATTACCTCCACCTTCTCAGGATCCATCTTCAATTCATTCGCCGAGATTACAAAACCCAAATAAATGAGTTATGTCTGCATGAACGAGCACTTCTTCAAATTTATCAGCAGCTTTTCCTGCTGTAGTCTCCTCATCACAATGGCTAAATGCTCCAAATGTTCGGCCTTGGTCTTGCTAAAAATTAATATGTTGTCCAGATACATGACCACAAATTTGCCAATGAATTCCCTCAGGACTTCATTCATCAGTTTCACGAATGTGCTCGACGCGTTTTTCAAACCAAACGGCATGACCAACCATTCATACAAACCCTCGTTTGTCTTGAATGTCGTCTTCCATTCATCTCCTTCTCTCATATAGATCTGGTGATATCCGCTCTTGAGATAAATCTTCGAAAAATAATATGCCCCACTCAGGCAATCCATCAGATCATCCATTCTCGGCAGTGGAAATTTGTACCTGATGGTGATTTTGTTTATCGCTCTGGAGTCTGTAAACATTCTCTAGCCTCCATCTTTTTTTGGACTTAGTACTGTTGGAATAGCACATGGACTAAGACTTTCCCTCACCAGTCCTTTATCTAGCAAATCCTGCACTTGCCTTTTGACCTCCTCGTTCTCTTGAGGTGTCAACCTGTACGTTGCCTTGTTTGGAAAACTTGCTCCGGGTATGAGGTCAATGTGGTGACTCACACTCCTCATCGGTGGTAACGAATGAGGTAGTTCATCCACAATGATATCAGCGAACTCTCCCAACAGTTCCTGAATCTCCTCCGGCAAGTCGTCCACTCTTGTGCTTGTCAGGACAATTCTCGGTTTCCTGACCACAAAGAATTGTGGATCTTCATTTTTCTCCATCTCTGTGAGAAGCTCTTTCCCACTCATAAGAAGTATTGTGTTGTTTACTTCCGGCTTCACTTCTTTATCCTTTATCGGAAGCAATCTATGGGTTCTTCCATCCTTTTCCAAAGTGTATGTGTTCATCCTCCCGTCATGAACCACATTTATGTCATACTGCCATGGTCTCCCCAATAATACATGACAGACATCCATGGGAATGACATCACACAGAATCTTATCCTTATATTCATCCATTTTAAATTCAACCAAGCATTGTTTCATAACACATACCTGGTGTCCTTTCTACAGCCATGACACTTTATATGGACTCGGGTGATTGGTTGTCTCCAGCTCCAATTTCTCTACCATCTCGATCGAAACAAGATTATCGGTGCTTCCGCTGTCCACTATGACCTTGCATTTCCAGCCCTTTGTCTTGCAAGGCATTCTGAACAGTCTGGTTCTCTGAGCTGTATCTTCCACCTCCTTCTTGAGTGTTAACAAAATTTTATGCACCGTCAGTGACTTCCCACTTCTGGCGTCTTCATCCTCATTATCACGCCTCTACGCCTCAGTGATGTGAGCTTCTCCTTTATCCATCTTCCTGTCTGGAAAATCCACGGCTTTGTGTCCATATTTTCCACATGTAAAACATGTGATAACTCCTCCTCGACATCTTCCTCTGCCTCCGGTATGAGGAAAAGTGTTGGCATCAGCATAACCACCTCCTTGCTCTATATGCTGCCTCCTCGGTTCAGCATATTGTTGTCCTCGTTGTGAGGATCCACCTCTCTCCATTTTACCCTGAGGTCTCTTCCACTCCTCCTTGGGCTTCTGAGTTCTTTCTTGGGCAACTGCCTTGCCTATGGGCTGACTTCTGCCTCGCCCTCGCTGTCCCTACTTGCGGCTCAACTTCTCTTCGGCTTTCAGAGCCAATTGGTAAGCATCTTCAATAGTCCTGATAACTGCCATGCTTAACTCATCCTGAATTTCATATCTCAGACCATTCAGGTATCTTGCCACCTTCTCATCATCGCTCTCCTGATGACCTGCTCTGATGTTGAGTCTGTAGAACTCCTCAGTGTACTCCTTCACTGTCATCAACTTCTGTCTCAGGTTCTGCATCCGCCTGAACAGTGTGATCTGGTAATCTCTGGGGATAAATTTCTCTTTCATCTTAAAATCATCCTATCCCAGCTCTTGATCTTCTGTTTGCCTTTGGAGTGTCTGTCTGCCTGCAGCTTGTCCCACCATAAGGCTGCATGTCCCTTCAACTTGGTAACAGCATGTCTTACCTTCTTATCCTCTTCGATATATTCATAATCGAAGTAGGTGTCAAGAGCACTGATCCAATCCAACAACTCTTCTGCATCCAGGCTTCCCTCGTAAGATGGAATGTCCATCCTCACCTTCGCACTCATCCTGGCGATAGCTTTGATTAATCGCTCATTGGCTGCATATTCTACTGCAACTCCACCTTGTTGTATAGCTTCAGCTTCTCCTTCAGAGTCACTCAGATCTCTTGTATTTGTTGTGCGCCTCTGCGCTGCTTCCATATCTTCCATTCTAGCACGAAGATTTCGTATTTCCCTCTCTATTTCTACATTCTGTCCATGACTACTTCTTTCCCTAGACATTTCTCTTTCCATAGACAATTCCCTCTCCCTCTCTAGATTGGGTGATTGTCTACCTCTTCTCGGCGGCATGGTGAATTCTTTTCTCCTTCTCTGCTTCAGAAAGCAAAGGTATCCCTGCTCTGATACCACTTGATGCCAGTCGCCCTCAGAGGCAACCCGCTCTCACCAAGATATCTCTCACACAGGCCCAAAGAGCTACTATGCTCCTCAAATCCCGTATCGGGACCTTCCGTCACCCACAGGTTACTCTCCGTGAGTCTCCCTTTCTTATCAGGGAATCGAAATTCACGATTTCGCGATTCCTATGGTCGCGTGTTTCTCGCCTCACAATTCCCCGAACCCCGAACTCCGATGTACCGCTTCTCCGGTGACACCTGTCCACAGGATTGATGCTTGGACCCCACGCACCTTCCTCGATTGGGAAATCGTCGATCGGGAATTCATGGCTTCTATTATCATGATTCAAAGGATCCCTTAAGTCCTAAACCCCGAACCGCGATGCCACCTGTCAATGCCTCAGGACGTGGCTTAACGCCTTGACACCTATCTCCCACTTGCGCTATCGAAAAATCGCGATTTGGGAATTCGTGATTCCTAAACGCACAAGGTCACTGACCTTACCAAACCCCAAATTCTGACTCATCGGGATCTTGTGCCACGTGTTCCTATGATGTTTGACGGCTCTGATTAAATCGGTGAATCACTAGTCGCGATTTTAACGAGTATGCACCTCATCTCGTTAAACGCCGAATGTCGAACCCCGATATGTCGATATGCGATGGCCTATTCCCTCCTGCGCCTAAGGACTAACTCCCACTCACCTTCTCCAAGATCCAACGATCGACGGGATTTTGCAAGCCTCGCCTGCGAACCCTGGCCGTCAATTCTCCGCCTTAGAGATTTCTTCTGCTCCACAGCTTCTCTCAGTTCGAACCTCACCTGGGTCTGTTCCCACAACGTTCACAATGGAACTATCCCTCCTGAGCTTAACTCCTCTGACTCCTTCAGAGACTTTGCACACGATTCACGCGCTAGACCTCCAACAACTCTCAAAGTGTTGAGTCCTTTGGATCTTCTACTCTGGCAACAACAGTAATTCCTATCCTCCTCTACTCAGACTAGCTGCTGAGATTTCAACTCTGCCTGCACTTCTCCTGCATGGCTTCCTCAACCCAACTCGACTTCTAGGCAGATGAGAATGAGAGTTTATTGTCTAGCCTCATAAACGCACTCTATGTGGATGAATTCAACTGCACTCTATGTAGGAATCTCGTGGCTCAGACAGAGAAACAATTGAAACTCATTCTCCTCTCTCTCAGACTTCGGGCTTAGACCTCTGAAATCACATCCACAACATATTAAAAAACAGATGCATACAAAGGAAACAAACATTCATGAACGCATAAACAGTACACCAGTGTTTTACATGGAAACCCAAATCGGGAGAAAACCACAGAATGCTTTTTCTTATATGTCTTGAAGAATTACATTCATTGGAAGCACCAACTTCTTTTGTTTTCCAGCTGCAACTGG
>JZKD02S2184094.1:20433-37410 GCA_000966675.3 Picea glauca
TCAGGTGTAGGAGCAGAGGGGACATAATATATTTCTACTTCAAATGGGAGAGTAGGAGGGTCAACAGGAGGTGGTATATCAGATGAGGGAACAAAGGAGTCAATAAGAGATTTTGCAATTTTCTTCTTAGAGGCTTTATGTTTAGGAGGATAAGGAGGCAAATCAATATGTGTTGAAAATACTAAGACAACTAAGAGATAGGGGGGGGGGGTGAATCGGTTGTTACTATGCTTAAACAATTTATGACTATTCAAACAATTTTTAATCTCTTCCAAGTGACCATCAATATTATACAACATATGAACAACATGAATAATGAACATCAGTCACACATAGGATATACACAGAGACAAATTTTCACAAGGAAACCCATAAAGGGAAAAAACCTCTTTTTCTTCAAATGATAGGCAGTCTTTTAAGTTTTGTACATCAACTATGTTTGAGCACCAACTCAAAGTGAGGCTACTACCTCTATTTTAGAAACTCCAACTTGTTGAGAGCACCAACTCTCTCGTTTCTCCAGAACCCACTAAAAGGAAGCATCAACTCCCTAAATGTTCTAGCACCAACTGGACTTATACAAGAACTAACATCTATACAAAAAACTCTGTGTTTTCCCTAGCACCACCCTGCCACCCTGTTTTCTAGCCATAACTAGATGGAAGACACAACTTCCAATATTCAAACACCAACTTGAATATCAGAGGACCACATTCCTCCCTAGCACCACCCTACCTTCCTGGTTAAGAATAAATGATTGAATAACAAATAATATATGTGTCTCACTTCTTACCCCTTCTTCTCTGTTCTGCAATTCTTCTCTACTTCTATCTTTTTTGCAATTCTACTATGCTTCAAATGTTTTTCAATTCTACTCTTGATTCTATGTTTTTAGCATATGTTTCACATTCCTAAGTTTCTGCTTTTCTTACATTTCAACTCATTTTCACTATGAACAACTCACCCTGCACAATCATAGCATATCATTTTTATGCCCACTCCCTCTTTAGTTACACCTCGAATCTCCTAGGAAAAAAAAAATACCTCAGCAAATGAGTCACCAACCGTTCAAGAATCATGATTCATTTGAGCTAACTGAATCATAACTGAACAATTAATCATGAAGAGAAACAATATCCCTTCTATCAACTTTCCAAGTATCCCACACCGTTGGATTACAAGCACAGGGTATCATGTTGATTTCGTGATTTCGCATTTCGATATTCTTGTGATGGGTTTTCTCGACACTCCATGTTGTGATCTCCAAAACTCTGAAAATAAAATAGCTTAGCTAGATTAGATCCTTCCCTTATTGTGACCATCGACGGTGACCTAGCACTTATCCACAAAGAGCTTCATGATTCGCAACTTCGGGACTCTTGTGATGAAGATTCTCGACTCTTTATGTCGCAATCACTAAAATGGAGCTTCACTAGACTGGCTCCTTCCCTTTTCATGACCATCGATGGTGACCAAGCACTTATCCACAAAGCGCACTTCGTGATTCACAACTTTTTTCATGAGTCTCCTTGACTCCTCCAACTCTCGGTATTTGAAACTCTGAAATGGAGCTAGATCAATGGTCCACACTCTCCCTTTGATCGAAAACTCAGATTAATTCATAGCTTCACATATCACAAGTTTTTACACCATGCTCTGTTGACTCCTCCAATTTTCAATTCAATAAAATTATAATCGATCACCACGTGTCCTCAACAATAGACGATCATCCTGCTTTCGGGACTTTGTAATCCCTCTTCATCTTGTACTTAAAGAGTGTGCTCCTTCTTCTAGATCCAATGATGGTCAATCCTCACACTCAAATCCAACATATGATATTTGTTCTCCTCTTTTGCGTGTTCCTCCTATCTGTATTCAGATATGACGGTCATCGGGAATTCTGAGTGGGTGATCCAACGATCATTGTTGATATTCACTTTTAATCTTGCCATTCCATCATCGTTGCCCTGCTGATCATGTTGATCTTACCATCAATTAATTGCGTTGTTGATCATGTTGATCTCACCATCAATGAAAAACACGTTGCTTGCATCTTCTGTCTATAATTATGCCAATAATCTCCCTCATTGGCATTGATGGAAACCTTGATCTTGAAGAACCTGAAGAACTACACTCTGCACTCTCTGCCTGGACTGCTACTCTACCTGCTAAACATCCATCCAACCATAACACTATAGCATCCTTGCCACACTCCTTAACTGCATTCTACAATCTCTGTCTGGACTGCTACTCTACCTGTTGAACATCCATCCAACCATACCACTGTAGCATCCTTGCCACACTCCTTACCACACTTTTTTTCCCTCTTTGTCATCAACGTCAAAGAAGAAACATGCTCCCCCTGATATGTTGTCGTACATATCAAAGGTATTAGATATGTGATAGTCACATACTCCCCCTGACAAGGTGAACATATTAGAAAAAAGAAGATATAACCCCCAACTTCTGACGAATATATCCAAAAGGTGATGTTGCTAACAGTTTAGTAAAGATATCAGCTATCTGTTTTGTAGAAGGAATGTAATTCACCTGAAAAAATCTATTTGTAACCCGTTCTCTGAGAAAATGATACTTTATTGGTATATGTTTAGACTTTGAATGAAGTACAGGATTCTTAAAGAGACCGATGGCACTGGTGTTATCACATTGGAGTGGAATGCGATCAGTATAAGTTACCTTCAAATCTGTAATTGTTTGTATCATTCATAAAATTTGTGTGCAACAGGTAGCAATAGAAATGTACTCTACCTCTATATTTGATATGGAAATGGATCCCTACTTCTTACTAAGACATGATATTAACGAGTTAGCCAGGAAGAATTCTCCTCCACTATTGCTCTTTCTCTCATCCACATAGTTTGCCCAATCAACATATGAATAAGAAGTTAACTAAAAGTTCTGATTTCTAGGATACCACAAACCATAAGTCATTGTTCCCTTCAAGTACTTGAATATCCTGGTTACAACTACTAAATGACTTTGTTTAGGAACATACTGATAACGACCTACCATTCCAACATCTTGCGTTATATCAGGACAAGATATTGTGATGTATAGAAGACTGCTTATCATTGATCGATATGTCCTTTGATCAACATTGAGTGAAATATCATCTTTACTGAGCTTGCAACCAACCACCATAGGTGTACTAACAGGAGAATAATCTTCTATCTGAAATTTCTTCAACATCTCTTTCAAATATTTTTCTTGAGAGATAAATATTCGTGCAAAGCTTTGATTTAGTTGTAAACCAAGAAAGTATGGCAATTCTCCTATCATGTGCATCTCAAACTTTGTTTGCATAGAGTTATAAAACCATTGGATAGAGAATTCATTAGTACAACAAAGAATAATATCATCTACATAAACCAAAACAACTAGTAAATTATCACCTTTAGACTTAATGTAGATATTGTTGTCAACAATACCTTTCTTGAACCCTTTGTCTTGTAAAAATTTGTCCAGTCTATAATACCAATCTCATGGTGCTTGTTTCAGTCCATATAAAGCCTTCTTCAGCTTGCAAACATAATCAGGATTATCTATCAATGAGAATTCTTCATGTTTCTCCATATATACTTCTTCCTCTAGATCTCCATTAAGAAATGTTGACTTAACATCCATCTGATAAACTTTAAAGTTCTTATGACATGAATATGAAAGAAACATTATGATGGCTTCCAATCTTTCCACTGGTGCAAAAGTTTCATCAAAATCCTGACCTTCAACTTGTGCATACCCTTTACAGACCAATCTGGCTTTATTTGTAACAACTTGTCATTTTTCATTCATTTTATTCTTGAACACCCATTTGGAACCTATTGCATTCTTATATTCAGGTCTAGGAACAAGCTCCCAAGTATTGTTCTTCTCAATCTGATCAAGCTCTTCATTCATATCTCTAATCCAATCATCATGGTTGTTGGATTCATCAAAATTTTTAGGTTCAATCATAGATAGAAAAGAAACCTGAGATTGTTCTGAGTCTTTAACTAATTTCCTTCTTGTCTGAACTCCTTAATTTATATCTCCAATTATCTGTTTTTCAGGATCATTCTTTATAACAATTCTGAGAGGTGGTTTTGTTTCTTTTTGTTGATTTATGTTAGCCAGATTATTCGTATCTTCATCTAATTCAGATTCTTCCCTTTCTGATCCTTGGAACTGTTCACCTTCATCTTCAACTATATCTTTTGTGCTTGGTTCAACACTACTTACATTTCTAATTGGGACTTCTGTTTCAACTTTTATGTCAATACAATGAACCAATTTATGCAGCCTCTTATTGTAGCATATGTACCCTTTATTGTTTGTAGCATAACCTAAGAAGATACCTTCATCAACCCTATCATCATATTTGCCAATATTTTCATCATTATTCTTGATATAACATTTACTCCCAAAGACTTTAAAATGCTTGATTGAAGAAGGTATTCCAAACCATAGTTCCTAAGGAGTCTTGTCACTGTGTGGCCTGAGATGAGCTTTGTTAAGAATATGAATAGTTGTATGGATTACTTCCACTCAATATGTCTGAGAAATATTCCTTTCATTCATCATTGATCTTTCCATCTGCTAAACTGATCTATTATGCCTCTCAACTACTCCGTTTTGTTGTGGAGTTCTTGGAATAGTATATTCTCATTTGATTCAATGTTTATCACAAAACTCTTTCAAGTTCCATGAAATAAACTCTTCTCCTCTATCATACCTTACTGCCTTCAATCTTTTTCCTGTTTGATTCTCAGTCAAATCCTTAAACACTTTGAATTTTTCAAATGCTTCAAATTTTTCCTTCAAAATGGCAACCCACGTTAGTCTAGAATAATCAATAATCAACATAAAATAGGTTTCTTTTCCTGTACCTTATTTTCTTGATGGTCCACATAAGTCCATATGTACTAACTGGAGAGGTTTTTTTGTTGAAGGAAAGTTTTTAGATTTGAACTGAGTGTGAGTAAGCTTTCCAATCTGGCAAGGTTTACAAATAGAGTCATAAGGCTTTGATATCTTTGGAAGATATTTTACCACCCCATTGTTTCTGAGATTGATTATATGAGCAAAATTTAGCTGTCCAAGTCTCCTATGCCATAGCCAACTTTCATCATATTTGCTTAAGAGGTATTCTTCTTTTTCTTCTTTTAACACATAGACATTGTTTTATGTTCTTATCCCTTTTGCAACTAGTTGTCCTGAATTCAAATACTTTATTTTACAATATTTAGAATTAAAAACAACTTCACACCCTTTGTCACAAACTTAACTGAAACTTATTAGATTATGTTTCAGACCATATACAAACAACACATCTTGATATTTTCCTTTTCCATTACTTAGGCTTACCAATCCTTCAACTTTTATTTTTCCTGGTGCATCATTTCCAAAAGTTATATTCCCAGATTTGTTTCCACTTAGAGTTTGAAACTTAGTTTTGTCTCTAGTCATATGTTTGGAACATCCATCGTCAATATAACAAGGATTCTTTTGTATTTGGGCTGATAACACTAATCCACACTTGTCATCTTCTTTCTTCTTCCAAACCTTGAAATTTTCAGCAGCAGGATTCAGATATGGCTTATAGTTCCTTAAGCGACAGTCTGTAGCTTTATGTCCGTAATTATGGAAGTTGTAACATTTTGGTTCACTGAATAACAGATCATAATGATTTTTATGCTCATAACTGTTGTTATATTTCACATGCATCCTTCTCCTATTCATCACATGATTTATAGTCTGTGATTGTTTGTTTCTTGGCTATCTCAATATTTGTGGTGGAAGATAATTATTCCTTGAATAACTTGATTGCTCATATCTAAATCTTAAAGAACAAGCTATAGCTTTGTGACAAAGTTAGAAAAAAAAAAACAATATCCATAGAAAAATCCTTTGTACCTGGAAAAAGACTTTCTTCTTTGAGTGGGTCGATTTCTTTCATGCTGATAGTTTCTCTGATCTACATATTCGGTTCTAGTACTTTTTGTTTCATTCTTTCTTGGTGGCTGATTTTCTTTCTTTGTTTCTACAGAGTGGTTGTTGTCGATGGTTGTAGATTTGACACACTTGATGGGTTCTGTATTACATGGATGATCACTACTTGATCATTCTTCATAGCCCAAGCCAACTTTCAACTTTGGATTCCTTTGTTTATTTAGAATTGAAGTTAATTCTTCTGAGCCTTTAATACTTGACAGATTTTGGTGATACAATCCCTTAAAATTCTCCATTTATTTTATGTTTTTTACTATCTCTTCTTCTAAGGCTTCACACCTCACTTTCTTCTCGGATAACCGTTGTTTCAGAATGTCTTCTATTTTCTTTGACTCTTCTAACTCCACTTTTAGTAGAGAAAATTCTTCATCGAGTGTTTTATCATTCATTTTAAACTGCATCAACAACTATTTTTGCTTTCTCTTCTCACATCTGAGTCTGTCAATTTCTTCCAAAACACTGATTAATTCACCTTCCATATCCACCACAGCTTCTTCATCATCCATTTCACCTCCTAAATGTTCATCATCAAGATATCCCATAGCCATAAGCATAAAAACATTCACTTTGTCTTCACAGGATGAACCACTATCTATGTCTTCTGAGGAGTTGTCATAGTTTGCACACAAAATTTTATTTTTACTACATTTATTAAGGTTGTATTTCTTTTTATCATCAGAGTTCTGGTCCTTTTTCTGGGGAGGACACTTAGATTCAAAATGACCTATCTTACCACAGTTAAAACATTTGAAGGGGAGCTTGCCTTGATATTTTCCTGATCCTTTCTTTAACCTTATCATAATTTTTTCCTCAATATCATCTAATTCTGAATCAATATTCTTGTCTTCTTTAAATAATGTTTCTCTAGTGATGGATTTATCTTTGCTAATTCTCATTTCATATGCAGTTAGAGTTCCTAGGAGTTGATCAATAGTCAGAGTTTTAATATCATTTAGTTCTTCTATTACAGAGACTTTTGGATTAAATTTATCAAGCAGAGATCTTAAAATCTTCTAAACTAAAAATTATTCTTCAATTTTCTCACCAAGACCCTTCATGGCATTCACAAGCTCTTCAACTCTTAAAAAATACATGCTGACTATTTCATCTTCATTCATCTTTATTTGTTCAAATTTCAATCTATATGTTTGAAGTTTGGCATCTTTTACTTTCTCATTTCCTTCATAACTACTAATAAGTTTATCCCACATTGCTTTGGAAGTTTCAATATGAATCACCTTTACAAACTCATMTTTAGCAAGTCCATTCAAGATAGCATTCATTCCCTTGGCATTAAATCTAAATTCTAACTTATCATCCTTGGAAGCTAGCACAACATGCTTTACACATCCAGTMTCTACTACATCCCAAACATCAACACCTAAGGTTATTAAGTATGTTCTCATTCTAATCTTCCAGAAGGAAAAATTTGTTCCATSAAAGAGAGGAGRCTTATTGGCTGAAGTCCCTTCATGACTTTTCATGTTTAAGATTATAGATATACCTTTAAATAAAGGAAACAGATMTGATAACAATTGTTGAAAATACTAATAGAACTGAGAGGGGGGYRGGGGTGAATCAATTGTTACCGTGCTTAAACAATTTATGACTMTTCAAACAAMTTTTAATCTCTTCCAAGTGACCATCAATATTATAAAACATATGAAMAACATGAATAATGAACATCAGTCACACATAAGATATACACAGAGACATATTTTCAYGAGGAAACCCATAAAGGGAGAAAACCTCTTCTTCTTCGAATGATAGKCATTCTTTTACATTMTGTACATCATMTATGTTTGAGCACCAACTCAAAGTGAGGCTAMTACCTCTGTTTTACAAACTCAAACTTGTTGAGAGCACCAACTCTCTGGTTTCTCTAGCACCCACTAGAAGTAAGCATCAACTCCCTAAATGTTCCATCACCAACTGGACTTATACAAGAACCAACTTGTATACAGAAAACTCTGTGTTTTCCCTAGCACCACCCTGCCACCCTGTTTTCTAGCCACAACTAGATGGAAGATACAACTTCCAATATTCAAGMACCAACTTGAATATYAGAGGACCACAGTCCTTCCTAGYGCCACCCTACCTCCTTGGTTAAGAATAAATGATTGAATAACAAACAATAYAAGTGTCTCACTTCTTACCCCTTMTTCTMTGTTCTACAATTCTTCTCTRCTTATATCTGTTCTAAAATTSTGCTATGCTTCAAAATGTTTYTCAATTCTACTCTTGCTTCTATGTTTTCATCATCTGTTTCACATTTCTAAGTTTCTTCCTTTCTTATATTTCAAATCATTTTCACTCCAAACAGCTCACCCCACACAGTCATASCATCTCATTTTTATGCCCACTCACTCTTTAGTTACACCTTGAATTTCCTAGRGAAAATAAATTCCTCARCAACTGAGTCACCAACCSTTCAAGAATCATGATTCAGTTTAKCTAACTGGATCRTAACTGAATATTTAATCATGAAGAGAAAYAATAGCTCTTCGATCATCTTTCCAAGTATCCAACACYATTGGATTACAAGCATAKGGTATCRCGTTGATTTTGCGATTTTKCATTTYGRTATTCTTSTGATGKGATTTCTCKACACTCCATGTCGCAATCTCTAAAACTCTGAAAAGAAAAGAKATTAGTTGGACTAGATCCTTCACTTCTYGTTACCATCGGCGGTGACYTGGTGCTTATCCACAAAGCKCTTTATGATTCACAACTTCGAGACTCCTATGATGAAGAGTCTCGACTCTTTATGTTGCAATCGCCGAAATGGAGCTTYGTTGGACTGTMTCCTTCCCTTCTCATGACCATCGAYAGTGATTAGTCASTTATCCACAAAGTGCGCTTCGTGATTCACAACTTTTGTCATGAGTMTCCTTGACTCCTCCAACTCTGGGTATCTGAAACTTCGAAATGGAGCYAGATCAAGAGTCCACACTCTCCCTTTGATCGAYGGCTCRGATTAAGTCACAGTTTCACATATTGCAAGTTTCCACACCACGCTCTGTTGACTCCTCYAATGTGCAAGTCAACGAAATTMTAATCACTYRCCACATGTCCTCCTCRAYGATGGATTACCCTCCTCCTTTTAGGACTTTGTAAGCCTGCTTCATMTKATACTTAAATATCATGCTCCTTMTTCTRGATCCAAYGATGKTCGGTCCTCATGCTCAGATCCAATGTCTGAGATTTGTTCTTCTCTTTTGTGTGTTACTCCTATTTGTATTCAAATCTGACAGTCATCGAGAATTCTGAGTGGGTGATCCAACGATCACTGTTGATATTCACTGTTAATCTTGTCATGCCATCATCACTTCATTGTTGATCATGCTGATCTCACGATTAATTCACTGCACTGCTGATCATGTTGATCTCGCCATCAATGACAAAAACGCTACCTGGATCTTTTGTCTATAAATATGCCAACAATATGGTAGTTTGATACAAACAAGAAGGCAGGCCAATATTTCCCTTCCTTTTTCAACTGCTTAAGAACTATAAGTTTGATTAGAGCATGATAAAAAATAGACTTTTGAAGCTTCTCAGGTTTTTGTTGTGAAAAAGAAATAATATTTTGTAAACTTTTGAAGAGGAAAAAGGATAAGTCTATCTCTTTCTTACCAGTGAAATGGAGGAGGATATTAAAATGATACTACAACACCTAGTTGTATCTTCCTTCACATGTGAAAAACCTATGAATGATGAAAAACAACTTGTCGCAGTCTTATATCAGCCATTTCCTAGGAACACCTCTCACTAGATCAACTCCTCTATGCTCAAGTCTGAGCATGTCTTGGCACCAATCTTCCTTTTCAATTTTTTTTGGTTTGAACCATTGCTCCCCTGTCCTAGGGATTTTTGTCACTTAAAAAATCATATATGTTGTCACATGGATTTATAGTGGACCATTTTTTTCTTTTCCATCCCTGTAATTCTATACAAAATCCCTTGATACCTCCAGATGGTATCCTTCCAGCTTCTGGAAAAATCTCCAGCAATCCAATCATTTGAAGGAGTCCACATGAATCATGTCTTTCTCAATCAGTGAAGTATATGTAGTCTTGAATATGACCAGGGAGAACGACCTTTTCCTAGGTATGGGGTCCTTCCTTGGTGCCATGAGAGAGAGGAAGACCATCTTCAATTGTTCTGCACAATTAATGGTGAGAAAAAATATCCCAAAAGAAGAATATATGAAAACCTTGAGACCTTTTGATGAAAAAATACAACTATGGAAGAGGGCATTATTTCTTTGATGAAGGTCACAATAGCTTAGGCACACCTCCTTTTAATAGTTTCTTCATGCAAAAATTCAAATTTCAAAACGATACCTTTTCCCTCCGAGTTCGTAGCACACCACACACTGAAATGATGCTATGCGCTAACAACAGGAGCTGAGTTGGTATAAACTCCAACACAAAAGTACGCAAATGCATTACAGACTCACCATCATGAAGTGGAATGATATATAACGATCAAATCATGACTTGAGAGAGATATGATAACTTTTACAAAGACCAAAACTAACTTATATGACCACGACTCATGTGAAAGGAGATAAATGATTTAAAATTTGACCCAAAAAGAATGAGGATAATGAATATGACAACCATTGAGTCATTTTTACCCTATGTGACATGACTCATATTGCTGATTGGACTTATGAAGGGCATATTTTATTAAATGACTCATGACATAAAAGCTATAAAAATTTCCTAAGACAAGAATAAAAAGGGATTTGTATTGGGAGATAACACTAAGTTTGAAGCCTCAACCTTAGATGACATCAAATTAGATGACATTCAATTCAAGAGGCTTGATCCACATAAGGTGTTAGAAAATCATTTGTCTCAGTTTAACATGAAGAGATACATCTATGGAGATTCACCTTATGTTGAAGTTTTCACAGGAGTTAGATCATATGATGAAGTCATATCTAGATTTCAAAGTATTCTTGAAGATGAACACTTAGGTTTTATCAGCCTCCAAAAGCATATAAGGATCAATTTACCTAAGATATTGCAGCTACAAAAAATTCTTAGGCCAACTTCACAACCACCATAATCAAATCCCAAGGAACATGACTTGCCTGAGGTCAAAACTAAAGAAGTGGAAAAGACACTATAAATATTTCCCAAGGATACAACAATTATAGGTATATCAATACCAGGTAAAAATAATCAAGAATCATTAGCATTGTTTGAAGCTTTTATGAAACATGGGCATACGCTTCCTCATTTATTGAAAAACACTGAAACTCCTATAAACAATATAACAAATCAAGGGGAATCTACTACACTTTCCATTCCCATACCATCGTTAACCCCCTTAGAAACAAGTTCCAATTTACCATGTTCATGGGTTATAAATATATATGAACTGATACGTATTGAATTGAAAGATATGCCTTCATCATATTTATTCTTCACTAAGAAAAGTAAATATATTATATGAAGAGAATCTCAACAGAATGGGGGAGTAATTACAAATAAGAAAAGAATGGTATATGATGGACAAGGATAGAGTGACCCTGAATTTGTAAAGAAAGTAGCAGATGGACTAGGGGCATTTTCAACAACCAAATTATGGTTAGTGGATCATTTGAGAAAACAACTTGACCAGAAGAATATCTTGATGGAGAATTTTCATAATGATATGAAATAGATAGAATTCATTGCTAGAGAAAATATCAATTCTGAAATCAATCAAGTCAAATAGGGTTTTGAGCATCAGATCAATCAATTAGAGGAGAAATTGAAGATAAGTTCTTAGAATCAACACTTGAGTAAAAACATGGTGTCCTAGAAAGATATATTCATAAATCAATTGCAAGCTCAAATAATCACAATTCAAATCACAGTAATTGATATTTCTACCTTCAAGAAACAAGCATTAGAAATAAATGAGGGATTGCATATTGTTCAAGAAAACTTCTATGAAAGTTTGCATACTATCCAAACATATTATCATGTAATCAATGGTGCATTACAAAGTATTGACGACAAAGAGAAGGAATATATTATGGCTAAATCCAAATTTCAGGAACTTATAGGGTGGAGGCAAAGTCTCAATATACCAGGAGTTGTTCCTTTTTCAGAAATTAAGCAGATAAAATGAGAAATAGCCTTAAATTCTTAGGAAAAAAATCTCGAAGAAAGTAAAAGGCTAGATAAAGAAGCAAATAAATATTTTCTTGATTCTCTTTTAGTTGTAGATGCATAGATGGAAGCAATTGATATCATTAATATTCATGTTTTTATTGGGCATGTTGAGATTGAGAAGAAAAACAATATATGAAGAAAAACAAAGAGCACATGATAGTTTTTATATTACAATTCAATCATGTCGACTTGCAAATCTTAAATGATCTTTTGGTGAAACAAAGTCTACAACATCAAATCACTCAACATGCGACAGTAAAAATTCAAATAAATCTTTTAGTGATACACGAAAAGGTTTTTTCCTTTGAATTAAATGTGTATTGAACCCCACAAGTTTGTTATTGTATTATTAGATATGTATTCACAAAACAAGGATCACCAAAAGACAATTACACCCAAGAGAAAATAAAGGAAGAATGAATCACCAACGAGCAAAGGAGATCCTATAAAATGGACAAATGTTCAAAATATTTGTAATATTTATTTAGTTTATATTTTATTATATTTTGAGAACTAATGACGTGGAAGTCTAACCACTTTTTGTTAAGACAATTTTGTATAAATAAGAAGATTATAGATGTAATCGAGGCTTCTTTTGGCCAAAATATAGAAGAGAACTTCATACCAATTTCTGAGAAAAGACAAAGATTCTACATTTCATTTCTTTGAGTTATGTGCTTTTTGTGTATTTTGTTTTCGCCATAACCTCATTTTATTCACTCTATGATTCTTAAAGATTGAAAGAATATAATTTAGTAATACATATACTATGGTCCATATAATTGGAAATCTATTCAGCTACAACTTTTCCTCTGTTATTAATGTGAGTAAAATAAGATCTGTATCTGCATGGATCTCATCATTTTGTTTCATTTTTTAATATATATTCTTCATGATTCTTGTATTGCAGATAAGGTAAGGTTTATCAACATTGGATACCTTACCTTGTTTGACAATTTTGTTTAATCATTTCTACTTTTTGTTTCTTCAATATTTATATAAAATCAAAGAAAGAGATATTGCTTCTGTGTTTTATAATCATTAAGTTATTTGAAGTTCCATATTAAAATTTAATAAATACACAAAAGATGGTGGTCTCTCACAGTTCACTCACATCTCATAAATATCTCAACCCAACGGATATTCTCCTACATACATCCCGAATTTTCCACCAACTCTCTTCCTCTTGACTTGCCCAACCAAAGGAATGCACCATTCATATATCAGGGATAACCCAAGGGATGTAACATTTTTTTTTATCAAGGATAACCTAAGGGATGTACCATCCATTTATCAGGGATAACCCAAGTGATGTACCATCCCTTTTTCATGGTTAAACCAAGTGATGTACCATCTGTTTATCATGGATAACCCAAGCAATGTTCCATTCATTTATCGGGGT
The DNA here is from genome assembly GCA_000966675.3 of Picea glauca. NCBI lineage: Eukaryota > Viridiplantae > Streptophyta > Pinopsida > Pinales > Pinaceae > Picea > Picea glauca. Next base: position 34,021 of record JZKD02S2184094.1, read on the forward strand.
CTCTCTCACACAGGTATATAGAATATATATGCTAGGAACTTAAGGGAAATTACTTCTAGGAAAACTATCAAGAAAGAAACAACAACACTTGTTGTTTCAATGAAACTCACACATGATTTCACTCTTCAGTCCTAGAAATCAGGCTCTTCAGTTCTCCAGCTCTAGCTCACTCCAATTATGCTCCAAAATTTTCCCTCCTATGGCCACACCCCCTCCAAACTCTCTTTTCAATGCCAAACTTCACTAACTTCTCAAACTGCTCAAATTGTTGTTAATTCTCTCAACCCATAGAAAATCCCTCTCTTTTTATTGCCTTCCTTTACGCACACTCTTCCCCAACTTGATTGTACTCAACCCCCATGTGCCCAATAAATTCAGGATGTGACCACTCACACCCACCCTCTTACATGTATTCAATGATTGGATTTGAAAAAAATCAATCATAAAGATGTGAACACTCACACCCACCCTCTTACATGTATTCAATGATTATATTTGTGAACACTTAATCAGAAATCAAAAGGTTCATATACAATAACAGATTTAGGAAAATGGGTTAAATCCATAAGCATGAGTAACTCCCCCCTTGGATCCCTCTTGGACATTATCCTAGACACTCCCCTCTCTTGTGGATTAATCTATACCCCATCTCTTGTCCATGTCCCCTTAGCAAATGGAATTACCTATTATTATTAAAACATTGAAATACAATTCACATATTACATYGCTTGGTTGTAGCCACATATTATATCTACATAAATATTAATCGAACTGAGCATTATAATGGGGATGTTACATTCCCCCTCCCCTATGGTATTTCATGGTCATTGGTGCACTCTATGTTGATATACATATATGGAAATTTACATCACAATACTTAGAAATACGTTTTTTGAAATTTAACAACTCCAACAACAAATCCAACCAAAATCTCATGTTCCTCTCAACTCATTGACCCAAGGGATGCACCATTTGTTTATGAGGGATTAACAAGGGATTTACCATTCGTTTATTAGGGATAACCCAAGTAATTTTTCATTCATTTATCAAGGTCCCCAGGGCAGTTGGCCAGAACTCTGAGATGTGGTTCCAGAAATCTAGTTGGTCAAAACAGAGCCTTGCATTTTGTCCTCTTCAGAACTGTAAACAATTTGTGGGTATTTCTCCCACATTTTTTCTTCATTCTCCCATGTAGCATCTCCAGGATCATAGTAGGTCTATTTAACCTAAACCAAGCATGTTTCTTTGTTCTTGAGCACTTTGAATTTCCAGTCCAAGATGCATACTGGTTCCACCCTAAAATCCCCTTCCCGCTCTACCTAGATCACATTCCAATCAATGAAATGATTATCATGAGGTATGTACTTTTTAAGTAATGATACATGAAATACAATGTGTGCTCTCATGGATGGAGGAAAATATAACATGTATGCAACTGGCCCTATATTTTCAAATATTTCAAAAGGACCACAATATCTTGTTGCCAACTTTAGACAGCTTCCTAATATTAACAAACTTCTCTTTTCCTTTACTTTCAAAAACACATGTTCTCAATAACAGAGTTCTCAATAAATTTTAATGAGAACTCTGTTATTGTCTATATAAGTTTTCTTCCTATCCTAGGCATCCTTCAAATTCTGCTTAATCCTTTCCATCCGATCTTCCATTTCTTTTATCAATTTTGGAGCAACAACTTCTCTGTCTGTTGGATTATCCCAACTCACTAGGGTGTTACATTTCCTACCATACAATGCCTCAATTGGAATCATTTTGAAGGAGGATTGATACCCATTTTTGTAGGAAAATTTATCTAAATGGATATAATCTTCCCACTTTTCTAGTTGATCCATCACATACATTCTAAGCATGTCCTCAATTATTCTTTTAGTCCTTTCTATTTTCCCATCGGACTCTAGATGATACATTGTACTAATATTTAAATTTGTTCCAAAGCCATTGAAAAAAACTTTCCAAAAATTGGAAGTGAACTTTGGATCAATGTATGAAACTATTTCCTTAGGCACTCCATGTAGCCTAGCAACTTCTCTCATATAAATATCCTCAATATTTGATGCCTTGTGTGCAGTCTTTACTGGAATCAAATGCATTTCTTTAGTCAACGTATCCACCACCACCATGATGGAATCATGCTACTTCATTGTTTTGGGAAGCTTAGTAATAAAATAAAATGAGACAAGTTCCCACTTCCATTCCAGAATGGGAAATGGTTGTAGCAAACCTGTTGGGTGTCTATGTTATGTATTTACTTTTTGACATTCCATACATCTGGCTATGTAATTATCCACTTCTTTTTTCATTCCTGGCCAAAACTATTCGCTTCTTACTGTTGCAATTGTTTTATGATATCCTGGGTGCCTGAAATATATCACAATGTGCATCTCCTTCAACAATGTATTTTTTATATCCCCAGAATTCAGCACATACACCTTACCTTTGTACATGAAAATTCCATCTTCTTTCAACTCATAATAATTAAATTTCTACTCAAAATTTCCTTGTTGTAATGTCTCTTTTATTTTTAAATAATTCATATCTAAATTTTCTACTGCAATAACTTTGTCTTTCAGATATGTCCTATACATGCTAATGGTTTCTATATACACTTCATGAGATATATTGTTAAGTGCATCAACCACTTTATTTTACTTTCCCTTTATGTTCTTAATTTTGAAGTCATGTTCACTCAAAAATTCCAGCTATCTAGTTTGCCTAGAATTTAGTGTTTTTTGTCTAAGAAAATGCTTCAGACCACTGTGGTCTATCCTTAGCTCAAATTTATTACCCATAAGGTAATTCATCCACATTTTTAATCCATGTACAATCACTTCTAACTCCAAGTCATGGGTAGCATAATTCCTCTTGTTCTCTTTTAATTTTCTGGACTCATAGCATACCACATGATCCTTTTGACTAAGGACTCCACCAATCTCTTCCTTGCATGCAACAGTGCACACAATAAAATATTTGTTTGGATCTACAATCTTGAAGATTGGAGCACTTGTAAATATTCTTTCAACTATTGAAAACTCTCTTCACACTTGGAAGTCGATTCAAAATTCACACCCTTCTTTTGCAAAGAAGTTATTGGACTTGCAATCTTTGAAAAACCTTTTATGAATCTTTGGTAATAAATGAAAATACCCGTGAATGATCTGACCTCTATCATATTATTTGGCATTAGTCATCCTCTAATGGCCTTTGTCTTCTCAAGATCCACTTCTATCCATGTTGTTGATATTATATGCCTCAAGTAGTGAATCGTCTTTTGATAAAATATGAACTTACTTAGCTTAGCATATAATCTGTGCTCTCTCAAAACTTGTAACATCATTCTTAAATGTTCTCATGTTCCTCTTCTTATTTATAGTA